>WOFM01000106.1:482277-660938 GCA_011428145.1 Ericerus pela | reverse complement strand
TTATGTTTTTATGTTTCTTAAATAAACGAAAAATTGTATCTGAGTGTATGTACCTAATTGTTTCCTTTACAGATCATTAGGGCCTTATTACCAGTCTTGGAAGACCGGTGATGGACACCGCCCCCAGTATCGTGGGGATACCCCCACGAGTCCTGCGCGCCTGGCGTGCGCAAAGGACACATGCCTACCGAAGAAATGTAGGTAGGCATGTGACCGGGCTGAGGCGGCCGCTTCATACCGTTGTCACGTAGCGAGAGTGTAAGGCGTGTGTCAACGGATATATTTTTCTAGTCTTCGGACGTTAAACACATTATTTTATAAGAATAACAAGATAGTGGTGAGATACCACTACACCTTATCCTCGGTTCAAATAAGTATACCTGCACTTCTGGTGTCAATGTGAAGTAGGTTACTGGATACTTTAATAAACTTATTTTAAAGTTGGTTTGACATGTTTCATAGTCTAAGTAAATTGGATAGATTTAAGAGAAATAAAAATATTTTACTCAAACAAATTTCTTTTTCCAGAAAATTGACGATAGTGATCCCTTGAAAATCATATTACAAATCCCATCTCCACCTCCTAAAGTAAGTGTTTTAAGGGAGTTTGATCAATCTGAAAATTGGTTTTTCAAGAAAATCTTAAAAACTATGGAACATATATAAACTGTAGAGCTCCTAATGCTACTACGCAGCAATAATCAACCGACCTTCATAAACCATAAACATGTCAAAATTATCAATTAAGCATTATCAACCAATGAAAAGGCTCAAGAACAGTGAAACTGAGAATTTTTTCTTTTTTTAATTATCTTGGCTTCTGAGGGCTCAAAATTATTGTTCTTGGTCTTATTTTATTCCTTAGTTCTTCTTTTTAATTTGGTACATCCAATAAAAAGCCAAATATTCTTTAAAGAAAATTATAAAGAAGTATTTGAAGACTGCTATATACTTACCATGCTTTTATTTTGTTTGTTTGTCTCCACAGATGTATATCACGTTGCAAATGCCTCAGTCGATCATTCAGGGAGATTTCCCCATTAGAGTTGGACTGAAACTAAAATTTATACACATAGCCAATTATATCTGTAATTATGGTCACAGGATAGCGTTACAAAAGTGGCTTTTGTATATAAGATAATTTTTAGAAAGAACTTTTTTCCGATCTTAATTTTCTACTAACTTGATTCTAATGCATTTCTTAATTGAGTTAATCTTAAGCACCGAAAAGACACCTTAAAGTTAAATACATTTACTAAATACTATAAAACGCATTAATACATTTTTCAAGGGACTACAATAAAAAAACTGATTATGCAGGAAACAGAAAATCTCACAATATAACTTAAAAAAACTGAACATATTTAAAAAAAAATATTTCTTTAAGAAGAAATTAATTTGAAGGAGATAAAAGTCCTGGTGTAAGAATCAATAATTAGTTCTACTTCATATGGCCAAAAGTGCACTTTCTTTAAATTGGACGTTGAATTTGGAAAAGTGAGGCATTAATTCTTTGAAGACACCATTTAATTTCCTGCGCAAAATTAAAAAAAAAAAACCTTTCTTTTTAAAGAAGTTCCGAATTTTAAATAATAAACCCGATAAACCTTCCTTGAAAATGTAATATTTAAGAAAATCTTTAACCTAGAAACAAACTTTGTATGGGTTTAGTACGGCAAATCTTGGGACCGCAATAAAAAAAATATTATTTAGGACAATGTTTTATCCGAGAATGTTATAATGGGGTTTTACTTTAATTGTATTAATTTTTTGTTAACACAATTGCTACCATAATTTTCAGTCAATAAGGCTGCACTTAAGTATGTCGATATATTATACGCCACAGATTCACCCTATCAAGTTTAGTGCAAATTGGATATAAGTTATTCTTTCTTCTTATGCTACTTTAGATTTTGCGTTTTTTTTTTTTTTTTGTTATTTTTCTCAACACTATGGGGGGAGTAACATGACAAAAATTTTCAATTTGGTACATGAGTTGGTATTACAATAGTCAAAAGAACTATAATATATTGATTTTGGTGGTGATTTATTAGAGTTATTAGCTATGTGGGTTTTGATGAAAACATTTGAGTTGCCAACAGTATTTCAAATACATATGAAATATACAGCGCAGAAATGTTCAAATTTTTTATTGCTTTTCAGACTAAATTCAATAAATAGGTAATAACTCCAAAACAAAAATAAAACGATCAAAACCAAAATCAGTAGGGTTATTCTACATGCTAATACCCACCGTATAGCACAAAATTTGAAAAAAAATTCTTAAATGTGACTCCCTCTACAGTGTTAAGAAAAATTACCAAACAAACATGCACAATTGACGTACCATATGGGGCATGTGTCGGATTTGCAATCAACTTGATTGAGTGAATCTGTGGCTAGAATGCGTCTATATAAGTACTAAATTTCAGCCTTATCGACCGAAAATTACTGCAGTTACATTGTGTTAAAAATTCATGTATTTTGTAAATGTACTTTAGGGTATCTTTTGGGTGCTTAAGATTAACTCGATGAAGAAATGTCTAAGAATCACATTTTCAGTAAATTAAGTTGAAAACATTTTTTTATTGAAAATTTTTTGCACTTATGTCTCATAGTTTTCGAGATTTTCTACAAAAATCAATTTTGAAAAGGTTCATACCACTCTAAAAAAGTTAGGTGCCGTGGTGAGGTGAAATTTTTAATATGATATTTAGGGAACTATTTTCAACAATTTTCCGAAAAAAGAAATTTTCTGGAGTAAAATGTTTTTATATTTTCTTATTTACTTAAACTATCATAGATAGGTATAACCAAGGTATTTATACTACCTCGTTACTAGGTACGCTAGATCATTTTATTAGTGCGCTAGTGTGAGTAAAATGACGTCACAAGTAGGAAGCTAAATACATAAAATATTATTTTACTTCAGGTTTAATCGGTTGTATGTGTGCTAGTGTGGGTGAAATACGTCACATGTAGGAAAACGAAAACCTCGTAATACGCACAATCGAGGCTACCTAATAAAAGTCCATATTCATTGGGTATAACCTAACATTTTTTATTCCAAAAAGGAATTATAACAATCTAAAATTTACAACAATAATAATGCAGTTCACGATTTTAGAAAAAAATAAAAAATTACAAAACTGAATTTTGGTAATTATGATGATCAAATTCTTAATAAGAATAGGTTCCTTATTTTACAATTTTATATTATATTTACAGTTCGTTTGGTTTTAAATGCAACAAGACTTATGAAAATTAAATTCATGGGGAACCTACAGTCATAGGATTTACGGCGTTTTTCGAGGTTTCTTTATTATTTTTCACTCTTCCGTGAATCATGACTTGAATCTCTTGAAACGTTTTGTCCTGCGTTTCTGGCAGCGAAAAAACGACGAAAAATAATGATAGCACACCTACTACAGCGAAAGACCAGAAAGCTGGAGCCTTTCCATACACTTCAGAAATTGGAATGAAGTATCGCGTTAATAAGAAAGCCAGTAACCAGGAGAACGAAGCGGTTAACGCGCAACCAATAGCTTTTAAATGTGATGGAAATATTTCAGCTGTTATTACCCACACAAGTGGTCCATAACCTGAAAATTTTAAACAGACATAAAATATTTAAGGTTAGAGTGGGACTCGGTTGAAGAGCATAACTTAATCAATTTATGTATATTTTAGTGTTTTTTTTTTCAAAATTATATGTCACAAAAAAAAAGTTTCTAATTTCACGCATATGAAATCCAAAAAGAAGAGCTTTTATGTGAAAAAAATTAATCTTGCCGGTAGATATTCTATAAAAAATTTAATTAAAGGCTGGATGCAAGAACAATACCTAGATACGTAATTTTTAAATTTTTACCATCATCAGTTATACCTACATATTATATTAATACACGAACACATATGTATACGTAGGTATATACATATGTATGCAGGGTGTATATATACCTACTATTTGCGGAGTATATGTCAAAACTCTTGGTGGAGGTAGAGTGGGTTGAGTACATTTGTGTTAGAGTAGTCGCATACTGAGCTACAACTGACATAAAAATTAACGAAAATTCAGAACAATAATTCATGTATTTTGTCGAGAAAATTCGTATTTTTTGCCCATCCACCTGAGATAACTCAGAAACTAATCAAAATGGAGACAAAAAGTAGTAAGCCTTTTTGAAAGAATACTTTTTTCCAACATATTCCATACCTACATAATAGTATGGTCTTTCCTTGACTTTTTTTCTCAATGACCCACTGGAATGGCGCTTTAAAATGACATTTTTGAGAGGAATTTGAAAACGAAGTTGCAGCCAAGTATGCAATTATACTCTAACACGTAAGTACTCAACCTACTCTACCACCACCAGGTGTTTCAACGTCCATTCGTTTTAAACACCCGGTATAACTTTATTATAGTAAGTAATTCTTAAGGACCATTAATACTGAGCATAAATGAGTATTCCCAATCCCTCATATCGAACCTAACCTACTTGTCGGTGTTCTCGTAATTTTTTAATTCTAGTTTAGACTAGTGAAAACTAGAAATGACCAAATTATAGTTTTGATGGTAACATATACATAAACTTTTGGGGGTTAGTGATTTTAGGATCTGGGGACCATAATTGGAAAAACTGTAGTGAAATTTTCCTGAAATTGTGACACGTCACCCTCCACAATAGGTAGATTCTACGAAATCTACTTAAAAATGTATCTGATATAGCTTTTTTGTTTCATCTGAAATTATCTACTTTTCTTAGCAGTAGTTGAAGATTTTTTCGAATCATTTCCACTGATGAGCCGTTTAGTCAATTGAAACCAAATTTCGTAAAATATTAGAATGTAATATATTTAATGTCTGTACCAAATTCCGTGACTATTGTTTAAAAATTACGCATTTTTGAACCGTTTAAACCTCAAAAATGCAACACAATAGAATACACTGCTCGTACCATTTAGCTGATCTGGACAAACAATCATAGGGTTCCTTCTTATTTCCTGACTGCGAGATAAGAATTGCGACCTTCACCTTGTAAAACATGAATGTGTATTCCTGTGTATATATATGTATGAATAATTTAAGTTAATTTTGTCAAGTTTCCTGGGGTCATAGAATGAAAAACGAATTTTTGTTCATGCATTACGAATTTCAATTTTTGGTTCTAAAATTTTCCTTGAGTTATGATTTTTTAAAGGAAAACCGTACCAACTTCCACCTCTAGATAGTTTTATGAGATCGATAAGTAGATTTTCATAGAAAACATATTTAAAAATAATAACATAGTACACCTTGATGAGAAAATAATTTATGGACAGGTCACCCACAACACGACTTCATTTTATTTTTCTTTGGTTCCCACACTTTACCTCTTTTTGCCACTTTTTCCTAATTTTTTCAGCTTACTCCACCATCACTGCATCCATGAAATACACACAAAAAAAGTTGTAAACAAGTGATTTGGTACGTTAAAGAAGAAAAAAAAACTCTAGCGCAGCAAGCCAGACTAGAAGAAGTATGTTCGAGAAAAACGCATTAAGAATGATTTTGATGGTTACATTAATTTTCTTTACCCAGCCAGGAAATGGCTAAGTAGCACTACTCAGCACTGGATCCATTCTACTTATCACACTGAGTAGCATGAAGGTAGAATTCTAGATTGATGCAACCCTCTATGCTTCTGTTTATATCTTTGACTATATACATACTGGACTGCTAATACTGATAAGAATAACACAGAGTCTAATGAACCGGTCAAGTTGAGTCAGACACCCGTATCCCTGTTCAAAATGTTAGTTTACTGGGTTTGCTGTTTAAAAACATAGAGCTACCTACCTGATCCGTATTTAACCGAATTAATTACAAATTTCTATGTAAAAATTAGAATTAGACATATTTGAAAAAATATTTCGCAAGTAGATAAAAACATTCGTCATACAGCAACAAAAAAGATTATTTTTATGCATCAATAAATCAAATTTTAAATTGATTAGACTGAAATTTTTGAACTTCTGAGTTTTATAAAACTACAACATTACCGATTTAATTCGTAATTAAAAGCAATAATTGTGGTAAGAAGAGACCTAGTCAAAGGAAAAGACAATTAGTATTAATAAATTTGATAATGAACTAACATTTTGAACAGGGATACGCCTGTTTGTTTTGAACACAGCTTTTTATCAGTATTAGCAGTCCAGTATGTATATAGTCAAAGGTTTGTACTAAGTTGGTTTAAATAGCGTACACCACTCCATGCTTAGTAGCATATAGTTGCGTATACTACTCTGTGCTAAGTAGCATACAGAAGCATACGCTGCCCTGTGCTAAGTAGTTTGTATTTTTTTACAATTACATATGATGTAGATGGTTGGCTCATTCCTCTCATTAAAGATGTTTTTGTCTCAATGTTACTAGACTCTAAGTTTACCTTTGACAGCCTTGCCCAACCAGTCAATAACTTTTAATTTACATCTTCAGAAACCTTGCATGGGGTTATATTAGCTGTGTCACACAACTCATCTATAAGTATCAAGTACAATGCAATTGGTAGTGTGAGGTAGCATATGGTAAGTAGCAAACAGTAGCATATACTACTATATTTATCCTTACATTGCGGCCCCTAACATTGATGCAGATGACATGAGTAATTAATACATCGTCTGTGTGTGCATTAGTGAAAGTATAGTTTTAAATCCATCTGGCTAATGTAGAAAAAAAATTGTTCATGTGAAAAGTGGCTCATGAAATTTCCCAGCAAACAATTTATAGCAGTACACTTCTGTATTGCTAACTATACTACTAATTCACTGCTAACACCAATACATGTCTAATTCACTGTAAATTATGAGAATGTGTGTAGTTAATTTATTATCTGTAAAATGTCTGTAAGAATGGTATTTTGCAGTTATCTAAATGAGGGTGGCATTTTGTAAATGTTTCTTTTTTTTAATTGTCCTGATTTTGTCAAAGAGGAAGCTTATTTGCAGATAAAAAAAATTTAAGGGGTGAAAATGCTATTTTACACCCAGAAAAGATTTAATATTAGGGGTAAATTGGCAGTTTTGAGGCTAACATGCATCTGTCTCATGCATGCCTGTTTTATAGTTGTGGGGAAGCTAATTTACAGACTTCCTTGCATTGTCCGTTACATTTTAAATTTCTATTGGGTTATTTATGATTGGTCTTGACTTGGTGCATTTTCTCCTTAGAGTTAGTCGTATTCCTTTATCAGATTTCATTCTGTGTTGTGAATGTATTTCAGAATTTTAGTGAATTAATTAAGTTTAGTTATCTGATACCCTTTTTTCATTATAAATATTTTTTGAAAGTAAAATTACTTTTTATTTATTTTTAAAAGAGGCTTATGATTTTATGAAGTTCATTGTGTCTGTTAAATAGTTATAATCAATCTAATTTGAATGAGTTTATCCTGAATGTTTAATATTATCATTCAATAATTTTGTGCTTCAATGGGTAAGCATATATTTTTATTAATTTTGAGTTTTCAATTTCCTAAATATTAAAGTTCCAAAATTAGCTCACAGTAACCTACAAATTAGGATGTACCCTATTTGCAGTGATTATTCTAAGGATTTTTTGGAGCTTCACAAATTGAAAATTTTTGAAGCTAGAAGCTATGTATGTCTTCAACCCATTACCCTTCAAAAAATATTTGTTGAATCACAATCATTGTTTAAAACTTGTTAACAGTAACTGTTGACAAGTTTAGAATTGTCAACAATTTGAATTAATGGCCAAAGGGCAAATACATAAATTTGAATTTCAAATTTTGGGTTTAAAACAAATTGGAAAATGAAAACAATAACTGAAGCTGGTTTCAATTAAATTTTTCGGAGCTGCACAATATATGTGCGCAGCTGCTTGTTAGAATAAACACTACCTATTTGTAATCGCTTCATAAATTTTTTAATCCAACAAACTTGATACTCCTAAAAATTATAAAACATAAGTATAAAAATTATGAAAAATACCGTACCTACTGGACAAGAAAATAAATCATGGTGATTACTCTTCTTCTAAAGTATATGACTATTCTTTTGGTTTTTGAAAACTTTTGACAAGTTCTTCAACTTTTAATACAGTGTGAAAATTATAAAAAATCAGCAGGCTACCAACTAATTGATTCTCAGTACCTATCTACCTCTAAAATATATTGCAATATACCATGTAATTTACATCTGTACTTTTTGATAAATGTGTTTTTTCAAATTTCAAAACTTTCATTTTCACACCAAAAAATAACTTTTTCAAGTTGATAATTGGGAAAATTATGTTAGTCTAAAAGTAACTTTTGAAGAAAAAAAAAAGAGCATTCAGTTATACTTAAAAGCTAATTTCCGCTAATTTCCCTGCTTATCTGGCTATACCTACTCTTCATAGCACATAGCTATGAAAGCATCTCAAATTAATTTTCATTCTAGGCTAAGTATGAGAAAATGTTTTTAATAAGTAGTGTAAGTTGGGCATTATAATAATGAAAAGTAACTTATTTTCTCCTTCAAGAACCATTATATTTTCCTATTTATGGGTTATAGTTTTGATCAGAGGACATAAAACCCACCTCCTTTAAAAAAAAAATGAACATAGGACTTCTTCAAATCCTTTTTTGCATGCTTCATATCACAAACAATAACCGAACTTTTAGCTTAAATGAACAATATTAATACCTATACTTGATTTGGAAAAAATGATATCTCACTGAGATGGTACAATATTGGAGTCTCCATTGCTAATTTTAGTGGTATTTCAAAATTTCAGCAGACCAAACCAATATTAAATTCAGTAAGTGTCTCTTTATTTGGGACACTTCTTACAGCTTGAACATTGCTAATTTACAGCTAACAATTTTTTATGAATATCCGAATTTTAGCAGCAAATTTAGCTGTAACATCCTTTTGAGCCACAATCTAGAGCTAAAATACAGCCAGTTCACCACTAATTATATCTGTAATTTAGCAGTGTTGCTCTTAAAATACGGATATCTATAAAAATTGTTAGCTGTAGAATAGCAGTGCATTAGCCATAAAAAGTGGCCCAAATTAGCAGTTACTGCAAATTTAGCATTGGTTTTTAACTGCGAAAATACTAAAGTACTGCTAAAATTAGCAGTGGAGACTCCTAATTTTTTTTCTAATTAGCCGTGAATTGTTGGCCGGGTTGCTTGTAGATTCTGGCAAAATTTATCTTCATATAGTAGTTTAGTAAATATCAATATAATTATTACCAAAAATTACGAAAAAAGCAGTTTTTCCATGTTTAATGAACTTTTCCAGCGACTCATCAAAAAAATTTCCTAACCTCAAAATACCATTTAAATTAATTATTATCAGTCATATAATTTTTACTCCCTTCATGAAAGAAAAATTTAATGAATAATTTGGTTCTTCGTTCTTATTTTCTACAATCACTGCCGAGCATATTCATTTAAATCAGTAACTAACCTAATGTATAAGCAAAAATGAACAACACCAAACTGGCCACTGGAATCCATTTGAATGCTGATAGGTCCAATTTGAGCTCGTCTTGTGCGTAAAAGTATGTTCCAAGGGTACCCTGAAATATAACACGCAGTTAGGTATCTACCTATTACTGTCAATTTAATTATATATTGAATGAGGTTAGGCAGCGCTGCATCCAAAAATATCGAAGACGAAGCCTAAATAGTCGAGGAAAAAGTTTTTGAAGTAAACTTAAATAAATTGTAAATTAATAATTTCGTAAGTGAAGTGGTAGGAGATAAGAAACACTTTTTGTGAATGACTTTCTGGACTGCGTCATTGACGGAAGAACATATGTGAGTAGGCTAAATTCCCTCGCCCGTATTTAAAGCTCTTTCCGCCCCTCAGTATCTCAGAACCGCTCCGATTCTCTTCTGGCTACATCATATAAGTATCGCAATTTCTTTTAATAATAGTTCTCATAACATGCTGCATTTTTAGAAAATGAAGAGCACCTCGACTGTTTTTCAAAACTCTTCTACACTCCCTTGGATCGATCACACGTCCTATGTAGTGCACCTTCTTTGTTGGGAACCACCGATCTGTGGCATGAAATAGCTATTAACTTACCATACTTATGGTTATGCCAATCGACGAAAAAATCAACAGATATCTTATTCTAAAAATTCTGGCCGCCGTTGACATTAAAACGGCTGTGACGGTCATTACCGCAGCCACAATGACGGATGATACATTGGGTGAAAAAGTGGAACCAGATTCTACGAATATGGTTTTGGCATAAAACGTTATTATGTTGATACCACTGCCCTGCTGGCAAATGACTAACGCTGCACTATAATACAAGCATTTTAAATTGCCTCTGCTGTTGAACAATTTGATCATGGAACCTTTGCTGTTCTTCAGATTCTCGGCTGATGCCTGAAATAAAATAAAAAATATTTCTGTGAGAGGGTTGGGGTACTTTTTTTTTTTTTTCCAAAAAACCAGTTCTAAAATTTTTTTTTCCAAAATATTTTGTTCCAATAAAATTTATTCGAAATTTATTTATTCCAAAAAAAAAAAAAAAGTCCCAAATATTGAATGAAATATGTTTGTTTCTTTTTTTTTTTCAAAACAATTTAATTCCAAATGTATTTGTACAATAATAGTTATTTGTGAAACGAGTGTATAAAGTAGGTGATTTTGATCCGAGTGTGATTTTCGCAGCACTCGCTTTCGGCTTGTGCTGCAGATCACACGAGTATCAATCACATACTATACACACGTGTGTCGCACACTATTTTCTGCAACACCTTTTTTTTTAAAAAAAATAAAATAAAATAAAATTTTAGCAAATGGGAAACATATAAGCGTAAACTATCCCTTTCCTTTTTACAAAACCTTATAGAGTTTCGAATCGTTATAGTGGAAAAACTGTTACAATAAAAAAAAGAAGAAAATGACGATGTATGTTAGGTTAAGTAGTAAGACCAGTGTATAAAATAACGCATGCGCTCAAGGCAATGTATAAAAAAAAAAACGATGTATAAAATAAGTACTTTATACATCGTGAAGAAGGTACGTATAAAAATGAAGTTTATAAACAGGTGTTGCAAAAAAATGATAATTCCAAAATAAATAAAATGATCCTCTTGAACAAAAATTGTTAGCAAAATAATTAATTAATTGTCTTTACAAAATAAAACGCTCGAGACCTGTCTCCAGCTTTCTAAGAACATAATTATTTTTCTTGAAATATTCTTATTCTACAGAAAGTAAATCTTAAGGAATTTCAGGACAAAAAGTTTGAAAATAATTTGTGATATTCCCTGTAGGTACAAAAGCTTTAAGGACAGAAGTATGTGTGTTCCATCTCTGATTGTAGAATCTTTGGGATCTGCATACATTTGCTCAAGGCAACTACTTTGAACATGTTGAAATACATTTTGTTTGTTTGCTTGTTTGAAAAAGGTTACCCACAAATCAATAATTCAAAACATTGTCATATTATTATTTTATTGTTATTGATTTTAATAAATTCAAAAATTTTACCATTTTTTAAACTGACCATTTGAAATAGATAAATAATTTCTTTGGAAAAAAATATTAGACTTTTTTTTTTTGAATACATCTTGCCGCCCCCAGAACCTAATAGCTATAATTATATAAATTTTCTGAAAAACAAAATACACCCAAAAATTTTTTTCAGTCGCCTCGCTTGAGAAATTGTGTTTACACTTTCTTTCTTGTAGAAGGGGAGATGGCTGTGGTGAATTTATTTTCTTACTTGTGCTTCCTCATGGGTATAGATAGATCATAGCAGCCTTGTTTAGAGGTATGTACCATCAGAACTAGAATTTGGTCATTCATAGTTTTGACTAGTTTAAACTAGAATTGGAAAATAATGTTTGACCCTTCTAGTACTGACTAGTCGAAACTAGAATTGTAAAATACTTTGGGCGGATCTAGTTCTGACTGGTTAAAACAAGAAAATAAATTTTTAGTTGAAACTAACAGTGCCTAGTCAAAACTAGTTACCAAGTGTACCAGAATTTTTTTGATAGAAAAAAAAAATGCTACGACTATGTTTAATTTATTTATCAATGGGATTTTTTTTGACGGAGGGTTGTGGGATCAACCAACCTTCAATAAGGATCTACTGAAAAAACCTAAAATGGTGCTGTCTACTAAGGTCAAATACATATTTGGTAGCATCAGTAACAGTTTTGACTAAATTTTCAGGCAAAACTGGTTTTAATTAATTTCGGGTTTTGACATTCTTTTGTCGGTCAGAACTAGAACCACTCAACGCATTTTCCAATTCTAGTTTAGACTAGACAAAACTCTAAATGACCAAATTATAGTTTTGATGTTAACATGTATAATTATATATTATGAATTATTTTGTTTATATGACAGATAAATAGTTGAGATATCAGGTCATAAGCCTTCAAAATTTTGGAGCACCACCCTAAAAAATTTTAGTTCGCTGCCCTGTTACAATATACTTATCTGAAATATGACCATATTGTGATTGCAACATTAATACATCCTTTTCGACTGGGATATAGCATCATCCTTCCTATAATCAGGCATGGCCTCGCAATCTGAATTTAATATTAGTCTAGCTCGAGTAAATTATGGAAAAGTTTACCTGCAATTCGTGTATATCCCTCTGTAGTTTAGCTGCATCGTTATGACCTCTAAAAAAATGTAAAGCCTTTAGAGCTTTCCTCTCTTTCCCTTTGTTGTGCAGCTGATATGGTGATTCTGGTATCCATACAAAAGTCAAAATACATAACAATGGTAATGCAGCCGACACAATTATTAAATTCTCATAAGAAACGTAACTTCCGACGATATATTCGATTAAGTAAGCGAAACAGTCAAACAGTTGTAATAATGATCCCAATGTTCCTCTTAATTTTACCTGAAAATAACCATAGCGTGAATATAATACATTATTCATTCGATTCGCATTATTCTTTGAGACCAGGAAATAACTTTTATGCATACGTATAATTTGAAATATTTTTTTTGTGAAAAAACCAAATGGTAATACAATATCTGTTGAATTATTATTGATGCAGAATTATTTTTAAGAAAAAAAAAAAATTAAACTGATAATCTTTCGATGGAAAAATGGCAAAATGGACCAAGATTAAGCGCAATACAAATAAATGGAAGTGGAGATTGAGAAAATGTTTTTCCTATGCCTTCTTTTTTTGCATAAGTAGGTGCCTATAAAGTGAGAAGTAAACAACTGCACTTCAGTAGTTCATTCGGACCTAAGAAAATGTTTAAATCATAGACTAATAAGTGTTTTTCAATTGATATAACAACTCTCAGATGCCCTCCGTAAATAAAACCTTCAAAATTACGAGAAATCGACGATAGTTCGAAAAATAACATTGTTTTCCTAATTTCCTGTAATGCATACCTAAGTGGTTTTATTATTTAAAAAAAAATTTATTTTTATTTATCTACAAGAAGTTATTTTCTATTCTTCTATTATTTAGGTAGGTATATAATATTTTCGTAGGTGTGATTCCACATCCATCAAATCACGAAACAACAAAATAAAAACGAGATAGGCGAAAATTTGTTTTTTTTTTCATTATTTATAGGCGAATAGGCATTTGAAGTACCTGTACGCGTGTGATTGACAGTCTTTTCGTGAGAAATTGTTGAAATTTTCTGTATTAATAGCTTATATACCTACATTATATTAAAATCTTAAAAGTGACCTTTGTTACGTACCATCACTATCATAAACGTACAAGCCAGCCAAAATTAATTCGTCAAAATTATTTCACCAATATTATTCCCTCATATTCCATGCGCGTGCGCCAAATACCCAGCAACAAAAAAAAGTAAATGCAAACAAAAAGACAGAGAAAGAGAAAGACAAGAAATGTTTTTTAAAATTTTTTCTTTATTTATTGGGCCAGCAGAAGTCGTGGGCTGGTACAAGCCAAAGCGCCGCTTCCAGGGCTTCTATCATTACAAATGAACTACAGAGGAATTAAAAATTCAATAATAATCAATTAGTTGGATATTTCTTGTACGATGTATCGTATAAATCCACTCGTTTTTCGAAAAATTGAATAATTAGAATTTTGATTTAGAATTTTCGTGTATTTCTCTATTATACTGGTGACATATTTTTAGAAAAAATAATTTGTAGCTGGAATTTTACGCTGGTTTCTTCAGTGAGCCTAATTTTGATAATTTCAGGTCTTAAAAATGAATTAATTTTCTAATTTTAGCCTAAGCTTATTTTAATTTTGTTTTGCGTCTATTTGCATTTCTTCTGTGATGGCAAGTTTGAATTTTTAATGTGATTTTTCACTGAATCCCATCAACTCCATAGTTGCTTCCAATTAGGTATGTGAATGTAGTCACTTATTGATACGTTCCAAGACTACTGTCTGAATTTTAATTTTGTTCTCGGTTTTATTTCACACTCCTTTATTTAAATGGACACATTTTCTAATTTTAATTTATTATTTTTCTAAATGTCCTAAGTAGATAAACACGTTCTGGAGAGGCCGAGTTCGAATTTTTTAATTGTGGTTTCACCAAAGTTTTTTTTAATATTTGTTATGTTCCAACTAGTTGCATAAATAGTACTTCGTAATTATTTTCAGAATTTTATATCAGTTTTTATGCGACTTGTCATGTTCAAATTTCACATTTCCAAAAACTAAGTATTTTCTTATTTTTATAATCAAATTGACACATAGTAATTTTGGTAGGGGAGTGATTAATGAAAAAATAAAACAAAATTATTTGGCTCTAGGTTGCTGAATGTTGCATTGATTATGCTGACAGGTTACCTCCTTGTTTAGTGCATTAAAAGGCCGCTACGGACCATATAAGAAAACTGATGGTCGTTGGAAAGTGAACTGTCATCTTCGAATTTTTCAAAAAAATTCGCATTTAACTGTTTCTTGCTGTATTAGCACTGAATGAGACAGAGGCGGCAACTTAGATTTTTTTGGCATGTTGCAAACTTAAATTTTCAGATTCACAGGCAAAAAGGAAAGTGGGTTAAAAAATTTTTCTATTTATATTTGATAACAAACAAATACCAAAGATACAATGCAAAATTATTTCAGTTTATATTTCAGTGAGGGTGTTGCAATTGTCGCAAAAAAAAATTCCGGAGTGTTATGAATATTTTCTGGCATGTCGCATGTGTGACACCCGTGACACGAAAGTTGTCACCTCTGGAATGAGAATATTTTAAATGATAATCGACAATCGCAGTGCCAGATTAAGCCAATAGACAGATTTGGCAGAGTTCCCAGGGGTGCCGAGTTGCAACGGACGTCACAATTCCCCAAAAAAATGAGTGTGACAGTACACATAGTTAAAGTGAAATTTGTATCTGATGCAACCATATATAATAAATGTTATAAAGACAAAATAATGGTGGACACATTACAGATCATAATTTTCATTCAATTAATCAACTGGAGTTGAACGGGCCAAGCTCTCGCCATCACAGTGATGTGTTTCATGACCGTTTTTTAGTTTGCTACCGTATGCTAGGAAGTTTCACTTCAAAAAGAAAAAGGGGAAATAGCCTAAGTGGTAACTTACTTATTGTTTGCAGAATATTTTTTTAGAATTCAAAAATTTTATCTACTTTTATTTTGTTGGGGAAGGGGATGGGAGACCACCACATGACAATTACTGAGTGACATACCGAATATGCACCGATGTACGGTTATCTGTTATGAGTTATCAGTCACAAAGGTGAAATTATATTTAGTATTCTAGTATTTCTAGTTCGCATAATCGGTCTGTTTCAATTTTTTTTTTTTGTCAAGGTAAGGGAGGAGTGCCTTCGAGCAATTTACCCAGGGCTCCATTTCTCCTTAATCCAGCACTGCACAATCGTGTAAAACAACACCCTGTATATAAAATGCTTTGCGAAACGTTGGTAAAATTTAAGTAGTTGGTAATGGTAGTACTTCAGAGAATAGTCATAAATAAGCTTAGGTTAAAGACAAATTTTTAAAAGATAAGCTTTTATTTTTTTTTTGGCTTTAACTTCGTGCGAAATAAACATTATTTCACTGCGAAAGGTTGGCTGCAGTACTGGTATATTTTAAAATCGCACTAGCGAACAGAATAAAAGTTTATAAAAAAGCTTATAATAAAAAATATCCAATTTATATGTAAAAGAGATAATTACGTTATGTACATGCATTTAAACCAAATTGCATAGTACGTCTGTGGTGGGAGCAATTTTAAAATACCTGGAATTGACAGCGAAACTTCAGCGTCAGGACTCGCTTCAAGACGAGTAAAAAATGTTACCTACGTAAATATTATGTTTTCTACATTCCATACTGAAGGAGCTAGGAAAATTTTGAATTTCAAAAATACATTTTTTTGAAAAAGATTCTGAAAACTCGATATTTTTATAACTCTTTCAGCGTAGAATATATAGGTAGGTCATTTACTTTGTCTATATAGCTTAATGGACTGCTAGAACTGATAAGAAATACATAGGGTTAAATGGAACACTGCTGAAGCTACTGTTAACAGGCGTTCTTTTTACGAAAAACGACCTTTGGTGATTTTCAAGATTTTATCAGTTCTAGAAACAATGAAAAATCAGAAGCAGCATACCTACTACATATGAAATCGATACCTATTTCATTTATCGTGTGGTAAACAAGTCAGAAATATGAAAAACTTGAACTTGTGGCAGCACTATATCTTTAATTCAGATTTCAAATACGCTGGGACATTCAATTTTGGTATTCTCTGCAATTGGAAATCCTACTGACTGTTAAATTTGCTGAAATTTTTCAACAAAATTGTAAGAAATTGTTTGTCAAGGCTAAAAAATCATTACGGAAAATCATCTACTTTGTTCTGATTCAAACATGACTTGGAAAAATTATCAGAAATATATTTTAAAACGAAAAAATTTGTGATATTTCAACAGACACCATCAATTTCTAATCACTTCAAACCTTTATAGGACAAATAATGTACCTACTTGAATCTTTTACAATAACTACTTATTTCAGGCATTTTAAAAACAAAAAACGGCAAAATAAAAGCCAAATTTTCATAAATGTCATCCAATTGTTTAATTTCATTAATGTTCGTATCATCTGAAATTTATTTTAAATTCGAAAAACATTTTCTCTGATCAAATAAAATAAAATAAATTTTCACTCAAAAAACATATTTTAGCTCATTTAGGACTCGCTCAAGTTCTTTCGGTAGTTTAAGAAGTTTTTTTCGGATAACAAATCAGCGAACGATGAAACTATTTATCTAACAGCCGAATTTTTCAGTTTAAGAAAACCTTACTTCAAACTTTTCAAGAAAAAAGGAACTCTATCCAAAACTTACATTTTCACATTCTGAAGAGTTCGTCGATTAATTTAAATCATTATTCGAACATTTCACTCATTAATTTCAGACAACAAATTGGTATAGCGTTCTAATACTTCACTACATCTGCTTATATTGTTAGGAGTCATTGAAAATATAACTCAATACAAATTCAGTTTTCACACATAGTACCTTTTTCAAAAAGTAACGCCTGCATTGTTTGGCTTCAAGATTTTATCAGTTTTAGCAGTCCATTAAGCTATATAGTCAAAGGTCATTTATGATGACATAAGATTCTGTACTCGTCACATTGAAAACTACCTGCCGCTGAAGTTCGGCAGACGTTTTGTGGAACATTGCGCGTGGTCGGGACGTCAACTGACCTGCCTCTATAATCTTGTGGATAGGCTATATACTTTACGATTATATACGTACCGGAGATATTTCTCCCACGAATATTGGCAGCGTTGCATAAACGCATCCGACGCCTAATCCGCCAATAAACCTGGCGCTTAAGAGCGCGGATAAATCGGTGCTGAAATAAATAACAGCCCATGTCAGGACAAATAACACCATGGCTGCGAGTAGTGTTCGTTTTCTGCCCAAACAATCGACTAGGCCACCTGATACGAATGGTCCTAAACTGGCGCCCAAAGCTGGTATCGAACTTATCCACGCTCCTTCTTCACTGGTCACGTAAATTTTTGCTCCTGGTTGCGTTATTAGTGGTAGCGTCGGAGAACTCCATGACATAATACAGGTCGCAGCTGTGGCGCACAAATTAGCTGTGTATAAATAAAATTTTCATAATTAGCGGTTCAATCACAGCGAGCAAAGGACATCCTATATACGTATAGTAGTGCGCGAATGTTACTTTATTCTGGCTTCCTAAACGATTTCCGTTTAGGAAGTAAACAAATTTTAGTCCGTTTCAACGATATAATCGTACAACGGCGCGTAATTTGAATTTTTTATTTTGTAATTAAAACAATTTCTCAAAGCAAAAGTTTTAATCACAACAGTCTTCGAATGAGTGAAGAACTATGTTGAAAATTTTGGCAGTATAGCCTATGTGCCTACGTACTGCGAGAAGGTTACGTGACGTAAATTCACGTGACGTCCGTGCGACTGTTTCGAATTATATTTTTAAAGAAATTTTAAAGAGCATATGGTCATAAGTGCCTATCGCTATACCTTGCATAAAATCTACGACGTTAACAGAATTTTACGAGATATTGTTGCTAGTTCATGAATAAACCAAATAAGTGCGGCCTATGTCATTTGCAGAATTATTGCTTCGATGTGACCACACCAATACGTATGAACGTGTTATATTTATTTATCTGAATATTAATTGCTCTATTTTTTCGCGAGGAGATAAATAACTGAAGTTCGTTGAAAATACAAAAATAAACAAAGCTGTGGTATGGTTTCAGGAAGGAACGAAACTAAATAAATAACCACAAATTAACGGATGTAAACTTTGTCTCTTTAATCCAACGATAAAATTGTCCTGCAGTTTGAAAACCGAATATTTGGTACGAAATTTGGAGACAGAAAATTTGTTTTCAACACTCTTTTGAAAATGGCAATTATACCGAACAGTAAACACGCTATATTCTATATTTACTTATAATACATTTGAGCGTTGCCGCTTCTCAAGAGAGCTGGACAGGCTCAAAAAGCCTATGAAAAAGACTCGAACAAATGACTCAGGTGAGCGAAGTCGCACTTTTTTATATGGCTATGGGTAGTTACAGCCAAGAATCAAAATGGACTTAAAGTCCTAACGTTTCAATCCGTGAAGAATTACGCTCTCCAATTTGTTGACACCTTATATCCTCTACGCATATTATTACAAGGTGAGTCAGTTTTCGACGCGCTATAGGAAAATAACCTTTGTGCGTTAAAAATTGTCTCGTCATTCTTTGCACCGTAGGTATTGGTTGCTGCATATGTGGCAATGTGGATGGAAAGTAATTGTTAAATGAAATTAAAACGTTCTAATGACGAAAAAAAAAAAAAGAATTGACGAACACTCGCCAACTCACGCTTAAATATCGGATAAAAATTCAAATTAAATGTTCAAAATTTCACCTACTGAATTGAACACAATCACTTAATCGATCATAAAACAATGCCTACACATTGTATAATTGATTGTGATTGACTCATCACAGCAAAGCCTAATTGGTCTTTCTAGATCTTCAAAGTCAGCAAAAGGCCGACGTGAGGATGGTGAAATGTAGAGGTAATATTCTTTATACTTACAAAGATATTTTGCGGCCTATTTTACTCAGCTTTTCATAAACGGTTGCACATGTATAAAATATTTATTATGAAGTTCTCATTTGAAACAAAGCCTCAGTTTTTGTTTTTTTTTGTAAATTATCTTGTGGGCGACAGGTGGGCTGCTGAAAATCACTGCAGGTTAAAATCATCTATTTTTCAAACGCAGGATACCCCTCAAAACCATCACTTTGCCCCTAAAATTCCAAAGTCCATAATTATGTCATCGCCCCCGCTTTAACGGATATTGGATATGAAACGTCATCACCAACTCCGTGTATCTCCTGTCCCTGCTCATTGTCAGATTATCCATCAAGCTCATCGCCCACTTCCTTTCGAATTCCTCACAATTTTCCTAAAATTTCCAAGTCTACAATTGTGATATCATCACCCTCCTCCATAACAAACATAAACAAAAAAATTTTTGAATGAAAAAAAAAATTATATCATAAACTAAACTTTTTTTATTTGTTTTGAGGTGTTCTATCAAGTGTTGAAGTTCAGATGGCTTCTCAGAAAATACCGTGTTACTATTTAGATTGTTCATTTGGAGAAAAAAAGAAAAAAAGCGTGAGTTCCAATGGGGACTCATGAAGAATTGATTTTTAAATATAATAGTGTGGTTGTGAGCATGCTCGTTGTGCACCCACACAACCGCATACATACTCATCAACAGTTTACAATATTATAATAACTATAGTAAGACGTACGAGTTACAATTGTAATTCTCTTTTTAGTTCTTACTAGAGTACCAGACCAAGCGCTAAGATGTTTACACATCAAAAAGGGAAAAAAAGTACCTTGTATAAGATTAAACGTTTTTACCTATCTCTTGGTAATTATATTGCATGTACTCAAATGATATCTTTAATTAATGACATTGTTGATTCTTTTCTAAAAGCATTCATTTTATAAATCATCCAAAAACAACTCTGATGAAATTTATAACATAAAACTCATTAGTTTAGCTGATTAAAATAATTTTATTTTTGTTATTATACATTTTTATTGCAGTTACTAACCCAATGAAATATGTAGTGATCATGTACTAATATCTAAGGGCACTAAAATTGAGTTTGGTTATCATCATTATCACTTATTAACTGGCATGCTTTTTCATTCTTTCATGCGAAGTACCATGTGTTTTAATAATTTCATGAATTCGAATTTTTTTTGTGATACACATTTCTATTTTCACTGCAGGGGTAAAAACTGAAGGATGAAGGCAGCTGGCTCAAATATAGGTGAATGTTTTGGTGCAAGTTTTGTTGCAAATTTCAGAGAAGGAAAAAGAGAAGTAAGAAAAATTTATTATTATGCGTGTGTATTTGATTGTATTCATTACTCACATTAAGAAAAAAAATTAATTTTGTTGTTTTCACCGAAACAATGAATTATATACAGTGTTATTAGCTGCAAAAATAGGAATGAGAACCACATTAAATGATTCAGTCCGCTTGTACAAGACACTGCAGCGAACTTTTCTTCTGAAGTTATAAAATCGTATAACCTATATTTTGAAAGCTCGTTTTTAACTTAAAATTATTTTCATTCATTGTACCTAATTATGAGTTTTCATTCTTGAATTTTTCTAAGAAAATTAGAGAAATATGAAAATGCTGAAAAATTTTTAAACTAGAATAAAATTTTTTTGTCAGTATAGTCAATTATCTATTTTAATATTCGAATAATTTTTGAAATTTATATTTATGTAATTGATAGACTGTCTTCCAATTGAAATTTTTTTCATTTCTTATCTACAAAGAACAAATTTCTCTTTCTTTCCAAATGAAATTTTTTAGCTGATTTTTGTTGTTCTATTTTTGTGGCACATCCTCACAGATATTTAGTTTCCATCGAAAGCTTTTCATATTATTGTTTTTTGCACTTTCCAAGTTTTATAACCAGTTCCTTCTTGAACAAAAATTTCAATCCCAAAATGGACTGTAAATTTGAATTTAGGCCTTCAAAAAATAATAGTAATTTGAATTAATTGTTTTTGAGAAAAACGTGAATCAACAACCTCTCTGTCCCTGCCACATGACAGGACAGTCCTTGACAGCTCCCTAACCATCACTAGGGCCCGTTTCAAACCACTTACTTTACCCCAAAAATTTTTATGTCCATAAATATGATGTCATCAACCTCTCTGATGGCTTTTTATCACGGAACCTTACCAGGGGGTCTCTTAAGCCCCTCACCTATCCTCATCTACAACTAAAGGGATTCTCAAACCATTCACCCTTCCCCCAAAATGTCTAAATCAAAAATTATGACGTTATCATCCTCTACAGATGTCCCTTGTCATTTCCTTGTGTCAGGACACCCTTCAAACTCCTTAGCCTATTCCTAAAATAATGAAGTCCCAAGCTGAGATGTCATCAATTCTTCTGTAATAAAAATTGGATAAGAAAAATTTTGGATGGACTGCCAACCATAATACATGTCTGTGTCAATGAAGGTCAGTTTTGGTATTCACGAACCTCTTGCAGTAGAAAAAACAGGATGGAGTTGATTAGCTCTAGTTGAGTGGACAGCTTGCTACACTTTGTTGAAAATCTGTGGGCATCACTGTGGAGCAAGATCGGGTGAAATGTAGTGGTCAAGCTAGCCTACTTTCTCGCACAACAATTACTTTTCTAGGAAATTGAATTCTCATGTATTCTGTGGGGATTTAATACTCATATGAGGTAATAGAGGCTTGCATCCCTCGACAACAGTTACCACCAAAAGGCTGGCTAATATTTGTCTTTATAATGTTAAACGAATTGCACAAAACATTCAAACACAATTACTTATAATTACTTGCAAGTAATGTATGAGAACCAAACTGTGACTAATCAAACAATTACAGTGATGTCACAATTCAGTACACAAACCTTTCTGTCATTTCTTATGTCAACAAGAAATGACACACCACACATATACACAGACATACATATTTATCATGTAAGTGTGTATGTTTGAGTGTAAATAAGCCCCTATATAAACCATCTGAACTGGCTCTAAAATCGCCAGTATTTGCCCAGGTTTTGACTTACCCATGTGTGCATGCGTATGAAGTGGCAGAACATGCAAATAATCTGTTGATTACCTTCTTGTGTGAACATTCTTTCACAACAAGGTATTTCACATACTCCATTGCTGGCCCATAAGTTTGGATAAAACACCCATCATTTCACACCCGGTCTCGTTAATAAAGTTCCAAAGACCTAGGCCCATATTCACAAATTTCACTCTAATCTCCCTTCACATAAATTTCACTTAAAAAATTTTTTTGCACAATTTCATACTTAAAAATGTGGGAACATTGTATCTCTTATGAGAGTTCCAATGTAAAAATAAAATGTTACCACACTCTTAAATACAAAATTGTGCTTAAAGTCATTTTTAAGGGAAGTTTAAGTGGAGGGAGGTTAAAGTGACGTTTGTGAATATGGGCCCTACTCCACTCGTTGTTAAAGTACTGTCATTGATGAAAATAGGCCCAATAATACTATGACCACGGATTCCAGCCGAAAAACTCAATAAACTTGTTTTAGTGTTGTTCGTTGCCTTCAGTAGTAGATAGTGAAAAAGTTCCTATTTTGTTACTGGCCTGTATTTTCCTGGTGCGTAGAAATATGACCTGCTGTTTTATTTCTATGGAAAAAGGATGGTGAGTCAATTTTTGACGCATCAAATGTAATTTTCTTATAATTCATTAAAATTTTATTCATCCTGGGTACATTTTTGGGAAGAGGGTGTTTTTGGGGTCTGGGGATCACCTTTGGAAAAAGTATAATGCAGTTTTTCCGAAATCGTTTCATGCCTCCCTTCTCAATAGGTAAATTCTACTTTTACAAAATCTGCTTTAAAAAATGAATTCTACTCGTAAAAACCCGTTCGTCGTTTGTCTGACTGGAAAATTTTTGTCTTCCCTACGATATGCGACCCAAAGAATACATTTTCCTTTTATAATAAATATAATATAGTATATGGTTTTTCTTTATTCACCACTCTTGGAGAATTTTGAAAGTATTGCCAATCGGGGAAAGTTAAATTCTCCTTTTTAAAAATACAAATTTACCAAATTTCTAATGACACTTAATCTAAAGAGATTTGGTTAGAATACTTTTGTTTTTCAAATATCATATAAAAGCACTAAAAATTTTCAACTCATTTGTAGTCTTTGAATTTCAGCCAAAATAATTTGCTAAATGAATTTCGCCTTTGCCGTTTCAATCTGTTATTGTTTCGACACTAAAGGTACCTAAGTGATAAAACAGTTATGATAGTTTGAGATTGAATTTCCGAAATATCACGAAATTGTTGCTCTTAGTGTTTTATCACAAAAAAAAAAAAAAAAAACAAAACAAAAAAACAGGTATAACTTTATGACAATTAGGAAATTTTAAAGATAGATTTTTGATAACAGGAATTTATTTAGAAGAGAGGAGTATATTAATGAAAGAAAAATTTTAAATTTAACGTCACACTATTTTGACAAGGTCACCTTATCAAAAAACTACAATTTAAAACATTCTATAGTTTAAAAATTTTCAAATTGTTCGGAATTTAAACAATGTGTCGTTCACGTTAATGTCAATGCGTACAACGACGTGTTATGACTTGTTTGATTGCTTTCCAATTTTCGTTTGCGAAGCTAAAAATCACGTGCTGAAGACATGCTTTCATACGAACGAAGAGTCTCAGCCAAAAAATGATGGTTAAATGTAACAACGGAAAAAACTTTTTTGTTTTTCTTTGATAAGAAAATGAAGAAATATTAGGCTATTTTATTTAAACACTTTTTTTAAAATTATAGCCTTCTTTTGGAAATCAGTTTTCCTCTAAATTACTGAACCCCTCTTGGTTATTGTTTCTCTTCTGTTTTATTTTATAAAAAATTCTTGACCTTTCCAAAACCGAAGACACTTTTTGATTCTCTAAACCAGAGACTCCCGAACTTATTTGAGTTACTGCTTCCTTTTCAGGAGAAAATTTCTCAACGTCCCCTGAAAATCTGTCTTCTTCAAGCAAACAACCAAAAATCAAAATGTAATGACAAATTTCTTCCAAAGTTACTGCCGCTCCCATGGATCGGTCCAACGACTTTCAGGGGCTGGTATTACCGATTTTAGGAAACTCTTAAATTGAAACAGTTCTCATTTTCAACAGGTATACTGTAGACTCTTTTTTGACAGTATCTTAGGCTGGATCCTGCGAAATACTTGGCCTTCAGTCGCTCAAAATGTGTGCATTTCTATGTTTTAGCCTATCTAAATCTCATGTGACCTAAGTGGTAGGTGTGCATATTTTCTGAAAGCAAAATTCAAGTTTTTGGATATTTTCATTTAACTGTATTCTATCTCCTTATTACAGGTCTCGAATTGAGAACATTTTTTAGTGTTCCTTCAAATCGATTTTTAGTGTTACGTACTGTTATTTGTGTTCTTTGAGACGTTGAATTCGAACATGGGCCAGTCTGCTCTTAGGGTTTTAGCACAAAGTGCAAAAAATCCTATTAAAATCACCATTATTTTTTTTTCTTATTTTATTCCTCCTTTTCCTTCAACCAGTTCTATGTTTTTTTTTTCATATGTGAAGCTAGTGATGCGCACTAATCGATTGGTTCAACTAATCGATTGGTTCAACTAATCGATTGGTTCGACTAATCGATTTTTTTCCACTAGATTTATTTTTATAAAGGTTGTGGATCCAAGAAGAACAAGTTTTGTAACATGAAATAAAGAATTATACAAAGTAACGTCTCAGGAGCGTGTGTATTTAACATCAATCATATTATGATGAGAGTGAGTACAGTCTGAGTCAGATTAACGATGTTGTACTCATGTATGGAGATGGACGAGTGAGTGGTGGATATGTTTTACAGCGTGGCTGCAAGCAGTAATATAAAAGTTTATTGTAAATGCAGTCAAGTGTTCGCAGGAGTGAGAGGGGAGAAGGATTGGTGGTCTCAACAATTTTTGCAAAATTAATCGATTAATTGAATATCATTCAGGCTTGGGCAAGAATCACAAAATTTTTATAAAAGGAATAGCTACAAAATATATGAAGAAAATCCTATTTTTTCACTGTTGCAGAAGAAACGTTTTTTATTCTACATTAAAATAAATGCGTGTTGAAAAAATTATGTTTGCAAGATGGTATAAGAAACTTACAAAACTGGTTGCTTGAAATAATCGATTAATCGAACAGTTTTCAAATAATCGCGAATCGTTATGTGAAGCAAAAACTCCATTTCAACATCGTTTATCAATGTAGCTTGTTACCCTTTTATTTTTGCTATCCCCGGCTCCAAATAAAAATTGTGACTGTAGATCTATGAATATCATTTTTGAAAAATACCAAGTTAAAACTACAAATTATTATTTTCATTCATCATCTTTTTGACATATCTTTTACATTAGGTATAATGTATTTGGCATTGTTTTAAAAATTTAAACCTGTTGTGCGACAAGTGAAAAATGGTATTAAATTTAAATTGTCATTAGAGACGATCGAGTTTTCTCAGAATAGAGCCAAAAACAACATCAAATTGTTTTATATTTGGAGATTACGTATGTATCGGTATTGGTAACTCAGTGAAAATAATATGGAGGAAACCTATAATGTGATGCCTAAATTTATTACGCAATTTATTTCTTCTGACAACAAAATTTTGAGTGCTATATTTCACACGTCAGACAGCACATCATATATATTTCTTGATCTTGAGTAGAGAGGAAGAATTTGCAGATGAGCCAAAGGCGAATGCTGCAAACTTGATACGAGTTAAAATAGCCCACAAGCACTTAGCGCATACCATATTTTTGCAACTAATCCACAAAAAAAAGTACCTATAGCAATAACTCCCCCTCGCAATAAAAAACAACTAAAATAAATAAATTTTAGAAATTATATCTGAAAATACACAGAAACAACAAGTTTTCCATTATTGGTTTTTTGTTTTCGTTTATTTTCAAAAAGCTAAGAAAAATTAACAAATTATAAGGTAAGTATAGTTTCAAGTAAATTTTTTCCACTTCGTAATAGTATGAATCACAAATTTCTAGCTTCAATAGGGGTTGAGGAATCAGTGAGTAAAAGAAGAGAGGTTTCTGGATTTCAAAAAAAAAAAAAAATTTTCATCAATTTAAATTTTTTTTGTTTGATTTATTTCAAATTATTAAAGATGATTAAAAAATTAAACGAAAACGAAATACTGGTAAATTTTCTCCTTTTTTCAAAGGTACTATTTTCAGTTCTCTAGCTTGAATAGCAACTGAGGAATTATTGAGGGAAAGAGAAGTTTCTATGTTCTAAAAAACGGCAAACCTCTCATTAATTTGCGTTTTTTTCGTTTATTTGTCGTCAAATAGCTAAAAATAATTAAAAAATTATATGGACTTTTTTAAATTTTATCAGCTTTCAATCATTACAAATCACAACTCTCTAACTTAATTAGAGGCTGAGGAATCATTTAGGATGTTTTTTTGAAAATTGAAATGATGTGTTTGATTGGAGTGGCAACTTACGAATAATTTTTCACAAAATAATTTAAATTATAATATCAAAATGTTTTTGCAACACATGCATGAAGGAACGAGTTTTACATGCACGTATAGAGAATGTAAACAAACAATTTTTTGGGCTGTGAAGTAGACGATAATTTTACAGATCTCTCGCACATTCACATCCTGTTCCAGAGTGTGTAAAGTACTTTACACACTGTTGCGCATCCCAATCCTGCGCGACAGGGTGTAAAATATTCAGACATATAAGCATTTTGATATTATTATTTAGTTATTTCGTGAAAAACTATTCATCGAGTTGCCGATCCAATCAAACACAACATTTCAATTTTCAAAAAAAGAGTCTCAATGATTTCTTAGCCGCTAATTAAATTAGAAAGCAGGGTTCGTAATGATCGAGAGCAGATAAAATTTAAAAAATTTCCATATAATTTTATAATTATCTTTAGCTATTTAACAACAAATAAATGTAAAAAAAGCAAATTAATGTGAGATTTGACGTATTTTGGAATCTAGAAACTTCTCCTCTTTCCCACAATGATTCTTCAGTCGCTATTTAAGCTAGAGAGCTGAAAATGGTATCTTTGGAAAGAGGAGAAAATTTATCTGAATTTAGTTTTTGTTTAATTTTTTAATTGGGTTTAACAATTTGAAAATAAACAAATGAAAAAAACGCAAATTGATTGAAAAAAATTTTTTTTTTAATCCAGAAGCCTCTCTTTTTTTACTCAGTGATTCCTCAACCCCTGTTTGAGCTAGAAATTTGAAATTTATACTGCTCAAAAGAGAAAGATATTTACTTGAAACTACATTATTTATAATTTGTTAATTTTCCTTTGCTGTTTGAAAATAAACAAACAAAAAAAATGCAAAATAATGGAAAAATTGCCGTTTTTGTATTTTTTCAGATATGATTTCCAAAATTTATTCATTTTATGAGTTTTTTTTTGTTGGGAGTGGGAGTTGTTGCTATACTTGTTTTTGTGCATTAGTTGCAAAAAGTATGGTGTGTGACAAGTGCTTGTAAGCTATTTTAAATTGTGTCAAGATTGCAGCACTCGCCTTCGGCTCGTTTGCAAATTCTTCACACTCGGTAAAAAAATGGCCTACATTACCACTTGTCACACAATATACTATTAACTATAGCTCTGTTTGATAGGATTACACTAACTTACACCAACCTACACCAGTAGGGATATTCCACAAATATTCAAATAAAATTTGGCGCAAAGTCCCATAACATTCCTACATTTGTGGAATCACCCTCCTGGTGTAGGTCAGTGTAAGTTGGTGTAGTCCTATCAAACAGAGCTTATATGTTCGAATATTTTACACTCTGTCGCGCAGGACTGAGATGCGCAATAGTGTGTAAAGTACTTTACACACTCTCGCGCAGGATTTGGATGCCCGAGAGATTTTAAAATCATCTTCTACTTCGCAGCCCAAAAATTCGTTCTTTTACAATCGCTACACATACAGGTAAAACTCGTTTTTTTGTGCATGTGTTGCAAAAAGTTATTTATATACAAAAATGTAGAGCATTTAGTACCTATCTATATAACTTGTTTTCAATTATTTTAGATCATGCTTTTTGTGGATGCTGTTGTAAATGCAATGTATCTACACTTACATGCAATAAGTTACGTTTAGTAGTGTTGGTATTGGTAGGTTATTTAAGAAAGTTGCCATACTCGAGATTGTGTGGTAAAACGTTGAAGTTAACCGAGTTATTTCTAATATTTAAAAAACGAGTTCGTTGTTGTGTTATGACTCGTTATCTAGAACTATTGTCGATAAAATTTTCTCTTCATTTTCTTACTCCGTTATAAGCGACTTATAGAAATGCCCTTCACTGAGGGTACTTACGTCAATGGTAATAAAATTGGATATATTTACTGATGACGTAAACGTTTTGAAAAAGGTTCGTATTGGGGTCATTAATTTGGTTTTTTAGCCCTCGATTTACTCATTTTAAAAGGGCTCGTATTAACTAAATTACTGGTTACAAATGAAAAACTGGTTTTTCAATTTTTTAATTATTATTAATTTGCTTAGTTTCTCAAATTAAAAAGTGATGCTATTAAATTTGCCACTCCATTATCGTTTTTCTTTCTACTCCATATTGATTTAGATCGACCCAACATAATATTTTTGGACAAATCATTTTCCGAAGAAATGAAACGGATGTGAGGTTTCATAGATTCGGATCCATTTTTTGGGTATCAATTCGTAGATATTTCCGTGTTTCTAATTGTGAAACTCCGATGAATATATAAAATCAGATGTGAAAATTGAAACAAATCAGTTATTCCATATATCTTTGAAGTATGACAGCAACGAAAAAAAAATTAGACCTATTTATTTCAAACAATTTTCCTTCAACTGACTTTAACTGAGGCCACGTTTATAAGATAGGTAGTACTTACCTATAGAGAAGCGAATAAATAAAAAATAATAATTGTGTTAAAAACGAGTTTTTAAAGAATACGCTTTTATGATTTGAGAAAAAAATAAAAATTAAGGAAACAGACTAGTCGTTGTCACAACACAATTGTGATGATTGAGATTAGTTATTAAACTTGTGTTAAGAAAGCAAGTAGGTACCTTGACAAGGAATAACTGAAGAAAACGAAATATGATTTTAGCGCCCCTAGATGTTAGTACAATAACTACGTCACATTTTGTTGCGTTAGTACCCAACTTTTGTTATCAGTTTTTTCAGTTCTTATTCAACGTCAATCACTGAATTTTCTTTTCGTTTGTTAAATTTACAAAAAGTAGTCTAGTGATAAAATTGCCATGTTTTAAATATTTTCACTTATCGACAGTCAAGTTGGACGAATTTCTTGCAAACTGTTGGTGAATCAAAGTGCAATACTTGATGAGTAAAAGAAAATTTCTTAGATACAAATACAAATACGAGTACATTTTCCAACGAGTCAAATATGCAAAAGATGAAAAAATGAAATTTCTGAAATGTTTATTTCACTCTGGAATATAAATGAAATGCGTGACTATTTTGTAGCAAAAAAAATATCTCTACTGTTGTCAAGCTAAAATAGTTCATGTAGAAAAAGGATAAAATGACCAACTAATGAGTGGAACCGCTTTTTCAAGGGCGTAGATACGTAGGCGTAGCCAGGCAATTTTTCTGGGGATGCTAAAGTCCCAAGTTAAAAATGTTACAAAAATGTTTGTATAATTAAATGACCCGATCCATTCCCATCCTTAAACACCCTCCCCATTCACACCTCAGTACTCAGTAAAGGTAAAATTGCGAAACTGTTAGCAAAATTTCTGGGTCCTTTAAAAAATTGAAAATTGCATCTCCGCATCCAGTCTCATGTATTTTCTGTGGGTGGGGTTTTACAGTATTTTCAAGAAGCTAATTTCGCTAGCGAATCAATCTCCTTTTGCTACGCCTATACGTCGATAGCTTCCATTTAAAGGGTAGGTCCAGTCATAATCTTTCAAATTTCATCTCGAATCCTCTTCTCTGCTTTCCTTTCTGACGAAAACATTGCCTCAACTCCACCACCATAGATAGTCATTAATGTTAGATGTTAAGATGCATTTATACGCTCAAGTTTACTTGGCTAGAGAAAAATATTAGACGAGTTGGATATTTTTGTTAAGTTTTGTTTTCTTGAGCGTGTGAATGCATCTTCAGATGTCTAGCTGTTTTTGAGCATGTTTAAAAACCTGCTATTCAACATCGTGTAAGTTAGTAAACTTGGAGTTGGGACGATGATAGTTTTTCTATTGGAAATTGGGGGCTTGATGTCCATAATAAATATATTTATATATCAGTAATAATTATTAAAGAAATAACATCACTCCAGTACCACACCAAGTAATCACTTTATTATATAAAGAAGAACAAGTAGATGTTAACTCTACGAGTATAAGAAGAAGAAGTAAGTAAGTAAAGAATAAAATAATTTTAGTAGTATTAACGGCGGTATTGTACATCAGTGTAACCAATAAGTGCTCAAACAATCAGTGTAACCCCAACACTCTGTCCTTGGTTGAGGGACGCAGTTGGTCCATTGAATTCTTGAATTGGTGCGGTAAAAGAACTGTTTGGAGAAAACCATTATTATGGAAAAACTCCAATTTTTCATCGAAAGAATGTTTACTCCTGTTGTTGAGGAAAAACCGTATAAACAGTAAAAAAACCTCAACTTGAATTTCTCCGATCTCTATTCTCCGTACACTTATTTCCGTTTTAAATCTCCTTTAGTGGAAAACTTGTAATTAAGAAAAACCTCTATTTCTCCGATTATTACACCTATTTGAAGAAACCCTTTTACTCCACAAGGTAAAACTTCGAAGTATTGCCAAAGAGAATATTTAAATTTGTGTATCATTCTTGTTATTATCGCTTAATTAGCCTTAAGCCACCATAAGACTAGTTAAGTGATTTGTTATTGTTTTTCGAAATAAAGTGTAAAGTTTGTACAAAATAATAAAATTCATATAATTAGTAAAAAATACAAAACGAAAAACAAAACAATTCAATAACACAAACAAATAATAATAAATGAATAATAATCACTCCTCCCAAACACAAACATATTTACAAATGGGTAGGTAGTACTTAAATAATAATGATTTAATTTTGACAAGATCGTTCGTTTTTGAGGTAGTTAACTTATCTCCGTTTCCTCTCTGATCTACTGCTTTCGTGTCTACTGATTATCTGTAAATAAATTATTTTATGTTACTATTACTCCAGTAACATTCAAATCATAATACTCCAAATTTTAGTGGTCGGTGTTGTCCTTAATGTTTAATATTCTCCGTACTAATTTTTCAAATGCTTCTATCGACAAAGGTTTAGTGAATATGTCAGCCTCCTGATCTTCTGACACAACTTTAACTAAATTTACTTTACCATCTTGTTGAGCTTGTCTCACGTAATGGTATCTCGTGTGTAGATATTTTAAGCCTGGTGCTCCTACCATCTGAGCTCCTTCGATAGCAGATTTGCTGTCACAATAAATTATCGCCGGTAAATAAGATACTCCTATTATTTTCTCCGTTATTTCAGCTTGAGTTTCTATCTCCTTGGCTAATTTGCTCATAGCTATGAATTCAGCCGCACAAGTGGAAGTGGTTACGCACCGTTGTTTGTAACATTTCCAAGCAATTACGTCTCCGAATAGTTTAACAGCGTACCCAGCTGTTGAAGCTCCAGTTACTGGGCAATCTCCCCAACTTGCATCCGAGTAACCTTCTAAGTTATCTCCTTCTCCAAGATAAGTTAGTCCTAAATTCTCCGTATGTTTAAGGTATCTAAAAATTCTTTTTAACTCCTGTATGTTCTCCAGTGTAGGGTTTGATTGACATCTACTCATTAGGTTTACCGCCAATGCTATATCTGGTCTTGTTCCTCCAGTCAGATATAACAAACATCCGACAGCTTCCCTGAACGGATATTTTTCTCCAATTTGCGATTCCTCTGTCTGTTTGTAATTATTTTCATTTCTCCGTTTAACTTGCCTTGTCACCATTGGTGTTTTGCAAGGCTTACAGTCTTCCATTTTAAATCTCCTCAATAATTTGTTAATACAACGAGACTGTTTTAGCTCCAATTTCTTAATACTCCGATTTCTTTCTATTTCAATACTTAAATATTCTTTGGGTGTTCCCATGTCCGAATATTCAAATATTTTTTGTAAATTCTCCTTAAGTTGTTTAATTAACTCCAAGCAGTTTCCAGCTAATAATACGTCATCAACATACGCCAGAAGTATAACAAATTTATCTCCTTTTCTCCATTTAAACAGACAGGGGTCCTTAACATCACTGACCAAGCCAATTTTATTCATTTCTGCGGTAAAGAGGACATTCCAACTTTTTGGACTTGTTCTTAAACCGTAGATTGATTTATTTAATTTGCAGATTTTGTTTGCCCGTTCCAAAGGATTTATCTCCACTCCTTCAGGAATCTCCATGTATATTGGGGTGGTTACTTCTCCATGTGAAAACGCAGTTTTCACATCCAGCTGACAAATCTCCAGATTGTACTTATTTACTATTGATAATAAATTTCGTACTGTTGTCAGCAGTGTTACCGGCGCATATATCTCCAATAAACTATACTCCATTTTGTCTTTAAATCCTCGTCCCACTAATCTCGTTTTATAGCGGATTCCTCCATGTGGTTCCATTTTGGTTTTGAATAACCAACAAGAATCTATGACATTCAATTTTCTCCCATATTCATCAACGACTGGGCGGTCTATAATACTCCAGACCTGATGTTCATTTAACGAGTTTAGTTCCTCCTTTATAGCTTCTCTCCACTCCTGACTATTTGAGGAACTTATTGCCTCGGTATAAGTTTTAGGATCCTCATTTATTTCCGCCATAGCTATATACATAAACTTGTCTGTGTTATTCTCCGAGTCTCCAATATTCACAATATTTTCTCCTTCAATATTGAATGCTTCAACCTTTTGTCTTTTTGCCTCAGACAGTCTCTTTGATTTTCTCCGTTTAACTTCTGTTGAAGCTGATGTTTCTTCTTCTTTCTCCGATTCAGACTCCATTTTAAATTTATCAAACCAGTCGTTGTCAATATGTTTATTTTTCTCCAATAGTTTATATTTCTCCCTATAAACTATTTTCTCATTAAAACGTACGTCTCTCGATTTGATAAACATTTTATTCTCCGGACTATAGAGTAAGTAACCTGACGGAGTATATCCAACCAAAATGGCTGGTATACCACGTCCTGAGAATTTAGTCTTCAGTCTCCTTTTCACCTTAAAATATGCCAAGCAACCAAATCTCCTTAATTGGTTGAAATGGCAATTTGTGTTAGGCGAGATCCTTTTTATTGGTGTTTCATAATTTATTGATTTGTGGGGTGTACAATTGTACCCATAAACAGCTGCTTTGACTGCCAAATCCCACATACTCCTGGGCAAACCTGAACCTAGCATTAATGCTCTTACTCTGCTCTGTAATGTTCGGTTAAATCTCTCCGCTACTCCGTTATGTTGTGGTGTATCAGGTGGTGCTAGTTGTAGGTCAATTTTCTCACGTTTTAATATCTCCTTTGTATATCCTCCAGTAAACTCCGTACCTTGGTCTGACCTCAAGTAGCACACCTTAATATCGTCTCCGATTAAATTACGAACATTATGTAAGAACAACTCCAAACATTCTCCAACCTCCGACTTGTGGGTCATGATGTGTGCTTGTGCATAACGTGAGTAGTCGTCAATAAACACTACTATAAATTTCCATCCTCCAGGGAATGTTGCTGGTGAGATAGGTCCCATTACATCTGAATGTATCAATTGTGATGGTTTCTCCGCTCTCCATATCGATTGTTTAAATGGTAGTTTTGATAAATTAGCTATAGCACATGTTTCACAATCCCTGACTACTCCAGTGAACTGAACTCCTTTTAATTCGGGATGTGTATTAGCTAATTTCTTTAAATATTTCTCCGACAAATGACCTAGTTTATAGTGCCAAAATAACTCAAGTGGTATTTGTTTATTTGTAATCTCCATGATGGTAGTAACAGGCATTTTATCTCCGTCTAATATATATCTATCACACTCTATATTTTCAGTGTCAGTAACTGATTTTTCATTTTTCTCCTCAACTCCCTCTGTCTTTTTCTCCTCAAGACTTTCTCAATTTTTCTTTATTTTCTCTAATTTCTCCTCATTATTATCACTGTCTCCTCTCTCCGATAATTGATTATCTTCATTATCTGATAGTGTAGGTGAACAATTCTCTTTATTGATATTTTCTCCATTATTACCATACTCTTGCTTTTACTTTCTTCTCCTGAAATATCTCCTTTATCTCTTACTCCCTCCGAATTGTTTGCCGAAGCTATATCTCCTACATGAGCCTGGCTAAAGATTACACGATGAGCTAACTCCAAATTGTCATCGTCATAAATAGGCGGGCCAAAAGTATGATCAGTATAAAACTGTAAGTGCCAAAATGGCTTAGTATAGGGTTCTTGAAAATAAACTACATTTTGCTCCAAATTTGTGATACGTACTGCCCTATTATTAAGGACAACTGTAAAACCCACATCTACCAATTTTCGTAGAGAAAATAAATTTTCCGAAAGGTTAGGACAACACCGTACTCCTTTAAATACTAATTTGTTGCCTTGTAAGTCACGAGTTACCAATGTACCTAACTCCGTACACGGTAGGCGTGAACTTACATCAGCACTTAAAACTTCCTCCGTATAAGCTTCACAAGATTGTAAAGAATATGCAATAGACATTAAGTGCTGAGTGGCTCCGCTATCAGCTAAAATTAATATTTTGTAAGTACTACCTGATGACTCCGTATTTGGTTGTCTCTCTGGTTGACCAACCTCCATGGGGGTTTCCTCCAAATTGGTGGCTATTAGAGCCGACTCAAGTAAGGCGTTCTCTAATTTGCTAATGAAGGGGACAGGGCTCGGTGGCAGCGGGATATTTAAATACTCTGGAATGTACTCCACAGTGTCTGGTCCGATCACTCCGGTAATTGTCACCATTTCAGTCTCCGATTCAACTATTGTCTCTACTCCGATATCTAAATGCTCCTCAACAGCTGGCTCAAAGATGAAAGACTCTTCACTCGAAGAGTATAGATCCTCCGGGTTCAACACATATTTTACCGATGTATGTGTCGACTCCGACAACATGGAAGCATCTCCATGCTTCTTAAACACCACTTTACCACATACAGCAACTCCTCTCCGATTGCTAACTGTGCCCCGAGCTGGCTTGTTAATTCCTTCACTGATCCGTTTCATTGGATCATTAATCAAGCCACTCTGTTGCACAGGCGGTCTTACTCCACGACCTACTCCGCAGCCACGTGAAAATACTCCTCTTCCGCCAAGGTGTGTTGCTCTGAATCCAGTTCTCCAATATTATATTCTTGTGTCTGGTACCACCAGTTGGATTTTCCCTCTGTTGGGACACGTTGCCGAAATATGTGTCGTCGTGACTACTCCGCACGTGTAACACATTCTCCCTTCCATCGCAGGATTCGGGCAATTTACTCCAAAATGCCCGTAACGTTGGCAATTATAACACCGTATATTGTCCAGAGGGGACGGAGTGCGCATTACTCCGGTTTGCATTCCTCCACGACCTCTGTAGACAATATTTGCCTGAGCTGCCATCATAGCTCCTTGTCCAACTCCATCAGGTTTCTTCTCCGTTTGTTTATTCGCTTCTGCCTGTAACATTAAACATTTCAACTCCTCAATCGAAAGGCCTATATTGTTTTGGCGTTTTGTAATAAAATTTATTGTTTCAATCATATTTGAGGACTTGGAGACAGCCATGTAAAAATAACTCCTCTTCTCCTTCTCCGTTAATTGATCATTCTCCTGATTACTCTCATATTGTCGTATCGATTCGTCAAATTGATTAAAGAATTGATACTGTTTCTCCTTCGAAGGATTGTATCTTAACAGTGCGAGCTCTTTTCTCAATGCCTCCGACGCCTTATGAGATTCACACTTTTTAAATTCTTTCAAAGTACTTAATATTTTATTAGGATCGTTCTCCGATACGATCATTTTATGATAATTATCATCTATGTGATTTATTATTATATCACGAACTAAATTTAATCTCAACTCCTTTTCTTTATCACTATATTTTTCTATCTCCTTCTCCGGGCTTTCTATAACTCCATACAAATCCTTCGATATTAACTCCGATCTAAGATAATCGAACCACAAATCATATCTCAAACTCCTCGTTAGCTTGTATTCACATTTTACATTATCTCTCGTTAAAACTATCTCCGATTTTAATTTCTTACTAGACTCCTCAGGTAAATCACTTTCTCCTTTTAAAGCATCAACGAGGATTTCTAAAAACTCCCTTTTAATATTTCTCTCCGATTCTGTAATTTTCTCCTTTGGTTCGTTATTTGTTGGCTTTTCTCCATCTCCTAGTCCTCTATTTACATTATTTTCTCCAATCTCATTTTGCATATCGACATCCTTATTTTGTTTTTCTATAAATACCTGATTAGTAAACTCCGTTAGCGTACTCTCCAATGACGCAATGTGGCATTTTAACTCCAAAACTTCCGGCGACTCTGTTGCACCTCATTTTCTTTTTCCCACCACCTAGCCTCAAAACATTCTCTCGCCACCTCCTCTGCCAGACTTCGGGCATCCACCTCGCGCGAAGTCATTGGCACTCCCTCCAAATTTTTGGATTTCTCCTCCATCGCCTTTTGAGTTGCATGTTGCACCGATTCACGAGAAATTTTAGAAATTTTGTAATTGGCGAGAGACTGTACAGGCTTTTTCGCCACTGGCTTCTCCGATGGCCTCGGTTTTGATGTCGATACAATTAAATAGGTGTGACGTCACTTACTCCTTCTCCTCTTCAAAGCATTAAATATTATGAGCAACCCAAAAAATCATCACAGCTTACCCCGTCTCCGTTCAACTCCTTCCTCAAGAAGGCAATTCTCCGTCTGTGGGTCAACTTCTTCATATTGGTCAGATTCACCGACCAACTCTTCCTCCAGATACTCCTCCACCACATACTCCAAATAAGACGAGGCTGAATCAGACTCGTTGCCTTCGCCACTACTCTGTTTGCGGCTTCACGCACTGTCTCCCTCTCCGGACTTCGCCTTTCTACCTTTTGGCATCTTACTATTTTAAAAATACATTATATTAGTTCAAAATTTTTACTCCTATATTATATTTACAATATTATTGGGTTCGAAGTCCGTTTGGCTCTTTCTCCTTTACGGGGTATTTATCTCCTTCTCCTCCATTAATAATTATGAGGGAAACGTACGACCTTGCTCCTGAACTATGACAACAAACATCGTTGTACATAACTCGGAACACCATCTCCTTCAATGTGAGGAACACACACACATCTACAGAGATAGTTAGTCAACCATATTTCAGTCCGCAAATGCAACGTCCATCCATATAGTTAACCCGCAAACAAAGATTGTTGTGGATCGAGTGTATTTCAGCCTCTTATTATATTTCTCCGATACGAGATGGATTTTTCTCCTCTGCCTCCTTTATCTCCAAAAAGAGCCTATGGTGGTATTAATATTATTATTATAATTTTGTAATTATACACTCGATCCTACCACCATTTTAAATCATCTCCTAACTCCTATAACACCGAATAGCTTTACTGTATTCTTTACTCCCTACAGTAAAGATATTCTGAATAGCGGGGGAGCTATTTTTACGCAACTCCTTCTCCGATCCTCCGTTAGGCAACTGTATGAGGTGGTTAACTATCAGGCTTTTATTCCAAAAAAAAATTACGGTGGCACCCTATACATCGATGTTTATTATTATTTTATAATCACTCCCTATATTGAGTGCTTTAAGTTTTTCCAAAGCATAAAACAATTATTCGAAATATGTTTCATTACACTAATCAACTCCTAGCGTACGCAAATAATTTTACTCCTGTTTGTATTTAATTGTCTCCATCTTACTCGAGTAATTAAAGGAGAAGGATTGTCAATGAGATCGAACCAAATTTAATAAAAACTCCATATATTTCACTTAGTTATAAGGAATAAATTCCACACGACAAATATCATACGTGTCACTGACTTAACTCAACCAGTTGTTTCAAAGCGAATGAAGATCGCCAAAAATAGATCGACCTCACTTACTTCGCAATTAAAATGGTTCGACCTTGATCCTTCATCCTGATTGGCCAATTATCCTTATCTGTTTTCTCCGAATTTAACGTAATACAAAAGAATGCATTCATATATATATCTAACTCCATGCAGCAATGATGAGGCAAGGCAGGCGATGAACATTCTCACATTTATTCATGCACTGCGGATTGCCTATATTGATGAACTCGCAACATATTCTACTCACACCTACTCACACCTACTCACACGTACACTAGTGGAGTTGTGTAGTAGTGACCTCCATTGTCTCCTTTTTGTTCGTTCTCTGTTTTAACATCGATGTTTCTCGAACTTGTCAAAGGATTAGAAATTTGCCAACATTGTAGCAAGCCGGCGACCTATATTATTGGCACCGTCGGTTTGCTCCTTTGACCTTCTCCTTTTTTTATTATTTTGTCATCATTTTACTATCTCCAGGCCTATATTTCTCTCCATGTATACGATTTCTTTATATTGTATATATTTTTTAATAGTGTGCGTAATAAAATTACGTACACTAAACAGTATTTTCTCCCAAAAAAAATATTTATTTCTTAAAGAAATATTTCGCCTTTTCTCAATACACCGTTTCTCCAACTCCAACAATGATTTCATTTGAACTCCAACTTCTTCTCCTTTCAATCTCCATACTCCGTCTAGACATATATGCTGTTAAAATAAATACGAAGTAAGTTAATATGTGCACATTCTCCGTCTCCATATAATTATATACACTACAGTATAAAGTAATATTAGAAATAATCAATAAGCTGCTGTCGACAGACTTAAATTAATGAGGTACCTCTTATATAATTACACTAGTGTTAAACTCCACTTACCTCAGCCTCTGTCACCAAACAGCCTGAGAAAGATTTTTAAAAATACTCACGAATACCTACATTGGTACTGAAATCTCTTGGATCTTTACCCTGGGATTCCAATCCCGTTAATTCTTCAGGTACCCGGCGCCTCCACCATATTGGACATTGGGGGCTTGATGTCCATAATAAATATATTTATATATCAGTAATAATTATTAAAGAAATAACATCACTCCAGTACCGCACCAAGTAATCACTTTATTATATAAAGAAGAACAAGTAGATGTTAACTCTACGAGTATAAGAAGAAGAAGTAAGTAAAGAATAAAATAATTTTAGTAGTATTAACGGCGGTATCGTACATCAGTGTAACCAACAAGTGCTCAAACAATCAGTGTAACCCCAACATTTTCATTCAATGAAAAATGGTCATGATTTTTGGCATAAAAATCAGAAAATCATGTATATATATATATATACCTATCTTTATATAGGTATGTCCCAGTAAAAATTAAAAATCAGAAAAATTCGCGAATTTTCTGTCAGAAGGATATACGCTGGCATGAAGACTTCACGGTCTCATTTTGTATATTTGCCTGACCAGCTTCAAACAGAAATACGAATTTTTCTTTATCCCCGTCGACTATAATTCACGTTTTTGTCTAAGTTAATTTATGAAAATAAGTGACAAAAACCAGTCAGAAACTTTAAATCCATTATTACCTAACTCCAGAAAAAATCAATTTTTCCAACTAATTTCTTCTAAACATTCTTATAAAATTCCTGTTCTTGGAGGACGTTAAAGTCTTTTTGGAGGCTTCTTTCTTTAGCCTAGAAATTTCAGTAAAAATGTGATTTCTGTAATTGACTGCAACATACCTACACTTATATAATTATTATATAAATTTGAACTTGTAGTGCTAAAAGTTCCCCCTTGTTCATAAAATAAAAAATATATTTTGCTTTTTTTTTCTTGTTAAAAATAATTATTCCGGCTAACTATATTTTTGCAGTATCCAATCTCTATTTGCCCCTTCCCCCGATTAACTTGGATGATTGAGATTCTGCTGTATAAATATACATATGTATGAGGTGATTTCAAGTTTTATGAAAGAATGAAAGTTTCACCCAGAAAAGTTACATTTTTGCTTTAAAAGATTTCGTTTTTAGGTTACTTTTTGAAGTTTAGTTCTGAAAGCTAAACCCTGAAAGATGTAATCAAGCTCAAAAGTTTCAATGATGTCATACAATTATCAAAGAATCTATATCTTAATAATTTCTATAAGGTTTTGTTTACTGTGGTACCAAGTTAGAGAAAATAATTAGACCTATTCATGTGATTGAGATGTTAACAGGAAGGGCTTACCATGTATATTTGCAATGAGAAGAGAAAAAGTCCACAATCACCGGGGTAAAAAGTTGTTGATTTAGACGCCTCGCCCCCTCAAAATTTTTATTTTGATATTTGTTCCTCCCTCAAACATATTTCCCTTAACATATTAATATGTCCACAAAATATCATACTTCTGTATCACTCCTTTTCTGAAATATGAAGTCCCAAAAATTTACAAAATTGTAGTGTAGATAGGTATACGCATATAGGTATATAAGGGATACTATACTGCATATACATGGCTCAATCAAATAAACAGTTTAAAAGTAAAATGTGGGCGAAGGAAGAAAAGTGAGAGGAGTATGAGGAAAGGAAGATAACTACGTTATATAAAATGTTGGTTATTCTGAGCAAGTGGGGTGTTCGGAGGAAGGTTTGAAGCCTTAGTGGAATTTTGTTGCTTCCCTGAGGGCTAATTTTTAGATTTTCTTCCAAGTCCATCCCGAAAAATGAAAAGAGAAAAAGAAAAAAAAGAGAAAAAAAACCCAGCTTTATCTCTTCTTCTCTCTATGGCTCTCTCTTTCTCACTAGGGTCTTCTCTTCGGAGGAATATAATTCTCAAATTCCCGGCGGATGACAAATGTTCAATATATAAATTAGAAAAATTTCAATTTTGTTTTCAGAAAACATATTTTGGGAAGTTTTATTTTGAAAGCTCCACCATTAAAGCTGTAATCAAGCTCACAAGTTTCAGTGAAAGAACATAATTTGAAGGGATCAAATTTACACATTAAAAAGTTTAATTTTTACTTCGAAAGTTTTCATTTTGAGGGTATTTTGGTTTTTGAGAGCTCCATTCTGAAAGCTGTAATCAAACTCCCAAGTTTCAGTGATTGCACATAATTTGAAGGGATCAAATTTACACTCTAAAAATATTAATTTTTACTACGAAAGTTTTCATTTTGAGGGTATTTTGGTTTTTGAAAGCTCTATTCTGAAAGCTGTAATCAATCTTAGAAATTTAAGTGACGTCATATATGGAAGAATAAAGGTTTAACTTTGAAAAGTTTCAATTATTTTTTGAAAGTTAAATGTTTAGGGTATTTTGGGAAGTTTGGTTCTGAAAGCTCAACCCTAAAATGTGTAATGAAGCTCAAAAGTTTCAATAATGTCACATAATAGGAAAGAATCAGAGTTTAACTCTGCAAAGTTACGGTTTTCTTTGAAAGGTTTTCATTTTCAGAGTCTTTTGAAAATTTTGGTTTTGAGATCTAATCGCAGTACTTACGCCTAAGAGTTTTGAAGGTGTCACTTATGAAAGAATTTAGGTTCACTTGGAAAAGTTTTATTTTTAATTAACATTTTTTGTCTGCAGTGTATGAGTTTCATTTTTGTTTTGAAATGTTAATCTTGAGGGTCTTTTGAGAATTCAGGTTCTGAAAGTTCAACCTTTAAAGCTGTCATTAAATTCGAAAGTTTTCATGATATTACATGATAGAATGAAGGTATATTGTCTAAAGGTTTTGTTTATCTTTTGAAAAGTTTTATTCAGGGTCTTATAAGAATTTTGTATGAATGAATGAAGGATTAACCTTAAAAATTGTGGTTAAGTGCTTTGAAAAGTTTCATTCTCATGGTATTTTGAGATTTTTGGTTTTGAAAGAGCGACGAAGTCACGAGTTTGCTGCTTATTCTACGTAAAGAGGTTGGCTTCTCTCGGAAAATGGACCAAGCAAACGCAGTTCCGGAATCTCTTGAAGCGGGCAGCTGGTAAATTTATATAATTCGCTGAAATTCAGATGTTCTTCGTAAATTAAAGATACATAAAATTTTTAGCAAAAAAATGTCGGGAAGTTTTATATTTTGTAATTTTTTACGCACACTATTTATTCATTGGTATAAATTATCCGAATTGCAAAATTTAACAAAAATTACAAGGTCTGAGAAATACACTTGAAATCATTAAAAAATTTATTAGCCTATTGTTTCCACTGAGTATAGGTAGTTTTATGGCTCAGATTAGCTTGTTCTTGTATCGCTATCTGTGTTGATAAAAAGTAATAAGTGATAGAACTTTCTGTAATTTCAAGATACCAGCCTCATAAATAAAATACTTCAAAAAATTGTATTGAACAACTTTAGGTACCTACCTATACGGAATTCTTAGTTTTACCTATAATACCGTTTTGTGCAATACACATACCGTTACATCTATCTGATGCTTGAGATGCATTTTTATGTGCATTCCTATAATGTAAGAAACCTCTTCACACTAAAATGAAAGATAAAGAATTAGGTTAGTAGTTCTCAATTGCAGGTCCAAATAATGTTATAATCGTGCACTTTGAGATAAAATGGCATAAACTTGAAAGCTTGTATAAGAACAAAATTTTTAATTAAGTTACAGTTTTTTAAATATAATCCATTTTTTTTAGTTTGGTTGTTCGAAATGGATACTTTCGTTAAATAATTTTTCAATGTGTGTTGATGATGAGCTTTGAGGGAATTTTTGATGAAATTGGGAAATCTGATTCATTTAAAGTCTTTTCAACTCGATGGAACTTCTTTATATATTTTGTGATGAGCAAAATTTGTCATGGTCTTCCCCCTTTTTACAAAACCTAGATCGAATATGCTACAATATGACTCTACTGTGCAAGACCAAGATCAAACACAAAAACAAAAAAATAAATATGAACTTCTGTTTACATGTTCCCAATCTTAATACTTAGGTATATTATTTGAAATTGCATCATTTAGCGTTTAATTTGTTTTCTTTCATATTTTAGAAAAATATGAATGTTAAGTTTAATTTGGCCACACATTGAAGATTAGTGATCACCCATATTAAAGTCTTTCCCATTCTCAGAAATTAATTCAAACTCTTTTATTTTCATAATAGAAAAATACATGGGAAAAATATGTTATCCTGCTTTCATCCTGTGAGTATACGAGGCAAATTTAGTGCTCCTTGGAGAGTCTCCACTTTCCAACAGATGCTAAAGGGATACATTTTTGACAACTTTTTCTACATTTTTGACATATTTCTTCAAAAAAACTTCATTGTTAAAATTTTCAAGAGAGCAAGATTTTATTTGAAAAGATTTTCACCACATTTTAATAATTTCAAAAAGTACGGCCCACTTACGTAATAATATTTCGTATTTTTTTCAAAAATTCAGTTGTTTTGTCTTAGGGGGTGAAAAAATTACAAACTGCTAATTTTAGCCGATTCTAGCTATTTTTTCCATATTTTTTTCTCAAAAAAATTAAATTTTTCAAAATACGATTAAAGTAATTATTTTGCAATTTTTGCCACCCAAGCCTTTGTTCTGATATTTTGAAACGTTTATTTGTAAATTTAGTTGATACTTTTCTATTTTTTTAACAACCGTCGCAGGTCTGCTCAAAAAGAAATTCACTCTGCTAATGATCATCACTAGCATCAATTCCAATGTATTACATCATGGCTGGTTTTATATTTCAAGTATACTTGATCGACTCACTATGTTTTAGGAAGTTGTATATTGAACTAGGTCTTATTGTAGGTGCTGTTTCCTACTTTATTACTCAATTTTCTTGAAAAATATATTCTGTCAAATATGTAAGTACGAACTGCTGGCTCCAAGTGGTACCAGCTTCACTTGAAACACTTATAGAGAAACTAGTTCCTTAATATATATTCAGCAAACCAAAATGTAAAATCTGTTTTTATTTTAATTCGCAACACTGCATCTGGAATGAATGAAACTCAAAAATCGTGTTTGTTTTTGGAGACTCTAACTACACATTTCTACATAATCGCTAAGGAGACTAAGATACAATGAGTTTTTCTATATCACTGTAATAAGTAGCCTCAGTTTTATGGTGAAAAAAATAACTCACTGCCTTCTTCGAATCATCAGTATTAGCCGCCGAAATGTATTTTAGCCTTTGAAAACAAGGGGTAATCACTTCGGGCAAGATCTGGCTAATAGGAGGTGGGCGTGAGAATATTGTCCACCTAAATTTTTGACATCATGTGTTGAAGAAGCCGAATGTGGCCTTGCATGGCTTTGAATGAGAAGAACCTCTACTAGTTTACCATTAAATTGCGGTATGTTTTGTGGAATGACTTGTCATAGGTCTGGTAGAACAACACAATAAACTGTTGCTTTAATTTTTCCCTCTTTGTATGTACCAAACCAGTGTAGCACTCACTCGGGTCCCAAAACAGGGTTGTAATAAGCTTTCCTGTAAACAGTTTAACCTTTGTTTTTTGAATGCACGTTCACCAAGTTTGTACTTTCTATGTTTGCCATTCATCATTATTTCAAGCCCCCCTTTGTTATTCTAACGAATCTAATAGTTTACTTGGTTAAATCCAAAATTGGACCAAAAATTTTAATTTCGTTCCTTCTTAAAACCATAATATTATACCAATAAACTCAGAAAGCGATGAAATGAATAAATACCTACAACCAGAATAACGAGTGAAATACTTCACAATGCGACATGGAAAAGATGTGTAAGTGTTGTGAATCCGGGCAGTGATGTGAATGCCCGCTATGTTTGGACATTAACGTGAATAACTAGGCATTCATTTGGTATTCGTATTATTACCCATTTCATGTGGGCAATGTTGTCAATTTTGAAAGCTTTCATCAACATGATCCGGAGGCGAAGCCAAAATGGTTTGGATAAGACCCCAAATTCTGGGAAAGCCTCCTCCGCCCCGTGAAAAAATTCGAAGATATATTATACCTACATTTAAGAAAAACAAAAAAAATAATTGGACTAAATTTTACTTGAGGAAAAGATAACTAAAATATGAGCCACTTCACTTACTATTTAAACGTAGGCATAGTAAGGGGGATCTGCGAGGGGCTAAGCCTCTCAGCGAGTTGCTTAGCCCCTATAATTAAAAAAAAAAAACTTGATAAATGCAGTCAGCCGTATTGTGTTGAAAATAATGATCGATACCTTGCTGAAATAATAAAAAGGACAAATGTAGCTGTTCTTTACATCAGGCCTGACGAAAGCCCGTACTTTTTAGGAGCGGGTATTTTCAAAAATAATAGAAAAATAAGTAAATTTTCTCTGAAAAACGCCTAAAAATATACAAATAAATACTGAATACGGTACCGAACGCAGATGTAATTTTCAATGCAGATGGGGAAATGTGGGACTTAAGGATGAGAATAAACGGATTGAGATTCTTATGTAAAAATTTTGGAACATTTTAATTTGTGGCTCTAGACCGCCCAGAAGAATTTCCTTGTTACGCCCACGTATTTGAATATCACATCTACTTATTTTTGAGCGTTCATGATACATTAGAAGAAAAAATGGAGAAATATAAAAATTTTTCTACAAACTAATTATCGCAAAAATATTGATATAATTTATCGATATTTTTATACATAAATGTATCGATATAAATTCTAAACATATCGATTAGCAAAATATTCTGGTGAGTTAGAAAAATGTACCTCTCAAAGTTCACATCGATCCGTTAAACTATACGTGATATATTGAGGAAACAAGCAAATTAATGTTGAAACCTTTGCTGTGTATGCACAGTTTATTGTATGCCATATGTAATAGTGATTTATCACAGGTTAGTTGAGATGAATGTATTCCTCAAATTTCATTTCAATCTGTTCGGCCATTCCTGAGCTATTGTTAAATTGGGACATACCTACTTATACATAGATGCAGAATGTGAGTCAAGTTAAAAAAAAAAAAAAACATTGGAACAAAATAAATTTATGAATGAAGATCTGCATAGGAGGAGATTAGGTGAGTTGCATTATTATTTTTATATAATACATGATCAGAAAGGCAATGTTTACATGGGTATTTTGCGAGTGAGAAGAAGCTCTGATAATTCATGAATGTAACATGATGCAAAGTGAATACACTTCCTTATAAAAATTTGAATGTATCTTTTTACATTGAGGCATGTTCACTTCACATCAAATTAGAGGTTACACTTTCTGAATGAAACGTTACATCTGTCACCATGAGGAGGTTGATGTTTTGTTCTAGTTTTTATAATTTTTGTGCAAGACCCATCATTTGATAGAATTTTAACATTTTATCGCTTTCTGATTATTAATTATATAAAATATCTTTCTCTATAAGGTTCAAAAGTGAGTTTATATGACTTGGAAATTGCTTACTCGCTGCGCTTGTTCCACAAACTCCCTCACATGTAAATGCTACAAATTGCTGTATTTTTGGGGCATTTAAGATTTGATGAAAGTTGCCAAATTCTGCAACTTTCATACGCCACTAACTTTTCTCACTCTTTCATTTCTTTTTCTGACTTTTTTATTGCTTTTTCTCACTCCTTCTCACACTTTATTGGTTCCTGGTTTCCCTACATCATTCAATGGTTTACTCCGACCATTCAATTTAAACCATTAATTTATTTTAATTTTTTCTCAAAAATTCTCTTTGCTGTGTGATGGAAACTCGAATCCTCAACCGACATGTTCTACCAACAAGGTTAGGAGAATAAGCTATATAATGATGTATGAGGAAATTTCAACATCAACATTATTTTAATCAACCGATTGTTTTCCTGTCAATTTGATGAGAATTTTTTTTTTTTGTTTACATCAGTTGATTTTTTTTCCAATTTTTTTGATATTCTGCTTATACATCAGTTATAAATAATAATTTCCTTTGGGTGCTGGGTGATGAAGAGCGGAAGGTTTTGGATTTTATTTTTATATAATTATTTTAAATTTTAGCCAATTTCCATTTCTTTCTTTTTTTTTTTGCAATTTTTTTACTGTTCTTCAATTCTATGATTTTTTCTCTAATTTTTTCTGTTTTATTTCTCCATGCTAAAATACAGCATTTGTACACATTTTGAGAAAAATGTAGTGCAATATACAATTTTATATAAAAAAAAACCCAATCCACCTCAGCTAATCACCCATCATATATGTAAGCACAGAACAAATGTATGGTTGTGTACCAAGTATGAATGATTGCCCAACAAGTGGTCATTAAAAATAATGACCGGGCCAAGTTAGGCACTCACATTAATGTAGGGGGATCACTTAATGTAAATGTCCAATGTTGTACATTAATGTGAATCACCGAGTTACATCATTACCAGTAACATAATATACAATTATATAGTATAGAGAGAACTACTGACAGAGCAGTTTATTCATTCTTGTTTGTTTTTGTTACACATCTACTGATGATAAAAAAAATACAAAAATTAATTTGCACAACTTTTCCCTCAGGAGGGCTAATAACTTCTAAGATGGCTATAAACCTTTCCTGTGATAACAAAAATAATTCCAGAAAATTTCATTCAAATTGGTCCAACAGTTCTGGAGTGATAGTGTTTATAATTGTTTTTAGGGTGTAGTATTTTACAGTAGGGGAGACCACAGGATACTTTGGAACAAGTGTACCAAGGATAAAACTAAATCCCTTCAATTTTTGGATAAAATGGTCCCATTGTATTAAGCATCATACGCATGGTAAATACTTCATTTGTTTGCTATCGCACATCCAATTTGTTGTTCAAAAATTATTACAATATTTATCAATATTAGACTAACAGTAAAATTTTGCTAACTCACAAAAAGTATGACCAATGGTAGTGTAGTTGAGCTTTAAAATTTTTGGATGTGTTTCAAAGATGTTTAATGTTCAGTAGTTAATTATTCAGATTTACCAATACTCGAAAACACTTAGATTAAGTATAACGTTAATTTCTAGTGAGAATGTGAACCTAGTGTACCAAAATACCTTTCAGTTTTTTATAAACAATTTTCCTAATTAAAATTGCCCAAAAACATGAAACATTAGATCTTGAGAAAGCTTAAGATGCTGCAAAATACGTCTTAAATCAGCAAATTCATGAGGAAAGTGTCACAATTGAAAAACAATCAGTTTTCATAATAATAATTATATTATTACAATTCTAATAGCAGATATCTGTTATCTAAATATAATTATTTTTAGATGCAGTGCACTTCATATTGTACTAGATAAAATAAATTTAATTTTTTGATTTAAAAATAATTTTTTCTTACTGGATTCAACATATACCATGGAACAAAAAAAGTTATTACCTTTAAGATGGAATTAAAAAAAAAACTATCACATGTTAATTATTTCTTTTTGTTTTGAATTGTAGATGAAGGTTTGTTCTTTTCAAATTTATTGGTCCCAAATTTCTAAGTCAGTTTTATCTTGCACCAGAGACAAAGGAGAAAAAATTATTTCAGTGTACCCCAGTCACCAACCTTACATAAAGATATAAATTTGTAGACGTATATATAAATAGGTAGGTACAAGATTTTTCAAGAAACAATAGCTCTGTTTGATAGGATTACACCAATTTATACCATCGTACAACCGTAAGGATATTCCACAAATATTCAAGTTAAACTTGGCACAAATTCATATAAAATTCCTACATTTATAGAATCGCCCTCCTGGTGTAGGTTGATGCAAGTTTGTGTAGTCCTATCAAACAGAGCTAATCGCATTTTAATCTACGTAGAAAAACAATTACCTGGTATATAGGATCGTATTCGTATATACCTATGTTTATAATTATAACAAAATTTAGTCTTCCACATCGATTTTGAGGTGGGCGAAACTTTGATAGAAGTAATTCGAATTGTGCCTACGGCAATTTTTCTGATAAATCAAGATAAAATTTCATTAAATTTTTAGTCTACCACCACGTGTAAATAATTATCGCGAAAAATGTGTTCGTGTAAATATTATGTTACCGCATGCTTCTGGTTTTTCATTCGAAATTTACTCAAAAAGGAAAATTGTGACTGAAAATCCTCAAATTTGTTGAATAGTACATGAATGATTAACCATTAGGAAAAATGAAAACAATTATAGATAAATGATAATACTCTCGACTCCTCAGACGACACAAAACGCCCTCAAAAGTGAATAATATTCATAGGCTAATGACTCGGTTGACTGAATTAAATTACGGTAATGAAAAACTTTGTTTGTTTACTCACCAATGAAAGCTGAAAAGTACACATTTATTTCAGAAAAGGCTTTTTCTGTTTTAATGGTCATCGCCGAAGTAGGTACCTGTATTTGTTTGCGTATTAACACCAATAACGTTTTGTCACTGTCTCGAACTCGAGCTTCACTGCAACTGATTGCAAACTATCCGTAACAGTTTTTCTGTATATGCTGATAAGAAAATTGTATTTATTATTATTATTATTATTAGGTATGCTTATTTTTTTTTATTTTTTTTTTGTTTGTTTTTTTACACGTTACTTAAAGAAAAATTTTGCATCAATGCTAAGAACTGTACTTACATAACGACGATGTTATGCAAACTGTATTCTACTACAGTTTTGAGAACTGTACACGAGGTTATACCTGTATTAACGGACGTTAAGTGTACATTTACTATTGGGTAAGCATGAATGAATATTTTCCAAAATGTAACTATTAAAATCGTTCGAGAGTTAAAATAGTGAGGTAAAGAGGAAAAAAAAAATTCTTAATTTTCAATAATCTTCGTGTTGTTTGCGTGACAGACAGGTACAAAGTGACGTGTGATGTTGGCTGCGAGAGCTTTCATACTATTTAGTCTCGTTTAAATCGAATAAATTGAAACGAATTTGGGAGAGAAAAAATATTTACAAACTGCGTTTGGTTATGGCTGGTTTTCAGCGAATAGTAAAATAATTATACGGTTTTTTTTTTTTTTTTTTTTTGTAATGAAGCATATTGTTACATAATAGTTAGGGGAGAACTGATAGAAGTATGAGCCAAACCCTATTGAAGATTTATTATTACGTTAGGAGGTTGGTATGAAATTTTTGGTCCTTTGTTGGAATATCTATACTTGATGTGTATTAATGGATATACGCGCATTTCTTTTCAAGAAAGAAAATATAAAATTAATCGATGCTCACGACCTCAGATAATTGGTTCAAGGTTTGAAATTTCACCTTTCAGTAATGAGTGATTTTTATTATAAGTAAATCCTGTACCTATTGGGTGTGGAAAGTTTACTTTCGTACATTTAATTCGCTTCAACGTGGAATTATAAAAGTACAAACATCCAGCGATGGGATGTAGGTAGTCGATTGGTGGGTATGTTAAATTTTTGAACCAATGATGAAATGACCGAAGTTAGAGACCTTTGTCCTTTTTGATTTTGACCGATTTGAGACGAAAACTATGATTAATTAATGATACTAAGTGGTGGCGGGACATTTAAGAAAAAAAAAAAGTTCCAAATTTTTTTATTCCAATAACAAAGAAATTTCAATATTTTTTCGGAAGAAATTACTTAAGTACTTACTTATTTCAAATGGTTAGGTTACAAACTGGTAAAACTTTTAGATATTTATGAAATACAACAACAATAAAATTGTAATATTAACCACGGTTTGGGTTTCTGATTGGTTGGTAACTCTTTTCAAATCCAAGCCAGCTAATAAACGAATTATATTTCAACATTTACAAGGTAGTAGTCTTGAACGAATGTACACATATTTATAAGATTCAATTATCAGAGATGCAACACACATTCTTCTGTCCTCAGCTTTTATACGTACCGGGAATAACAAAAATTATTTTCGAAATTTATGTGTCGAAATTCCTAGAAATTTACTTCCTGTAGGTATAATACGAATATTTTAAGAAAAATTATCTTCCTGGAAAGCTACCTGCAAAAGCTGTAGAGGCGGATCTCAAGTGTTTTTCTTTGTAACCATTAATAATTTTGTCAACAAATTTTTTTTTTGGAAAGGAATATTTTATTTATTTTAGACTAATTTTCTTTCGTAAATTTTTTTGAAAAAAATATTTATTTCCCGTAATTTATTAATAAATTATACCTACTATTTTAAATTAATCAATTAGTAGGCGGTTATTATCAACTGAAACTTTTACTTCGTATCCACCTCTCGAAAATGTTGTCGTTATTTTTTTACCCACTTTGCTTGCAAATGGGGTATTAAAATTGATTTCATGGATGGGTTAGGGGTGGGGACGATGAAAACTATCGTTTCCATGATAAAAGAAAACGACTGACACCAGTGTCTCATTTCGATCTAATTTTTTTTCTATGTATGAATGTATAATTATATGTATCGCCCAAAATTTTATGATCACGGTTTTGAAAAAACTGAAAAAGGGATAGGGCTAAAATTTTCATGAGACATAGTTCTCATATAGGAGCTACTGAGAAAGGAGTTTGATGCTTATTGGTTCAATAGTTTTTAAGAAGAATATGATAGAAAACAAAAAACTGCGAAAAACTTTAGCAATAAGTATAAAAAGGTTTTGTGGATTCACGGTGTAAGAGATTCAACGATGTTTCCTTTGTTGCTTGAAGTATTTCTTTTCGTATTTACTACGCAAGAGCGTCTTTTCTATGTACATTGTATTTAGCAGAAATTTTATAATTATGGTGCAGTGGGCTGCGATGTCAAAGGGGTTTTTTTTAATTGCATCCAAGAGACGCAGGCTATTCTGGAATTGGTTTTAAAATTGGAACCAGAATTATTTGAAAATTACTATACATAAAAGAACAATTTAATCATTATTTTACCACTTTACTCTGTGTTGATTATGTTTTCAAATATGTTTTTGGAGTATTATTTTTGAATAACTTTTGTTTATCCCACACTGAAATTTTTATGATTCTAAGATTTTCATTGACGAATTAATTGGCAAACCGAGTTTTCTAGTGAAAAGATGATGCTCTAGAGTTTTTTTAAATGTGAATTACATCAAAACGCCCTTTTAGAAGCAGAAATTGTAGCTCTGAATACATGATAAATCACATTCTAGTCTAATACATACCTATAGTATATAGACCGACTTTAAAAAAAGTTTTTCCTGTATTTGTTTGCGTTTTAATCGCTTATGAACAATTTTTTGGCTTAACTACTACCGGGTTCACATTCAAATAATTATGAAAGTTGAGTTTTTTTATTGTAAAGTCTAGTAGTGGAAGTGAAAAGTTCTTTGAAAAAAAAAAAGAAGGCCATTTGATATAAAAGTGACTTTTTGATACAAAAGTAAGTAAATGATACAAAAGTCATTTTTTGATATAGAAATTACGAAAGTAACTTCAATAGGAGCTGCTTAATCCGTTTCAATCGCGGCCCTAGACTAATTGGAAAAAATTAAACAAAAAACATAATAATCATTAAAAAAAAAACTGTTTTTATAATTTACTACAGGTATTTCGTTTGAACTGCAACAAATTAGAAATATCTACAATTTTTTTTTTTTTTTTTTGAATAAAATCAGGGATTCTAGTTTTTTAATTTTTTAATCTACAATTTAAGTAAATATAATATATTTTATTAGCTGTTTTTTTTCTCTGTAAATCGCCCAATTACCTTTAAAAGAGCAAAAACCAACCCAATTATCCCTCATTTTTCTCCTTTTTTTCTTTTGCTTCGAATTATGGCAGGGGAAGGATGAAAAATAAAGAGAAATGGTCTCAGTCTTTCGTGAATCGTTATACATGTATTAATTGATATGACGTTCTCACTGAAACAAAACTTATATTTTTGTTTCGTTTATAAATTCTCTTGCACGCTGCAGATGGGCTGTGGGCCACGGATTGCAGACAGCTGATTCAAATCATCTACTTCTTAAACAGAGTACCCCTCAAGCCAGTAGCTGCCTGAGCTAATTGTGCGCCAGTTGCTCCACCACATTTTTGCGTAATGATTGAAATTTTAGGTCTTTTTTAAAGTTTAGTTCATTTGGTCTCGGTCACAAAAGTATCTAGTTCAATGAACTAGTTCATCATGACCTAAACAATAAGAATAATAATGACTGAAAAACTGTGAAAAGTGAACAGAGATATGTATGACTACTTCCAACAGTAGTGGATTGTTGAATCATTTCCTCCAACTCATTTTATCATTTAAAAAATTCATATCAGTCAGGAACTAGTTCTTTGAGAGTTTAGGTCTCGATCATTTAGGTCATTGAATTGTTTAGTTCAAATGAACTAGTTAGTGAACTACCAACACATCACTATTTTTGTGCCCCTCATACATTGAGACGCCCCTTAAAATTTTTCTGAATTATCTCAAAAAAAATGTATAATATAATGAATCTAAACTTTTTAATCTGGAAGTATTGGGTTCGAACCCCATTAGCAATTGAATTTTTTTTCATTGTAAAAGCTTATTTTTAAAAATTCATTTTTAACGTTAATTATTTGCGCCATTTTAGCGCCCCTTTTTCAAATGAGAGTGGATTTTGCCACAGAAACACGCTGTTGGGTTGCCTCTGCCTCAAACCTTTCGCATTCCCCATAACACTAAAACTTTCAAGTTCATAATATTACAAATGTCGAAATCCGATCTAAAACATCATCATTTCATCTGGGTGCCTTCTTGCACTACCATGCCTGAGCATCCTTCAAGGCCATCACAACATTGTCTGCTCCCTGCCAGTCACCATAACACCTCTCAAACCACTCAACCTATACCTAAAACTTCTACGTCTACAATAATGAAATTATAACCTCTTCTATAACAAAAATTAGGTGAGAAAAATTTTGGATGATAAAAACTGGATGATAAACTAAACTTTTTAAATTTGTTTGAAGGTGCTCTATCAACAGTTGAAGTTTGAATGACTTCTCTGGAAATAGTCTGTGTATGTCATTTGTTTATCTAATTGATCATAAAAATAAGAGAGAAAAAAATAACAGTTCGTGATGGTACATTATTATGGTATTACTTATCTCTTGGTAATTATTCTGTATACTCGGATGATATCTTCAAATAATGATGTTAATAGTTTTCTTTTAAAGAATGAATGTAGCACATGAAACTCATCAATTTCATTAATTAAAATGCACCTATTGTTTCAATTTGTGATACTAAATAATGAGTTTTTATCCTTGAATTTTTTCCAGAAAATTAGAGTGTGGTATGCCAAATTGGTTTTCACCTATTTACGAAAAATTTGGTTTTCATTAGCTCCTACAAGTTTTCAACCAATCACTTACCTGAATTGATTCACAGAGTACGTAACGAGATACCATACACATGATATCTGAAGATGAAAACATTGAAGACATAGATGTTTTACCGATGATAGAATGATTATGTGAAATTGAAAAGTTGTCGAAATAAAAGATTAAAACAAAAAACAAGTGGAAATTTTGAGTATCAAATTGATAATAACCCAGAGTGAGAAATTCCAAAATTCACTGTGGGGGAGAAAAACCGGAAGGGAAAGACCCAGGGTTTGTTCTCGCCGAACTCGTGTAATATTACATTTCAAAAAAGGTTTACTGAAGATCGAAAGATATGCCCAACATCATTTTAAATTTTACCCCATTTTCTCTAATTTCCCTCTAGAAAATTCACCCATTGTGTTTATATCATCTCTCCACTTCACTTGACCTCGTTAGCCAAACATTATCAAGAAAAGAATTAACAAGTTGAAAACAAAATACCAATTATATTGAAGAGAAAATACATACCAGATCTTCAATATACAATCATGTTTGCCGTAAAATGAAAAATAATATGTAAGAATAAAAACAGAACATTTTACGAGAAACACCGGGTGAAATTGTTAACGAATTTATACATAAGTCGAAATTTTTCTAAGTTCAAAAATAAAAGTGAAATATTATATTACGACATTACAAAATTATTAGACTTGTATAAGCAAGAGTTCTGAAACGGAGTGAGCTCTTCTAATCTCAGAAGGCCAGAGCTAACCAGCAAACTCGTGAGAGAAGGAGAATTCATTTTATCTAATTTCATTTTTGATAGTAACTTGACAAAAGAACAAGCTACGAGCAAAAACGAACTTAGATATGGGGAAAGAACGCCAGATAAGGCCCTCTATTCATCAAAAGACGAATGTAGCAAATTATCTGTTTTGAGAATTCTATGGATACTTCAAGAGAAATATTAAAATGCTGAAAAACTTTAAATCTGAAATGAAAATTTTTTTATCATTACACCCATTCATCTGACCAAATGTTTGAATAATTTGTGAAAATTACAGTTAGGTATATAATACTGATAGAAGATTGTTTTCAAAATGCAATATTTTTTATTTCGTTATCTATAAAACAAATTTTTGTTCCTTTTCCAAATAGCTATCAAATGCCATAACCTACTACCTGAAAAATTAGCACCAATAAAGAAGTTAACAACCCTGAGTTAATTGATCGAAATAATCAGGAAAAACTCCTTCAAAAATGTTAAGATCATAATTGGTTTTGGTGAATCGTTGGTAATAAATGGAAGTTTTTAAATCCAATTGTTTGCAAAAACATTAAAAGACCTAGCCACTTAGTTATTAAGTGGTCAACAGATATTAACAGTGGTTTTTGCAACAATACCATCAGATCTTGCCAGAATGGCTAATACCCTTTATATGAATAGATTTAAAAGTGTTAATAATAGAATATAAGATATAGTAAAAGCTTTACCGACATTTTTATGTTGAATTTAGAAAAAATGTTCATATTAAAATATTAGAAGAAGAGACTAGCATCAACACAAGATCCTCCCAATGCTGTCCAGTTTGATAGAAAAATAATACCATTATTCGACAGAAGAGGCAATTGACATTGATCAAGTAGGTAATCTTATTATCGACCTACATATGACAGTTTAATTTATTAGATAATAAAAATCTCATAATACCAGGTGAGAAAGTTTATGATGCAGGTATGGCTCACACCTAACATGGGATGATGTTGGATCACTTACTTCAACTACCATGACAACCTTCACATTATCAGGATGGAATCAGACCATCTATCCCGAGGAATTTTATCTCGTTACTCTGAGAAAATCAAAACATTCCAATCTGATAGAACTTGGTCAAACATTCCTAAGAAACTACATTAAAGCACAACAAGGGCCACTCAATGTAGGAGTCTTGATCTTCAGCAATGAGGGATGCACGATGGAAGCGCCTTACCAGAAGAGATTGTGTTTATAAACTGAGATATGCTGAAGATCTGCGAAGGTATAATTAAGTTAATAAATCTCATAAGAATGAAAATTCTTCTTTTTTTGTTTTATTTTGCTCGTTTTTCATTTTAATTGAAATAACTCCGCTATTGATTTTTAATCAGAACTATAATACTCGTTGGATCGTGGATGGGAAAGAAATTCTTTTTTATAGTTTTTTATTAACTAACATTCGAACAGATTTTGTTTCAAATTGTCTTTTTGAGATCTTATAAATTTTTTATATTGTTTCCAACCAATTTTTTTTTAAGCAGATCCAAATATGGCTTGGTGATGATCTAAGTTCTTTTTATTTTCTCTTATTTTTCTCTACTGGTCTGCCATATGATTTATTTTGTTCCTGTTATTATTACTAATAAAGTTTACTGTATTTGTTCTGTGTAAAATGGGACCACCATTCTCTTTAAAATGTAATCGACTACAAAGCTCCATGATTTTTTCTGGTTCCAAGTTCTTGAGTTATTTTTTGAACAAAATAATTCAGAAACTTATGAGGGGCAAATATGTGAAATCTACTCTTAATTCTCAATCATAAATAATAAAAAATTCATGTTGAGTTCCATTCAAGCAAACTAGACTCAACTCCCTAATTTGTTCCCATGTTTTCTTGCAATTAGTCATTAAAAATGGAAATCAATAGCGATAGTATTAAATAAAATGATGTAAGAGAAGTAAGATCTTCAAGATAGAAAATACTCACATCTACCACAGCAGTCTGTTTTTAACTTGCCAACAGTAGGTAAAAAACATTTTTTCGTTTATGTTTTTATATTAAAAAAAAAGTAATTAAAATATTAAAAGGTTCCATAATTATCGAAGTTTGCTTTTTCTTTCAACCTTTCAATTTGTTTTATCAATTCAGAATAAGAATCGAAAGTATGATCAAGCTGAAATATTACAACTTCAACATCACCACCATATATGATACCTACTACGATCGATTGTCCAACAGTTCATAATATTAAGTTCTTCCAACTTTAAATCAAGGTCTTAACTTTGGTAACTATTATGTATAAGTTTACTCATCCATTTAAATGCAAAGAAGATTGTTTTATCTAAAATGTAAGGCTTTTTACACATAATCCATAGGGAGTTATGTGTGATACCATGAAACAAGACCTCATGGTTCGACATAGTATGCGGTCATTAGCCTCACCAGAAACCCCCTGTCATAGCCCTTCTTAAACTCCTCACCCACCCTCTTCTAATTATTAAGATGCCTTAAAGAATCATGATGATATAATAATTTTAATATTATCCTTTCCATAATGAACATCTCTGTAACAAATACCTCTGTAACAACTCCTTCCATAATAAAAATTGGTTTAAAAAAATGTTGGATTGATTCCCAGCCTTAAAACGTATCTGTATTCATAAATGGTAGTTTAAGCAATCATGGACTAACTGTGGCTGCTTGCGGTCAAACCAGTGGGTTGGGGCAAGTGGGCCTGGTTGAGTGGACAGCTTGCTACACTTTGCTAAAAATGTGTGGATGCTTCTCGGTAGGAGTATTCTCGGAGACATGTAGCTAAAGAGATCTCCAAGGAGCGGATCAAAAACATGTAAAAGATGAATGGTTTCTGGTTAGAATATTTGTTACTGTGCACGTGTGATGCGGCTCTAATGACGTAAAAATTGACATCCTCAAGAAATTCAATGACAAATTTTATGAAATGTGCGCATGCGCAACATGTAAAATTCTGATAGCTCTGTTTTCATATTTGACATATTTTTCTACGACAGTGTGTGTAGGGCATTGGACATCTCTTTAGCTGCATGTCTCTGGGTATTCTTTAAATAGTGAAATTGTCCAAAAACGTGGGGACAAGTAGAACTGTTTGATTTTGTTTTTATCTTTGTCTTTTTTTCACGTTTTTTACATTCATTTAGTACGATCTGAACCATTGGTTCCCAATATTTTTCCTCTGTGGAAGTGTGGACAGATGAAAATGTTTAAAATATTACACGGACCTGGTGATGTGTAATTACAAAACTACGAATGGACTATATTCCTGCATTTTGTAGACCTCTTTAGCAAGATGTTTCAGAAATTCAAACCCTTTTCATATTTTAGTTCATGTACCTATAGTATAGTAAAACTATTCAATCAAATTTCGCATGTTTTTTTCCTTACTGGCCTGAATTGTATAATTTGCTACAACAGCATTTCACTAATGGGGATATTCTCCAAATTCTTTTCCATTGGAAAATTGAAACAATTTGGTTTTTTTTTATTCAGATCTTTGACTATATTCGGCATTTTAAACGTAAGAATTTCATTTTCATGATCAATTTCCTAATTAAGTTGGCAAAACTAATTTCGGAAATTTATTAATGTACCACCGTCTGGTGCTAATGATTCCAATTATTCTGATATTTTAGAGCGAATTTCGTCATTTAAAAGATTTTAATTCTTAGGTACATTTTTACATTTGAACGATTTATTGGGAGAGAATTGCTCGTTAATATGAAAATCTATTCATCTAATATCTTAAAGTACTTACTACATCGGTTTTAAATTTTAAAAACTGCTGTTTTCAATTTTTATGAAAATAAGCTCCTTCGTTTTAAAAATGTGTCTTAACTTAATTTCTGTACCAATGATCGAAAATTAAAGAAAAATTTATTAATTTCAACGTAATACTAAAATTATCATCTTTGATTTCAGATAATGCCGAAATATTTTCATTCTCATTGATAACGCACTCTTTGTTTACGAAGATACTATTTTGTTTATGTACCTATGATATTTGTCTAAATTTTTGTCAGATTTTCTACACAATGGTGTAGACGCGATATTATGTTAACACGAATTTAAATGTACTATTTTGTGTTTATAAAGATTTACCTACTTACAATAATCTACATGAAAATAATGGAGTGTCAAAAAAAAATGACTGCAGTAAATTGTATTGATAGTCTGGGGAAAGAATATATAATAATTGGAAAATTACACTTTGACAGGTTTCTCGATTTCAGGGTCAAATTCAATCGTCTTTCTACATTCAGCCTCTTAAAGATTTCCTTCTATTCGTTGATGACATTTTCGAACGATTACTTTAGTAATTTATTTCAAATGCATAATTGAAATTAATTATAACGTATGTGAAAAAATTTTTATCTTCTGAAATGAATTATTCTTAAATCAATCTTAGTGGGGAAGGGGGAAGAAGAAGGTCGGCTAAATTTCAAAATCGTGGCTGAGTGAATACGGTGCTGACTTTTGGTGGTGGTGACGAGGGAAATTTAGGTGTTCAGTTGGTACAGGTTTGAATCCCTGTGCTGCCTGAATACCTGAAGTGGTGACCCCGATGTGATTCTGGGAGATGGCTATCAATGCCATCTGTTGGACACTCGTACAGCCTTCTGTAACAGTGGTACATCGCACCGCCATTGCTGGAACGTGATGGCACTGGTGGGCGTGCACCACAGGGTGGTGTTGAGGGAGCATCACTACGCTCCGGTGTATGTCCCTACCTGTTAGGTGCCTCTGTACCGGTAATCGTATTTACACTCCGCTATACTGAGGGGAAGTGGTGTGGCAGCTGCCACACTACATCGGCCTATGTATAAACTTCTCCTTTCTACACCATCACCTGGCACCGTCGCTGAGTGAATACGGATTTATTAATTGTGTTTAATTATTTTATTTAAAGGCTGAATCCAGAAGTTAAGGTCCAGGTAAGAGTTGTGGATAATAAATTATTTAATTATTTTAATACTTCAGAGATATTGATATTCATTTTTGGTATTGATATTTCGTGTATGATGTAACACATAAAGTGGTCTTATCTAGTACTTTTTATGCCATTGTAATTATATATATTACTTTATTAGAAGAATGTTGGCGATAGAGGTGATTTTTAAACAAAGAACATCTACTTTTTTTTGCGAAGTTTGTTGCGCATGCAAGAGTGTTTTATTTTTCATTTTTTATTGGTCAAAAATGCCCCCAATGACAAATAATCAAGTCGTAATAATAGACGAAAATTACGTTACTCGCAGTCTAATAGTATTTTCCTAAAAGAAAATTAGATAAACTATTTTTCTTGTTTCTCTTAACAGTACAAACATTCGAATTTTTCTACGCCGGGGGCAGACTTCGGGGTCTTAACCAAACCATTTTGGCTTCGCCTCTGGATAATGTGGTTGAACGTTTTAAAAATTAACGCTATTTTCCTAATGAAATGAGTGATAATGTGCATTGCCAGTAAATGCCTGGTCATTCACGTTAATGTGCAAACATAGGGGGCATTCTCGTGAATGACTAAGCAGTGACGTCATCGCCTCGAATTCACGACATTGTCCGCAACATATATGTAAAATTTGTTGTTCAGTCACCTCTTCACTACGCTCATACATTAGCGCTACCTACGAGTGATGAACGGTAAATGTAATTCGATTCATTCTTTCGTATCTGTGGTTATTCGTTTCACCTGTGGTATTCTACCCAGGCTTTATCTATCTACTTTGACATCATGGCCGTGTTATATGTTTAATGGGCATTAAACCTTTGTGACGAGAACAACGTTTGTTTTTCACTGAACTAGAAAATTAATCTCTCAAATGAAAGATCCTCATTGTTATTAATAGCCATTTTTAACAATCTCAACATGATAGCAGAGCATTTAGGAAATTTTTTTCAGTGATTAATTCGTTTTTTCGTTCGTAGTATTTCATTCAAGTGATTGGAATCAAAAAATTTAGAATGTTGTAAGTAATTAATAATTTCGTTTTTCTGTATGATTCGTTTCATTTTGCTGTTCGTGGGATGTAATTCGTTCGCCAAATTGGGGAAATCAATGTGAATTTTGGCCGACATATCCGCTGAAAGTGATTGTTCACCCATCCAGTTCATTCAATTTTTTGCCAAATCATTGCTGGAAGAATCAATATGGCGGTAGCTGAAACGTAGAAAATTCATCAAACAGCAAAGTATCATGTTTTATTATGTTCATTACTTCATATAATTAATCATTTCCCATCCGTTTTTTGTCGTTTGGTTGGATTTGGCCGTCCTTGTGTCCGCTGATTCTGATCATCGAAGCTGAAAAACGAAAAATTGTGAAGCTGCAGGAGTCCAAATTTGGTCATCGGGTTACGTTGGCAGGTGAATTTGGATCGCAGAAAGGGTATCGAAAACCTCCGAGGTAAAAACCTTTGAAATTTCGCAGTTCGAAATCATCAGTTTGTTGCTGAAAAATTCAAATCTGAAACCGTTACCAGCAAGTAAAGACAAGAAAAGCTGCTAAATCCGGTATCTAGTTTGAACTTGAAAACAAGTAATTTTGTAACAGTTTTAATTTGAATCAATAATATTCTCGCACATTATGCATTTCCACTAATAGTTCATGTATTTGTTTGCATATATTTCATTTTGTGAATGAATATTTTGGATTGTGGGTTGTAATTCAGTTAGATCGAGTCATTGGGCTCTGATAGAATTTTGCATTTTGGGATTTTAAATTTAAAGTTGAAATTTTGATTTGAAAACGGTATTGATCGTTTATTTAATGATTATTGATCATATTGAAAATTGTTTCTGCGATCTTATGAGCTATTTAGATAATAATTTTGTGATCCCTGCTCGTTTTGATCATTTTTGGATTTGTTGCACTGAACTTGGCAATTATCAATAGAGAATTTGAAATTTGATTTTTGAATTTTGAATTCAAGAGATCGTTGAGAGATACATTTAGAGGTACTTGATCCATTGGCATCAGAGGACAGTTTCTGAGGATTGGTTTTCTGATTGCTGAATTTTGTTTCGCTTTTCTGAAATTAAAAATTGAAAATGTCAAATGAAACACCGAAAAACAAGTTCAAAGGGCAAAATTATGAGGCCTGGAGACTGACGGTGATGTGTTTTTTGCGAGGTGAAGGTTTTGCTGAAATTTTAGATGATAAAAAGACTGAATTAGCGGTATACAAGGTGGAATCAGAAAAAAGAACGTTGGAGCAGAAGGAATACATTAAAAAACAGGAAAAAGCGAAAGCGATTGTTTTTGATCGTATGAGTTTTGATATTATTGAGAAAATAAGGGATGCCGTTTCCGTTGGCGATATTTTTGCAAAATTAGACTCTAGATATCGTGGCACTACGCCCATTGACAATATCAATGCAAAAAGACGATTCTATGAGATGAGATTTCGCTCAGGGGGGAATATGCGGTCATTTCTTGATTTATTTTCGAAGACAGTTCGCGAGTTACGTGATTCTGGAAGTATTCTTTCTGAGGCTGACGAGACTGAACACTTGTGTATGGCCATGCCTTCGGATTATGAAATTTTGTTATTAGAATTTCGTAGTTTTCCATTGGAAAAAAGAACTATCGAGGTTTTGCACCGGTTATTGATTGATCGAAACAATAAGCTCTATAGTGAGCAAAAAGAAAAAAGGAATGTGAATTCCAATAATTTCCAAAAAGGAAATAATTTTAATAAATTTAATAAACGTTTTGATAATTACAATCGAGGTAATAACCAAGATAAGGAAAAAAGACATGGGTCTAGTGATTCAGGATTTAAACAAAATTTTGAAAGAAAAAAAGAAAATGAAAGCAAAACAGAACCTAAACAAAGCAAAAAAGAAATAAAATGTTTTAATTGTGGCGGTATTGGCCATTATGTTAGTCAATGTCCGTCTGCTAAACCACAAATAAATAAAAATGACCAAAAATCCACAAAAAAAGTGGAAAAAGAAAAAATCAATTATGCGGCGATGGTCCAAACAGTGGACAGCGATTCTGATTCTGCTGGTTCGTCTGGTAATTCCTCTTTGAATAGTTCGTTTGAGGAGGAAAGGCCTTATATTCAATTAACTGAGAAATTCTTGCTCGATTCCGGTACTCAGCAGTTTCTTGTAAATTCCCTTGAAAATATGTATGATGTTCAAAAACTTAATCCTCCGTTGAAACTTGTGTCAGCCAAAAAAGATGTTGTATTTTACGCTACTCATAAAGGTCAGCTTGCCATAATGTTGGAAAATAATAGGCGTCAACAGGAGATTATTAACTTGAAAGATGTATATTATTCTGAAGAGTTAGAACATAATCTGTTTTCGACAACACGTTTGACACGAAAAGGTGTGTTCAAAGTTGTTATGTCAGGAAAAAAGGCGCATATCTACGTTAGGCAGACTAAACAAAAATTAGCTACGGCGTACAGTAATGGCAGTGGACTGGTTTTAGATTTTGAGAGGATGGAAGTGATACAAAAAGGTGAATGTGGAGCTATGTTTGCTGATGAGGAAGATGAAAATAGAGAGCTTGAAAGTCAACAGACAAATTGGAGCGACTTTGAGGTCGAATTGGAAGTTTTGCCAGAGTGCGATATAGATACTCGAGTCGACGTGCGCCCGGGACCGCAGATTGAAAACACAAAAGAAAATGAAAAACAAAATGAAAATACGGAACAAGATAAAAAAAGAGAAGAGATCGACGAGAGTAAGCAGGTTGTTATCTCAAGTCAGGCATCTCAGACTTCCCAGGTGAAGTTTTCAAAAACAACCCAAATGAAACAATTGTGGCACCGTAGATTAGGTCATGTAAATGCGAAATATTTGAATTACTTGAGAGAAAGCTCAGCTGGTTTTCCAAATTTGGTATTTAAAGACGATGATTTCAGAAATTGTGAAATTTGTCTGTCGGCTAAATCCTACAGATTAGGCCATCACGGAATTCGTCTAAAACCCAGTAGGAAGCTGGAAATCGTATCTACTGACATTATGGGACCATTTGTTGAATCATTTAGGGGTGAAAGATATATCATAACGTTTATTGACAATTTTTCCCATTTCACTATCATTGTGCCAATCGAAAGAAAGAGCATGGCAAATGAAGAATTCAAAAAATTTTTTATGAGAAATAAAAATAAATACCCTGAGTCACCTATCGCAGTGTTGAGATGTGACAATGCTCGTGAGTATACAGATCGTAAAATGAGAGATTTTTGCAATGAGCATGGGGTTGAGCTTGATTTGGTAGTGCCATATTCACCTGAGCTGAACGGGCTTGCTGAGCGGCAAAATCGCGTGATCAGCGAAAAGACACGTGCATTGTTGTTCGACTCGCAGCTCTCGATGCGATATTGGTCATTTGCGGCAACCACATCTTGCTATTTGAGTAATAGAACACCATGCAGGAGCAATCCAGATAATAAGACTCCACATGAGATGTTTTTTGGTCGTAAACCGGATTTAAAAAATTTAAAAACTTTTGGGGCTTTGGCTTACAAGCACATTCCGATAGAAGTGCGTAACCAATCTGCTGTGTGCGCCAAAAAGAAAGGCGAAACGCGAGTGGACCCAAAATTTATGCAGAGGTGCGAAAAAAATCTGCTTCTGGGTTATACAAATACAGGATACTTCACAATTAATCCTGATACAGAAAAAGTGTCAATAAGTTGTGATATTAGGTTCGACGAAAATAAAAATATAAAAGACATAGAACAAAATAAAATAGAAAAATTACCTGAGCCGTCTGAGGAGTTGTTTAGTGCGAATATTCCTGTGATAGCTGCATGCAGGGTAGAGAAAAACACAGACTTAAGATTTCTAGAGGACTGTGTACCTCAAAAATATTCAGAGGTTGAGTCGAATGCGTTCAAAGATGTATGGAAGAGAGCTATGGTTGATGAATTCAACGCAATGACAAACTTAAAAGTTTGGGAAGAAGTTCCTAGATCCAAAGGTTGTAAGACTATTGACACCAAGTGGGTGTACACCGTGAAACAGAATGAAAAAGCTGAGTATGTGGCAAAGGCGAGACTTGTTGCTCGAGGATGTAAGGACAGGCATGAGTATCAAATTGATGAGACATATTCTCCTGTTGTGTCTCAATGGGTGATCCGATGGGTGATCTCATTAGCCAATAGGGGGGGATGGTCAATGACACAATTTGACGTGCGAACAGCATTTCTGAATGGTGAAATTTGGCGTCCTATGTACCTATCCTTACCACAAGGCTATGTTCCGGAATCACAAAATATTATATTGAAATTAAACAAATCAATATATGGTTTAAAGACCTCATCAAAGTCGTGGTTCAATCTTTTAGACGAAAAATTAAAAGAACTGGGCTTCACCCAAAGTAAAATAGATCGTTGTCTTTATTATAAAGGAAAATTTAATGAAAAAATAGCTTTTCTGGCCGTTTATGTCGATGACATTTTGCTTGTAACAAGTGAAGGTAGTTGGAAGACTGATATTGTCGATCGTCTTGTAAAAAACTTTGATGTGAAAATTGAGTATAATCCTAAGTGTTTTGTTGGGTTTGAGATCGATAGAGATCGAACCAATAAAACGGTAAAGTTATCTCAATTTGCCTATATTGATAAAATAGTTAAAAAATTTGGACTTGAGAATGCCAATGGGCAAAATACGCCCATGGAAGTTGGTCTAAAAATAAACAAAAAAGAAAAAGGAGTAGATGATCGAGAATTTCGATCTATGATTGGTGCATTACTGTACTTGGCTCGAGGTACGAGACCCGACATTGCTTTTGCAGTGAATTATTTGAGTCGTCGCCAAGGCAATTCCACACTTTCGGATAAGCGGAATGTCAGACGTATAATAAAATACATTTCACATACTAAATCATACTGTCTATTATACCAGTCAAAAAAGGAAAATCTGGAAGCTTATGTAGATGCTTCATATGCCCCTGATGTGAGTAACACTGACAGTGACATTATGGACATTGAAATAGGCAAGTCAGTGACTGGTTATGTAATTTTTGCTAACGGCGATTTAGTTAGTTGGGCCGTTAGAAAACAACGACTTATGGCAGCATCCTCTACCGCTGCAGAACTAATAGCTTTGCATGACTCACTCGACGACCTGAGGCTAATTCGCCTTGCTCACTCGTTATTGCTCGGCGAAGAAGGTCCAATTGATATATTTGAGGATAATATTTCTGCAGAGCACGTCGCAAAAGGAGGGGAAAATAAAAGAATGAAAGCACTCATGGTCAAGTGTTATGACATTCTGGATGCTGTACAAAATAAAGAAATTCTGATTAAACGGGTTTCTACATCCGAACAGCAGGCAGACATTCTAACAAAAGCGTTAGACAGAAGGAAGCATCTTGAAGCCGCCTTGAAACTGCTCCTCGTTCCCGATATGTTTGACTCTCCCTAATGTTGTCGTTTAAATTAAAAAGATACTGTTCGCCGCTGAGGGCAGCTTTGTCTACGCCCATTTGGCCCCTTGGCAGGTTAGGGATGATTTATGTACCCCTCGCTGCAGGGGAATCAACGTATTCGGAGTTTGGAAGCGTCAATGGTGACAGTTCTCTAATTGTCGTTTGAGATCGATATTTAATGTATTCTAGTGGGTCTCCGATTGCCTGTAATATATGTGTTACTTCGACGATTCAAACGTTTGTTGAATTGGTTTTGCCTTATTTTTTATTTTTTAATTAATCAAAGTTGCTATTTTTGTAACATGTATTTATTTTTAAATTTTATATTGCTCGTTAATTGAAAATTTTTGTGACTAATGGTAACACAACTGTGATAAAATGTTTTAATATTAGTTCGTTTTGTTGTCTAACTGAAACTATAGACATAATTTCATTTTCTGGTAACATAACTGTGATATATTTGTAACGTAATTATTTTTGTATTTAAATGTCTAGTCAATTTTAAAATTTTTAGGCTATATCGAATTTTTATTTCTTTTGTAAATTTAAACAACGTCATAATTTAGAAATAAATGTATTCTCTACGTAAAGAGCTGTAGGGGGGTGTTGTTCAGTCACCTCTTCACTACGCTCATACATTAGCGCTACCTACGAGTGATGAACGGTAAATGTAATTCGATTCATTCTTTCGTATCTGTGGTTATTCGTTTCACCTGTGGTATTCTACCCAGGCTTTATCTATCTACTTTGACATCATGGCCGTGTTATATGTTTAATGGGCATTAAACCTTTGTGACGAGAACAAAACGTTTGTTTTTCACTGAACTAGAAAATTAATCTCTCAAATGAAAGATCCTCATTGTTATTAATAGCCATTTTTAACAATCTCAACAAAATTGTGGAAGTTGTCAATAAGTTGTACATAATTATACTGAGGTGCCATCTGCTGGGTGATGGGTTCAACTAATTTTCGTATTATGATAAAAACTTTAAACAGCCATAATTTTTCAACTAATGAGCGGATTTGGCCCATTATTGAACGTGACTGATGTATAGACCGAAAGTATACGCATGTGTGTCGATAGGTAAAGAATTTCGCACTGCCCCCCTCATTATCTACAAATTTCTAATTCAAATAGCTGTCGTTGGTAAACTAGTGAGCGTATTAGGCCCATCTTTAAATTTAACCGAGATATGAACCCAAAGTAAGCACGCGATGAATTACGCTCCGATCCGTTCAGAAATATCCCCTCCGGTGGGGGAGGGTGTTTTTGGTGTTTGAAGACCTTGACTGAAAGAAATATATCTTGACATTTCCCCGAAGTTCTGGTATTCCACCCCCCGCATTTGGTAGATTCTACGAAATCTACTGAAAATATTAATGCTGCAGAGCTTTTTTTGTATTTTCCATCAAAAAGAAGAGTAGCGCCTACTGTTTGATAAGAAAACTGATTTTTCTAATTTAGTATAAAAGTTTTATTTTAAAAAATAGATAAACTACTGAATTTTTTCAAATTATGATTCGATTCACGTTTAGCGCTATGAAAACATGGTTTTTGATTTTATTTAGAATTTATATTTTTCGACTTGGCTATTCTTATCGCTGGAATTTTTATCTTAAAATTTCGAACTTTTAACTTTAGGCTACTACATTTTGTCTAAAATTTTTAGAATAAAAAATTCTCTGAATATTTTTAAACTACATATGATTTGTGTCCCTTATTTGGAACTCGTAAAAATTTTTCCTGATTTGATTTAGAATTTTTGCTATTTAACCGCCTCGTATAGCTCGAATTATTGCCTTATCCTTAACTTAATTTTCTCTTTACCTTATAACTATTATCTTTAATTTTGTGCTGATTGTTTGGTTTCTCAAAGTGGCTTGCAGTTATTAAGAATAAACTTATGCGACTTAGCTACACTGAGAGTGTCAAAATAGTTAAAAAATCTGAAAATTTCCTCATATTCACTATAAAAATTTGCTGGAATGGTGGAAAAATAATTTGACTCACATTTTTCCTCTCCACAAACTTCACTCAGTCCGTTCTCAAAAAAAAACAAAACATATCGATGGCGAAAACATTATAATATTTGATGGTAAAAATACTGGTGCTATACATTTAGTGAAATGGTGATAAACTGCGCCACTAAATAGTGCTAAGTAATTGTTTGTTTTTCAGTTATGGAAAAATTCTGAATGTTCTCTTTAATTATTTTTCATTTTTGTAGGACGAACAATAGGTGAGAAAAAAATCGTAAATATTTTTACAATCTAAATGTTTTAAAAATTTTTATTGGTCGTTGTTACTACCTGACAATTGATTTATAAAATAATTCAAAATGAAGAATTATTCAAGTGCGAAGATACGTCTTCGAATGTTTGCTTCTAAACGATTGCATAACTTTTTTTTTTGTAGGTGTTTCAAAATAAAAATATATTAGGTTTTACGCATTCACATTGTGGAAATTGTTAATTGCAAGCAATTGGAATACGAATGCATAATGCTGTCTTTCGACTCGAAAACGTTTTTCTTTATCGAACTCGTGCTCCAACGGATTTGACAAGTTAATTTTATTTTGCATTTTATGTGGAAGAACTTGGCTTACATAATAATAATCGAAGAAACTGAACAGTAGAAATATTTTGTATTATCATTTTTGATGCGGTGCATCAAAATTTATAGAAAAGTAATGATTATCACTGATTTATTCAAGCTCTGATAAAATTTTGTAGGTACCTATCTCAAAATAGACATTGGGCACGAAAATTTCTTATATATATATTTATGTGTGTGTGTGTGTATGTGGGTGCGTGTGGTGTGTGTGTAACTAATTGCTACACCAAAATGGCAGGCGTGACATCAAGATAAGTACGAAAAGATCAACAGTAGAATGACCAGGGCCGTAAAGAGGAAATTTGGGCCCGGGGGGAAAACATTTGTGGGCCCCTTAAACAATTGAAAATTGCATCTATGTTTAGGTACAGTATCAAGGATTTATCTGTAAGAGGGGTTTTACAATAAAAATTTCTCAAGAGTTTTTCAGCATTTTTATTTATTTTTTCTTTTTCTTTTTTGAGAATGCCGGGCCCCTATAAATTCCAACCCCGTAGAGAATCCATTTTCCCCTTTCATCAGGCCGGAGAAAGACTGACAATGTGATGTAAGGTCAGGATATGCCTTTCCGACTACAATCAATCGCTCAAGATTTCGAATTTCATATTTTATGATCAAATAGAAGACAATGAGCATTTTCAATGCTAAAAAGCCATTTAAAAATATCAGTTTTTCTTAGAAATTTAAATATTTTCTTATAACAACGTTTAGTGCGAATAGAATCCAGATTTTGAATTCGCTTTAACAAACGAAAAAGAAAGAAAAACTACGATTATCGGTTGATAAAATTTGGGGCATTGTTAAACGGTATCCATGTTTGAGAAATTATAAATTTCTAACGTAACGATTTGGAACGAACCTTTACTGCAATCAATTGTCAACAAGCAAAAGCGAATGATATTCGAAATTACAATTAAATGTGGTACAAATAGGTAGGTACCTACATAGGCTACAGGTACCTCTACACCTATTCATTCATCTTTCTGTAGAGGTTATTTAAGAAACAAAGTTTGAAATTTCGTAATGCAAGCACATACATTTGTCGCCGAACCAATTTTATTTGTTTGCTCTTCATTTTTGATGTTTTCACGTTCGAGTACAAAAACACTCGACAAAAGTGTGTTCTAGAAATTTGTTTGACACAAAACTGTGGTGCTAAAAAAAAAAAAAAATTCAATTTACTTATTAACATGATTTTTATTGCTAATAAAAATGAAGGTATTTCTAACGTTAAGCCCTAAAATCATTTTTTTATCTTCGTATTGCTGGGTGGTTTATGTTCTTTGCAATTATAAGAAATGATTGGTCGGTAACTATAAAGAATAATGGCGATCATTATTAGTCGCTTTAGTTTTCAACGACGAATTGTTTTTCTCTTTAAGCTACCTACTATCTACTACAAAAAAAAAAATTAACGCATATCTTTAAGTTCATTACCGTAGTCAATTAAGAAAATATTTTCGCGTTAGTCGATGACATAATTAAGAACTAGTCTTCGTGTTCCTCGAAATTGAGCGTTCAATTTTATTGTGTTTGGTATTGTTTCATTTCATCTTGTTATGGTTGAGGGGGGCTAATGTCCATTCTATATACGAAAAGAAACAATCGACGAACGTTTTAAAAAGAACATAAAACACAGAATCACCATCACCAGATCATATTTATTGAGAGAGTTAACGCGGAGTGTGTCATCAGTAAAATGAAGAATCAGTGTAGCCAACCAGTACTCGAGCAACGCGTATATTTCCCAATATAACACAACTCCGCACATTAAAATATATTAATTTGTTATACCTTTGACTATATAGTACCTACTGCACCAGTAAAGCTACATAAGATCAATGTACTTTTTAATATCAACACATGCTAGTAAAAAAAGTGGTGATACACGAATGTGAATGTATAAAGAGGAGGTTTATTTATGTTTCAAAAGTTAGTTTTTAGTTCTACCACTTAGGATCAGTTTTTCAATTCTCTGTTAAGATCTAAGTTAGTTTAACTGGCAGGTAGCGTTAAGAGTTGAATAGGATTTTAGCGCTATCTGACGGTTAAATTTCTTAACTGGGAATTGAAAAACTGGCCCTAAGAAAATTTATATTTCGGATAGATTAATTTTTCCGATGAGTAGGAGAAATGATACAAATATGCCCATATATCCTTAGAAAAAAAAATCTTATTAGAACCTACACTTAAAGATGGGTCTGGGTATTTCATACATTTTGTGAGAAAAGATTTTTTCAGTTCTACCCTGGTACCTATCTAAATAAAACAGCCTCTTAAAGGTTCCAGTGACACACTTTTTCAAATCAGAGAACCAGTCTTAAGTCAGCTTGAAAAGAAAAAAGTTATAAACGCCATATGAAAGTCCCTTGATCTGTGTGCGCCTTCACTTTTTTCGCACCTGTTCTCATTATCCAACACCTTTTTATTATACTTAAGCATTTATTCTACTCACTGCGGCAATTTTAAAATATACTTTGACTATATTACATAGTTCTGGAGGCCATTTATGAATAGTCTATAAGCTTTGCAGCTATATGTCTATGAAGCAGTTGTAAGGATTATATACTTCTTGCTTATCACTACTTTATTAATGTATATGGCCATGTCTGGAGGTGTCTATATAAATCAATAAGAGCTATAAAGAGTTGGGAATGTTAGTGTTTGTAATTTTTACTGTGGATTTTTATATTTATAATAAAAAAATTGTGTCTTATCAACAAACAGTTTACTTTGGCACATGTGTTTAAGTTTTATTTATATAGACAACTTGTGAACACTTCTTTATAGTCATGATTTCTTTATGGTCCTTATAGATAATTTGTAAATGGTATCCTGGACTAATAAAGAAAGATGGTTTCTGATGGGACATACTGGTGCTAAATAAGTAACTGGAGTGTACCTTTTGATGTACTTTACTTCGTGTTTATGCACTCAATCCTTGTGAATTTGAGGGATGTTTCTATCAGATATATTATAAATTGGTGAATTTATGCAAAACATAAAAAATATGTAGAAGGTACGCTAGGGTTGCCTACTTTTTCACTGGCATGTCTTGATATTAAAAAGTACATTGGTCTTATGGAATTTTACTGGTCCATTACTATATAGTCAAAGAGAATATACCAATACTACTGCCAACCCTCTGAACAAAATAATGTTTATTTTGCCAGCAACTAAAGAAAAAAAAATTCACAGGTTTCACACTTTGTAACAATGAGAAGAGGGCATTGAAAATGAATAAAAATTTAAAAAAATTCTAGCGCAGCAAGGTATGTTAGAAAATGTAAGTTTTCAAGAAAAAGAATTATGAATTTTAATTGTCACATTAATTGTTTGTAAGTTTATATGCGTTAATAACATGTTATAATTGTATGAAATGTGTTAGCTGCTGATGAAATATTAGGCAACGTGAAATTTAAAAGCATTATTTTTTGATAAAATGAAAAATTAATTAAAATGAAAAGAAATGGTAAATAATCATATAATTTCAAATAAAATCAAACCTATATGATAAAGTTGTTAAATAAAAGAAAAAGAAAACATGAGCAAGTGGTTAATTTTTGTAAAAAGAAAAATTCACGCAAATTAGAAAAAAAAAGGAAATAAAGGTTTACTGGAAGTACGATCCAGTTGATCTGCACCAAAATTGGTAGCATGCTACAATAAATTATTATAAAAATTTGTTTCAAATTTTGTACCTACCTATATATGTTTCCAAAATTCCCCATTTTATGACCAATATAAAAACAAAAATGGTGGTACTGTAAGTACTATCTGGCCGATGCATGCCAAAATTATAATAGCGTACTAAAATGAATTAAAACAAATATTTATTCTGAATTTTGTTGGTATTGGTGCTAAATTGAAAATTTTATAGCCAAAATAAAATCAAAACTGGTGGTTCTGGAAGTATTGTCCAGCCAATCAACGCTAAAAGCTTAGTACAAACGTTTGTACAAAATTTCATAATTATCAGACAAAAATTGCAACATGTTCTATGGAAATAAGAAATTGACTTATATCTATCTATATGTATATATGTATATATATGAATTTGAGTTATTGGCGCCAAAATTTTCCTTAGTTCATGAAACAAAAAACGTATCCATCCCCGACCCTGGGGGCTAATACTACACCAAGCGTAATAAGTAGATTTTCTAAAAAAAACCTACTTAAAAATTAAGAGTTTTTCTTTTTTTGTTTTCTTTCATTTTTGTATCTGTTTTGTAAACAACGAAACAATGTTATAACCTCCCCTTCATTTTTCATTATCATTTTCCCCTTCTATTTATTTTACCATCGTTATTTACCCTTTCTCAAACAATTCACGTATAAAACAATGGTAAAAATTAGGTGGCGGACCTTTTTTTACAACTTGACTCCAGAAGCATGCTAAGATAGCTTATTTTTTAAAACTTTGTTTTTAACACAAACTGTATCAAATTTTTCTTGGTTTTGGCACAGCACATCTCAGCTTTAAGCCCTTTGGAATAACAATTCGTTCATTATAATCGATACAATAATTAAAAAGGAGTTACCGACATATAATTACTACTTATCTATTAATATAATATTTTATGATAATTAGATAGGTACTGCTTATTAACAAAATATGTAGTAAATTATTTCAAAATTTCTATTTAAATAATGAAATATTATAATCAATTTACACCGATATTGTAAAGATAAAAAAAACGGTACCTAATTGAATTTTGTTTATTCTTTTCAGTTCTCTTAACATTTTTATTTTATCCCTAAAATATAATTATGGTAAAGTATAATTTATCTTAGTACAAACTTTGAGGTAATTCTCGATATGTTTAACAATGACAAGGAACACTCTACGAATAGAAAAATCTTCAATCAGCTAAAATTATTCGCAACGTACGTAATTTGAAAGTTCTTTTAATAAATGTGTAATGTACCTAAATACTATTAAAAAGTATTCTTTATCCTATTCACAAATTCTTCACTTGTCAGGAAATGTTGCCGTCCCGCTTTGTCTGCAATAAGATGCTTGGAAAGTCAATTTTTTTTTTAAAATCACAAATCTCCGCATTGTAAAGTAAATACTGATGTTTGCTGCATGAAAATTCAAGTTGAATGCAATATTATGATAGTATAATTAATTTATATTGATTTCCGTTTCCAGATTGTTAAAATCGTGAAATGAAATGAAATGGGATGAATTGTGAAATAAAATGAAGTATGAATGAAAAATGTTATTAATTTATGAAAAAAGAAATCGTGTTAAACACTTTATTTCAATTGCAGCTGTTCGAAAAAAAGTAAGATTTTCTTAAGAAAAAATCTGCTCAAAAACTTCAACAGTCACAATTGTTTTAGTGAAAAACCTTTTAAAATGAGGCAAATAAGGCTTTGCATGTCGATTGAAAAACAAAATTTTTTCTTTTCATAAGCTGAGTTTTTCGAAGGATTATGTAGTCTCCACTTTCAGGTATCGTCAGTATTTTAGAAAATATGACGAATTGAGATGAAATATTTTTTAAAAGTTCTCGACGAAATGATACGCCAAAGGGTTACAATGAACGAATCACGCTTTTAAAAACCTGTCATCAGTAGAAGGTTCCTAATTCAATTTCTCCAAACATTTACCGTGAAATTTTTCCATCGTGGGCTTTTCTTCTAATTTCTAGCTTTTTTTTCCTAATCGCTTTCACATATTCTCTACTCAATATTGTCCTAGTTTTTTTTAGTAATGTAGTAGAGAACAATGAAGGTAATTAAAATTTTGAACTCAAAACCTAATGCATATATTATGACAGTTCGTCCTCATTTAATTTTTTTGGAGTCAACTCTCCTAGATCAGCATACATACAGTCTTTAATATAAAAAAAAATTTTTGAACAACTGACCAATTAAATTATAGGTATTTCCAAATGTAAGTTAAATTCATAATTATTAAAGATGTTGTTAGGTAGGTACATGTATCGTTTTTTGAATGTGCTGAGATTTAAATATGAATACTCGACGTTTCGCGTCATTGATGACTCCTGAACCAAGGTGAGGGTGAGGTTGTCTCATCCCCTGGCTCGATCTCATTTGGCACTATTGTAATGCAGTTGGGAAAATTGTGCTGATCGATGACTTTTTCCCGACTGCGTTAATTACTGACTGCCTCAAAACGAGATAATGTGTTTAACCTGTTTTCCGGTGTTCTAACAAATTTTTGTGTGCCACAACAGCTATCAATAATAAATCTAAAAAAACGTGACTTACACAATCAGTTTTTTTGTTTTGGGTGAGTGTTTAAAAAAAAATTAGAATCCGATCTGCAGAAGACCCATACTATTCATCTGAAATTTGAGGCTTTTTTGCATTTAAAACAAACGGTCCAAACACAAAACAGAATTTTAAGTAATACACTGTGATTGGTTTGTTCATAATGTTCATATTTGTCTTCTTGTTTTTAACGTTCTATAGGACATTTTCCCTTTTGCGGTTTGCATACCATTCTTCTAATTTTTATGTGACAAACAAACATTGTAATTTCACGTTGAAAATACACCAGTAATCCAGAGAAGATAGAAATCTTATTCTGGAAAATTACCATAATTCGTTTTTTCCCACTAATCTTCAGGGATGAACGTCCTAAATAACATAGTAAAAGTTTCAACCTCCATACCTCTTGCTACAATGGAAATTATGGAAAATGTGCCCCAAATCAGTTTTTTGCTATTTTCTCAGAAAATATTAACTATAGCGGGAGAATAGTTAAGTAAAAAAATGTTTAACATTATATATTCAATAAAAAAGGTTCTTATCACTTTTTGTGTATGATGCTTCCCGACCCTAAAAAGTGAGCCTGAAAAATACGACTTTCTGTACTCAGTATTAGAAGCTAAATACCAGAAAACGTGAATTTCACTTGTTAAAACTTGGTGCAAAATTCGCAATAACTCTAAAACTATTGGTCCTACCGACTTGGAGTTGATTTCTTTCTATTCAACACTAAAATATACGTAGGATGTGATATATGTTATGTTAATCTAGCTGAAAATTTCAAATTTCTTTTCCATGTTTTTGACACTGTCACATAAAAATTAGGCGCATAAAGGATACCATCCCGCTATACTCAAAAGAAAATGCCCTATATACGTATTTTTACAAATGGTCGCATAAAACAGAATTCGATAACTATGTGTTGCAATCGGTTATACTTAATTTTTTTTTAAAAACCTGGCTTGTTTTTTTTTTTTTTTTTTTTTTTTTACATACCTACTTGTTAAGTTTTCCGTTTTCCAAAAATTGGCAATTTTGTTGCAAAAAAGTTGGTTAAATTTGGAATTTTACCTCATTGCTTCGAAGAACCACTACCAGCACTGCTTGCTTTCTAGATGATCTCTGCTCTCTCAATCTTTCAATTTTGAAACTCCTCGAGGGGTTTCAGTCTCTTGATTTTTTGTTTCACCGGGGGTTCGGTGCCCAGTCCCTCCAACTTCGATACGCATTTTGAACGAAATTTAAGGCGTAGATACGTTTGCTGAAGCCTAACAGAATCGTCAAGGGATTCGGCTCCGTGGATTTCTGCTTCGCCAGATCCAATCGCTTCACGATTATCCTGCAGAATCATGGGAACTACTCCTACTACGGTTTTTATTAAATATTTTTGTCTCTATTATGCAAGCCTCGACGTCATAATTAGCTGGTCAGAAAAATTCATACGGTTATCGATTCGAAGAAAATTTTATTTTGATCCATTTTCATAATGTAGGTATAATTTTTCCACATCTGTCATAATTATATTCTTCGATATATTCGCGAAAAATAAAATTAGAATCCAGTCATTAGGGGTTATAGCCCATGCACTCATACGAGGTTAGCTTTTGAAGCATTCTTTCAAACACCTTATGATACATTATTTTTCACGAGTCCTAGATTTTCCTGTTTTCAATCAATCATTTATGTATAAATTCAAAAGAAAAGTTATTCGATGTAGGCCAGCATACGGTGTTTTCCCTACGATTCTACGAATAACACAAGAAAAAAGACCCCGAAGAAAAAAAGTGACGCACGTTCGTATCAGTCACGATATAATATTAATTCTTGGATCCTTCATAATTTAATAATCTGTCCTATTAACAATAGGTACAACGTTAACAGCGCAACAAATAAATCGAAATATTTGTTTGAAAATATTCTTCAAACTCTATTCATTTGAATGAATGAAAATTTAGTATCTAATAAGGAAAAAAAACAAAAAAAAAACAACTTAATCATTCACAAAAGAAGAGTGTGAAATAACGTTGAAACATGCTGAAAAACATATTTTAAGGTAATGAAATTCTTTGGTATGATCAGTAACAAGGAGGGTAAATAGGTATACAAAAAAAAAATACCAATTAAAAAATATGGTAATAAAATAAAATAAATTAATACACTATAGGGATGCTAAACGTATCACAGTCGTTTCTTTGAACATTGGTTCGGGATTTTTTAAATCCCTCTAAAAAGTTAATTACGCTTTGACGTCTGAAAAATCTGACTTTTTTTTTCCCGTTATCATCTCTTGTATGTCTTGGTAGCTTTTACCTTCCGTGTTGGGTAACTGAATCACGACGAACATTAGTGCCACCATGCAAACCATGGAGAACATCCAATATGCGGTTGGTTGTCCGAAGGCATCGGTGAATGCGTTAAAATATCGAGTGAGAAGAAAACACAGACTCCAACAGAATGACGCAGTCACTGCGGAGGCAATGGCTTTTAGGTGGGCTGGAAAGATTTCTGCCATAATGACCCATACGAACGGACCGAAACCTATAAATAACACGCACATTTATGAAGAGTCTGTGTAAAAATAAAAAATAAAAACTGTAGTAGGTACTGATTCAGCTCACGACTACCCAAAACAAAACACATTCTCTTCTTTCAAACAAAACTATAGAAATACATAATTACGAGCCAAATATTTTATGAATTTGTATGTAAAGAGGGCTGGAACACTCGTAATGGAACTACATTAAGTCAATTGTCTGTGTTCGTTAATCAAACAAACAATCAAAAATCAAGGGATGAAACTTATTCTCTTATTTTAAATTTCGAGTAATGATGTAATTAAACTGATGCAATAGAGGACAGAAGTACATATATATATTCGCCACCCTGGGTGATGATTCCATCCATCCATCAGAACTGGAGCCCTAAATTCCTTCAGGGCTGGTATTAAAATAATTTTAAAATTTGACTTGAAAATTAACTACTGTACACAAACTTAAATTGGTGTTACTATACGATTAAATTTGTTTATCGTTGAATGGTGATGTAGTTAAAAACTTTTTAAAGTAAAAAAAACAACAATGGAATAAGGAAACATGTACCTCAGTACCTGTAGCAAATATAAACATGATATATGCACTAATATGTGGATAGGTTCAAGATTTTGATAGTCATCAAATCTATACAAAATAGTTATTTGTGATACAAATGCAAAATGTAGCTGATTTTGATACGTGTGTTAATTTTGTAGCGGAGTCTAAATTTTGTACGAGTGTCAAACCTTATTTCTTTCAGCAGCACCTCTCCAAAAAAAAAAAAGTTAAAAATTAATTATTTTTAGAACCAAATAATTAATAATTTTACTTTAGAAACAACAAAAAACTGAGAAAGTAGTCGAATCATGCGAGGAAGTCAACTCGAAAGAACGCGTGTGCCCAACAATATTTTTTGTGTCGATGTGAAATTTGCTTCTTTTTGTTCAGTCAAGGGGCATTAAAAAACGTATTTTTCGGGCCGTTGTTGCAAGAAACTAATTTTATTTATTATATATTTTATTGAACTACTTCACAGACAGTTTTTCTCTAGTATTTTCAATGAATAACGTATTAATACCCGTAATTTTAAAAATTTCTACAAATTTAAAAAATATAAGTAGCCACTGATAACGTTAAACCTTTTTTTAGGTGTTTCCTCGATTTTCCTATTTATTTTCGAAGCTTTCAATAAATTTTCTAAAACTGTTCTAAAAATGATTATGACGAATATTGGCTTTCCTTAATTTCTGTTCATTTTATAGGAATCGGTGCATACCTGTAGATATTTAGGAAGAGGTAAAGTTGTGTGGTAATACTCTTTAAAATCTGGCATCTGGCCTGGAAAATTTTTAATTATGATGTTTAATAAAAATTAGGCATTTTTCTGAACTATGTTGATGTTGAAATTATTTTTATGTTCTCGAGAACTATCGATGGTTAGAGTTTTGTTGATTTCCGAATATTCTTAATTCTCTTAAAGCTTCTTTCATTTGACAATAAATATTTCTTTTATTTGAAAGAAAATTTCTAACCCTCACAGACCACAGTCAAGTAGTCTTCACTTTTTTGAACAAGGTTTTAAAAAGTTTCACCGCAATTTTCAGTTGATTTTCTTCGATTTTATTGTTAGTGTGTCTAAAATCATTTTGGGATTTTTATGGACCGTTGAATGATTTTTCAAGGTTTTCTGATGCTGTTACAATGCTTAATGTTGAAGAAAGGTTATTAGGTATTTTTATAAATTTCTAATGTCTTTGTAGAGGATTTTAAAATAACTTGTAATTTCTCAAGGAAGAGAATATAATAATATTTCTTGAAAATTAAAATGGTTTTAAAATTTTCAAGAAAATTTTCTGTAGCACGTATCTAAATAATTATACATAAATTTTAATTAATTTTTTTTAAAATAAAAGTTTTCGTACGATTTTATTTTTTAAAATCTACTTGTAACGGAGGTTGGCATGTCATTACTTCGAAAAATTTTATTACAGTTTTTCCAATCATGGTCCCTAGAAGCCAAAAACACCCTCCCCAAAAATTTTATGTATATATATATATATCCTATATACATATATAATATAGATAATATATAAGTACATATACACAGGTTGTTCATGTTATCATGCATCATAGAAAATTAACATTGTGATGTGTGATAAAATGAATAAAAGTAAAGTAAATGTAATATACATGATAAAACAACGAAACCCAAAATTATTGAATCAAGATAATCTAATTAACAAATAAAATTAACATTTTCAAATAAATAGTTCAAAAAGACGACCACTAGTAGCCATGATATAACACCCCAGGCACCTTTTGTATGGCCACTGAGGTCTCTTGATCTCAATCCATTGATTTATTTCTTGTGGAATTACATGTTATCCGTGATTCACAAACATGGACTGTATTAAGCAGAGTTTACTGATCACCTAAGTTATTATGTCATGATTACTGGTTATAATTTTGAACAATTTAAATGAAAATATTGATTTTACTTATTAATTATATGGTACTTATCTTGATTCCTTAATTGTGTATTTTATTATTCTTTTCATGTATTTTACTTTTTGAATGTTGTAGCAGTGTAAATGATGGTTCGTATTATATTTACCTTATTTATTTATTTTATCACGCACGACTATATGTTAATTTCCTATGGTGTATGATAGCACGAATACCTAACCCTGTAGTAGAGCTTTGGCTTGTGCCGACCCAATAATTTTGTTGGCATTGATGTGGTAACACTGTTCAATTCGTTATTCGTTGAAAAAAATGAAAAATTTTGATATTTGGCGCGCATTCAATGTCGCGAAATAAAAGGGAATTTCAAGCGAATGAATTTCTCGCCTTTACTTTCATTATAGTGATGGGATATAATATAATTTGTCATCAAAGTAGAGAACGTATTTTTACGCGGATTGGGGCCAAATTTAGCACGTGTACACTTTGGGTGTACTCGGTCAAGTTTAAAAATGGGCCAAATCGGCCCATTAGTTTCCAAATTACAGCTTTCAGAATTTTGCACTATGATAAAAAATTCTTAAAACCTACAACGAAAGCAACCCGCAATGCACATATTTTGAAATTCTGTCTGTTTTGGGCGAAATAAACCTTTTTGACTAGCGTGCCATTGGCATTTTTTAGTTCAAAAAATACTCAAAAATTATTGAAAATTCACGAAGTTACCGATTATACCTATACAGTGTTTCAAAATGTTTATGAATTCTATAACAAAACCTCTTTCGTGTCTACTAAAAAACCAAACAATAAACTTATCAAATCATTTTTTTTTTTAATTTTCTTGTAGGTAAACGTAATATCGTCGGCTAATATTTCATGCAAAGATAGAAATAAAAAATTTATACCAACCTATTGAGTATGCAATTATGAATAATATTAAACTGGCAACTGGTAACCAACCGAGCATATTGACATCTTGATGATTATCTTTCAAATAGAAGTAAAATCCTAATGCTCCCTGAAAAGAAAATTAATTACCGTAAATTAATGTTATTTATGAGTCTTATAAGTGGATTTCGTAGAGCCTATCTATTGCGGAATATGGCACGTCACGACTTCGGGAAAATTTCATTACAGTTTTTCTGATCATGGTCTTCAGACTCCAAAAAGTTTATATGTATAGATGCATGTATATGGGATATGACCAAACTTGTCAACAAACTGAAGGGCTTAATTTTTTACGGATTATGAAAAAATTTTGTAGATATATATTTTTGGTTCATATCTCAGTTAAGTTGGAGGATGGATCAAATCTGCTCATTAGTTTTCGAATGGTGGGTGGCTGTTTGAAGTTTAAATTTGTGGACAAACTTGAGGGCTTAATTCTTCAAAAACAGACGCAAAATTTTGCGTACACATACTTTCGGTTCATATCTGAGTCAAGTTCGAAGATGGGCTAAATTCACCAATTAGTTCCAATTTTTTTTTTTATACAAAATTCTTGAAACCTGCATACGTACAATGAACGCAACCCGCAATACACTATTTTGAAAAATGGTTTATTCTACATTATCTCCGTTCTAACCATATTCCAACTAAGAAAGTGGCTCGCAAATATAACATTGCCTTTATCTCCTGTGTTCGTTCCAGTATGTTATTGAGTTCGATGTACCTACGTTCGTTGTCTTATCAATATTATTAAATGTTGGGCTCTTTCATATTATGCTGGATTTAGTTTTCAAGTTCGGTGCAAATCGTTCAATTGCCCTTTCTCTTGCACACTGTGGAATCTATGAAATATGTGTATAGCTGCGGTGGTCAGCCCTTCTTATTTGAAACAGAATAAGTATCTAGACGAAATCTAACTTTCCGATTGGCGTGCTATTGGAATTGTTCTATTGTTTTGAGGGGAAGGATGGCGCCAGGTATTTCAATAATAAAATAAAAATAAAAATACTTAACGAATTCCTATACGTTACTGTCGTCATTATATTATGTAATGTTATATAATTATACAGAATTTAACGATGATGCAGCATAATTTGTGTATTTACCAAACTTATGGCTTCTCCGACCGCTGAAATGCACAATAAATTTCGAACACCGCACACTTTGGCGAAGGGTGCAGCTGCACCTGCAGCGAAGGTCATTACTACTCCGATAATAATTGTGGAAATGCTTGACGGTGTTGAGGATCCAGTAGCTTCGAATATTGTTTGCGCGTAGAATAATACGACGTTGATTCCGCTCATTTGTTGGAAGAATGCCAAGCCACAAGCGTAATAGAGTGCTTTAAGGGATCCCAAATTTGAAAAGAGAACTTTAATAGAGCCTTTATTGTGTCGTGCTTCGTCAGCTGCTGCCTGCAACAGAAACGAGCATATTTTGTTCAGTTCTCCTGCACGTATTATTTGCTGTTCTAGGTAGATAATTGTGTATCTTTTTTGGAGTGTGCCAAGTCCAGGGAAGGCAGTTGTTTTCCCGGTTTTCCCTCAGTGATAGATCCAAGATTTTGTCAATTGGAGGGGCTAAATTTTAATTCTAATTTTTGTCATTGTTACGTCTCTATTCCGGATTAATCTAGAGACGATACAAAATAAGTAAACACGCTTCTGTCTACTTTTCTTTATTTACACTGTCACGTTTAGTTACGTCATAAATTGAACACTTATAGGTACTTATTCACTTTCTAAACTTATAATAATGTATGTACTTTACCAATGTCCTGCTACTACTAGGGTGAACTACTAACACGCTAACGCCTATGGCATCTTAGAATTATTGGAAGAAGACAGATAACTACTGCTCTTCAGACCGAAAGAATGGCAAGTGAAGTCCTGGTTTATTCCAAATTTCCTGGTCGTTTTTTTCAGTGCCTAAATTGTTTACCTAATCAAAAGTGTAGCTGAAGTAATTCTCCTTTATTGTGCTGACAAATATGTTGACTTAGTGTTCGTCTGCATATTTGTTAGCTACCAATAAGTGGGTAATAATTAGGAAGTTACGTGAATATTTCACTAGAAATATTCGCCATTATTTGTTTCAAAATATTTAGGTTGGCGAATGTGTTCGTCTACCTAAATATAATGGAACAGTCACGGACCTTGTCTTTGCTGTGGGAGTGTTATTTAAAAAAATCGTTAAACAGAAAAGGGTTTCTGATGATGCAATAATTAAGGACTTGAAACTTCTTCGAACGTCGGTGGTTGGCTAAAGTTTAGGCTACGAACTAGGTGGTGGTCAAGAGGGGCGAGGCAAACGATGGCCTGATGAGTGTCATGAAGATTAAAAGCATGTTCCATGTCTTATAATTTCAAAAGTAGTCTGTAAGTCAGGTAGGTCCTTCCCCCGGCCAGTTTGCCTCTCTAACATCATCCGTAGGCCCATCCTCCCTTCCTGGAAATGAAAATCAACTTTAATAAATTGGAAGTGTCGACCACTGTATTATTGTTTGATGGGGGGCATAACTCCTTGCCACACTCCGTGGATTCGCTGCTGTTTCCTCGTTAAATGGTGGGTATACATATACATACTTGCTACAGAAACTAATATCTGCGGAAAAAATGATTGAAAATTTGCATGTAGAATAAGTTGCCTACTTCATCTTTATAAGGAAAACGTATTGCCCGTAAAATACAGTGCTACGTAGAAAGTTGGTGAAAATAATATCTTCACGATCTTAAGGTGAGCAAAGCCACATGCTCTTTACAATATTATTAACAAAATACTCTACGAAATATGAATAAGCCTATTTTAATACGTGTAATTGCTCCATTCGATTGTGGATATTTTTCGAATAATTTTCTGATCATAAATTTGTTTATTGGTAGACAGGTAATATTTCTAAATTTCCATTTTCCATTTAAAAATTAGTCCAAAAACAAAGACAATTTAAACAGATTTATGCCAATCTGGAGAGTATTATTGAGGAAAACTAAGTTGTGTTTTAGAGTTTTAAATCTTCATTCGTTCGAGAAGAAAATATTAATTTAATTATTTTTCATTTTATACTTTGATATTGGAAAAATGAGATTTTTGTCGAAATAAAATAATGGAATTTCAATACTAAGATCTTAATTAGTCGCTTATTTATAGGCATTATCGATCCAAAGTATATCACAAATTTAATAATCTATACCTATCCTAATTTCTATGTATAAGGTTCGTTTCATTATGGCACAAAGTTAGAGTGAACGGTTGAACTGATTTTCATGATTGAGATGTCAAGAGGAAGGTCTCACCGTGTAGATTTGTCATCAGAAGGAAAAAGTTCATAGCCCCCGGTGAAAGTTGTGGATTTTGACCCCTTCACCCATCAAAAGTTTTTTGGTATTTTTTCCTGCTATAATCATAATTCCCTTAATGATATTAATAAGCACAAAATTTTGTAATTCTCTGTGATATTCCCTTTTTGAAACATTGAGTACCAAAAAGTTACAAAATTCAAATGTAGGTATACTACATTAGATATACCTACTGAGAAGTCCGAGATCTGGACCTTAAAATAAAAATTATTTTCGACAAACATAAGACAAAATAATGACGTCACAATTTCAGACAAATTTTCGAGAGACAAAATTCGAATTCGGACATTATATTATCCGAATTCGAACTCGATGACGACGTGAAGACAAAAATAAAATCTGATTCTCTTTCAGGCAATTATAATGCATTTTATTTCAGTAACGACTTTTCCGAATTCAGACAATTTCAGACAATAATTTGGTTTGACCCGACAGACTGGCGCCATGAGACATATATTAAATGAAGACGAATTAAATAGAAGTAAAAACCCATTGACGGACATGAATGCAGCCAACCTTTTTTATCTCCGTTCTTTCCACGCTTTGCTTGCGGTTTGCAGTCATTTAATATATTTTATTATATTTTATTTTATCAGTCATCCACGTGCGCTTTCCGCCTATTGTATGTCGACGTATATTAATTTCTGATATCTGTAATTTTATTGGCTGTAGACATTTGGTAATTCCTTTCGCTTTTTGTTATCGACATCGCATGTTTGAAGGCAATTGGCGGACAATAAGTGGGGAAATTTCCTCAACAAGAAGAACTGATTTGTGAAGACGAATTCTAGTTTTAAATCACTCTCTTCTTTGCACTGGTGACACCCGGTACTGGGTTCGTCTTTGCAAATGAGTCCTTCTTGTGTAGGCGGATAGTAGCAGGTCTAAGTCACAAGTCGTACGTTTAAGTCCTCACGTTAGGCAATTTAATAAGTGTACCATCTTTGTGATGCAGAATAAGATTCAACCTGATCTACCTTGAAGACAACTAGGATGGTAGTTGGTGTTCCAGATAGGTTCAGTTGAAGACAAAGGCAAATTAGGGATGTTCTTTCGTCATGAAGGATTAGTAGTGACGACAAACAAGACATTTCTAATTTCGCCAGTTGCACATCGCACTTCAAGGCGATCTTTTAAAAACACCTGCGAGGTGAAGATACCAGTTGACAATACGATCAGATGGAGTTCCTGGCACCTGCTAAGAGGGAAATTTGGTGTGTTGAAGACAACTTTGAGACAAGCTTGGTTCGAGATGACTGCCTTGCTCTGTCATTTAAATACCGCGTCGAGCCTTCTTTTTTCGCATAGTGGATTTGACTCCATCTATGTCAGTAAACTTTCTCACCTCACTCTCACTCTTTCCAAAAGCTCCGAGACCTAAAGTTTCATATTAGGAGTCTTTTAAAACAACAAAACCATCACTCATGAAGACACACAATTAGGTGAAGACACAACAGCTTTCTGATGGTTTCCCCTACTTGTTTGCCATAGCTTTTTTTTTAACTTTTTATTTTTTCCGCTACATACTTTGCTTTGTTCCGCTTTGTTGACACTATAATTCTTTTGTAATTATAGTCTTTGACAAAATAATTCTGCTGTTTGTTTTTATAGGTTTCGAACCTTGTATGAATCAAAACTTTGTTAGGCTCCTCTATCCGCACAACTTAGCTTATTGCTGATTCGTCATATTAATTTGCTGAGGTATGAAGACAAAAGTAAGCTGCGTTTTGCCGTATCTGATGAAGTCTAATTCAAGTCAAGAAGAATTCAGCTGTAGGACATAGTCAAAGTCAAAAAATAAAATGTCTTGAAAACACAATTCAAGACCCCTCGAGTCAGTGTTTCAGCTGCATGATGCCCTAACTTTAGGACATTGTGACGTCATTAGCATTTAAACACCACTATACATTAAAGGTTGACTTTATGACACGTGACAGGGATCGATTTCGTATGCCTCATAAAATATTGGCGACTGTGGCAGGAATCGATTTCGGACGCCTCACTACATAGGCTAGTCAAATAAGTGGTTTAAAAATGAAATGAGGTAAAAGGAAGAAAATGAGGAGGAGAGAGAGGGTAAGAGGGAAGAGAGCCATTTTATGTAAAGAAGTGACTCTCAGCAGGTGGTTGTCCCAAGGAAAGTTAAGCCTTAGTGAAAGTCTGTAACCCCCCAAGTGCTACTTTTACATTTTTCTCCAAGTACATTCCTCACTCCTTAATTATTTGTAAACTGAGAAACAAAAAGAGAAAAAGGATAAAAGGTCAATAAAAAAATATCTCTATGGGTCTCTCTTTCTCATTGGGGTCATCTCTTAAGAGAATTATAATTAAATCTCAAATCAAATTACAACGTGGAGGCAGATCCCACAGGAGATAACCATAGGCATAGCTACTGGAAGTCTAGGGGGCTATAGCCCCCAGATCTCATATTAGCCCCACAAGATAAAATCTGTTTTTATGTAAAAAAAATTTTCCCTTTTCATAACTACAAACGTGTATTGTGTATAATAATAAACTGAACTTCTGGTGCATTTTTATTCACCTTTTTTTAAAATTAAGTATGATATAGTCCTTACATTGTTTGCTGATTAATGATCATTTTCAAAGCCGTATGGATAATTTAATGTTATTCTTTTAGTAGTGACATTTATATCAAAATTCTGCGACTAGAATTAGTAGTTCACTTTATGTGCTATCATTATAGAATAATTATGATAGGTATAATATATTATTTTTAATTTATAACGTACCAACATATCAGTAATCTCCGACTGCATTAAAATCCTTTCTGGATAACCTCTAAGCCACTGCAATGATTCCAGTGCTTCTTGCTTACGGTTCTTATTCAACAAATGATATGGACTTTCAGGAATCCAAACAAATGTCAATATACATAAAAGTGGAACAGCAGCCGAGACTGCTATAAGTGTTAGATATGACGTATAAGGCCCAATTACATACGACAACAGAAATCCCATACATAGAAAAAATTGCATCAACGATCCTAGCGTTCCTCTCAAGTGTAGCTGAAAAACCAAAAACAGAAATACGTCGGTAATATTGAGAACTGTTTTCTAAAACCTGATGCAGAAAGATCAGCTGATAATTTCTTTACTTACCGGAGATATTTCAGCCACATACATGGGTACTATGGTGAATACAATGCCCACCGCAATTCCAGCCAATACTCTCGCAAAATATAGCGAGTAAATTAGATTGCAATACGCTAGCACCGACCAAGAGATCAAAAATATAAACATGTCCGCTATTATCGTCCATTTTCTGCCAATTTTATTCACAATGGCACTGGCGATGAATGGTCCAAAACTGGCACCGATGGCCACCAACGAACTAAGCCATGCTGCTTGCTCTGAAGTAACGTACACTTTTTGTCCTAGTTTGGTTATTTTTGGTATGGTTGGTGAACTCCAAGTCAAAACACTTCCAGCTGCCACTGATGCGAGATTGGCTGAAATCACAAAAAAAGTTGATTTTTCACATTCGGTTCATTAATTAAGTTAAAGGTATCGACTGCCTATTGATTGACCTTACTCTAACTTTTCAGTCGCAATTTCAATCAGTGGATTCTTTTTACAATAATTGGTCACTGAATTTCATATTGATTTTCACATTTATGAATTGTACACCTGACTCTGATCAAGAGGATTAATTTGATAATAGATTCATCCATTCAGCAGTTTCAGAGTTTACTTGTGACACAAAAAACTTTTTCATTTTAATTTGGATTAGATATAGGTATCCTAATTAAGTTGGCCTATTTTTGATTTGAAGATAAATGTCCCACGCTTTTATTTTTAGTGCTGGTCTGAAGTTTTGATAAAAAATTTTTGCAACATCCTCCCCAAAATCAGATGTTCTCATGCATATTAACTAGGTATACATGAAGTAGAAGATTTTGGAAAGAAGGGAAAATTTACTTCGATCTGTATTTCATAAAAGTGTTTATTCATCCTCAGATACTTGAAAATGAACAAAAAAAAAAAGTAAATTAAGGAAAATTTGCCATTTTTGTTTTGTTTAAATATATTTTCTAAAAATTTTTTTTTCTGGAATTTTTTTTGGTGGTAGGTGTTGCAAAAAATAGTACGTGACTCTAGGGTGAAGTAGGTGATTGCTACTTTACGCACTCTTATCACAAATAATTATTTTTTTCTTCTTGGAACCATAAATAAAAGCTTGTTTTTTACGCTTTTATTGCAGTCTCCAAAGGTGCTGTGAGATAGTTCGAAAAATTTTCTTTCAACATCACAATTATTGCCCCATTCAATTTTTAATCCATTTGCCCGCCACAATATTTAGGCCCTTTAATTTTTGTGCAGGCTAAATTATTTTTATAAGTAGATTTCGTAGAATCTACCTTTATTTATGTACAAAATATAATAAAATATGTCAAGTTTGAAGATGGGGGGAATCCAACCATTAGTTTTAAAATGGAGGCTGTTCAAATTTTAAATTTTACATGTGGGTACTTTTAGTCCGTATCTTGGTCAAGTTCTAAAATTGGCCAAATCCGCCTATTAGTTTCAAAATGGTGGGTATTTTAAATAGAAATTTGAAGACAGTGGGGGCAGTTGGCAGGTGTTGGGATAAAATTTTACATGTGCATACTTTGAGTCTATATCTTGGTTAAGTTCAAAGATGGCCAAATCAAATCAGTTAGTTTTTGAATTACAGCGGTTTGAAATTTTCATAAATAACCAACATTCATAAGCCACCAGCATCTCACTTATGGGGCTGAAGTAAAATTTTGTAAGAACCTTTTCAGTAAAAAAGTTTATACATAATATTTTTATTGGTGTTTGTTTTTCTTGTAAAACCCATCACATTTCAGTAAAATTGGAAGAAAAGAAAACAGTCAAGTATTTTCATTCCTCTACACATAGAGGCTGAAGGGGTAATGATGATAGTTTTTTACCACGTACCTACTCAAGAAAGGGTCACAATCATTTTCCAATAATAAAACATTTCCTAGAAATATTTTCTCTTTCTCAATAGTTTTTCATGCAATTTTCTTGGGCTAATAGCATGTGAAATAAAGTGAAGCTTATTCAGAATTCTCAAAAAAGGATTGCAAAAACAATAACTATGACAAATTATATTTGAAATAGGCAAAACAATACTATAGGGTGGATAGTGTTATTAAAAAAATAAAATCATACAAAGGAGTGGATTGTGGGGTAATACTCGTATGGGGTATAAGGGCTTGTATCCCTCGACAACAGTCACCGCCAGAAGGCTGGCATATTTTGTCTCTATAACATTAAACTAAATACATGCAAGTACATTTGTATGTTCATACCTGTACGTACAGGTAAGATACATTATACTGGCTGTGACAAATTACTTGATAAGGATCTTGATGATGTCACAGACTGGTACCAAATGCGCTGCATCATTTCTTATCACCTTATGAGGACTGATTGTTTCTGCATTGTTTTCTTTTTGTAACTGTTGGATTTCCACTACACAAGGAACTGTTATTAGAGTTGCTCCAGGCCATGAGTCATTTATGGTTATACTAGTACTTGTTTTTGTTATGGTGTTAACTGATATTAATGGGTTTTTAGCATTTGTTATAGCAAAGAGGTTCATTTCAATTTGTTTGACTACGATTTTTTAATGATTTATTTCGCATTTGAAGGTGCATTTCTTTATTATTTCTTCAAATTTCATTCCTTGAAATAATGCCCTCGCACAATTCCCTTTATTATTGGTTGTGTGGTCCTGTGGGAGAAAACATAACAGGCTATGTTTGCCACAAAGATCAATGTCTGTTCCAGTTATGATTCTTATTGATCCATCAAATTTGTTGTGGGATAAGATCGAAGGTTCTTGATCCCAAGAGCAAATTTTATTGTCATGTGTTCGAAATGCTAATGGAATAAAGTTGTATAGCTCATATTTAGCATGAAGATTCTGAAGTGGAATTTTGATTTCTATTTCTATTTTGTTTCCTGTTACATAACAATTAACTAATTTTGTTCTGTAGTAAGATTGGATTGATTTTTCGTCTAGTACAACTGCAAAATTTGATTTTTCTGCGATTTTCTTGATTTTTAGTAAGTCTTCTTTTAAAGTTGTTTCGTTGATGATTGTTGCTGGAAGATGGTTATTTTTGCAAGAAAGAAATAATTGGCTAAGTTTAGCATTTTCGGTAACTAAACTAGCGTGAAGGGTTCGAGCTGTGTCGAAAATGAGTTCTCTTCTGGCTTCAATAATTATTTTGTTATTTTGGTTTTGAATGGCGTCTTTTAATGCTTGGATGTTTTCTTTTAAGATTTCAGAGTTATCAACTTCTATCTTTTCGAAGTTTTTAATGTCATTAGTGACGTTTAATAATTCTGCATGGCTTTCTATTACAGATTCTCGGAGTTTTTCATATTGAGATTTAAAATTTTTCTCATTTTCTATAAAATCGTTGCCTTGAGAAAGTGTCATGACATTGCAACACCATGTGTCAAAGTCACCAAGGACTTGTATTCCGCGTTTAATTCGTTTTGAAGGTTCTCTGTCGAATTCCTTTATTATTGCTTCGTTTATCAGTTGAATATCCGTAATTAAATCTATGATCTTTAACATGTTTTTTGATCTTTGTATACACCAGGTGCTTTCCGTGGATGCGCAACTTTGCAATTTTTTTATTTCTTCAAGCCATTCGGGTGTTTCTATGTTCTGTCTTCTTGGAATTTTCAGGCTGTAGACTATGGGAATTGTTTTCTCATAAGCCTTACTGAATTTATTTAATTCGAAATATGCTCCTGACGATCCACTAATTTTTGTTTTTAAGCTTGTGTTCTTTGTTTTATGTGTGAGTGTGGTAATTATGATGAAAATGATAACGGCGTGTTTTATCATCTTATGGTCTGAAATCATTACAAATCACACGAAATTTTGCTGTTAGTTGCAGTATTATAATTGTCGGTACGTTGTTTTGTTGTTATCTGTTCGAAAGAAAATATTAACAAGGTGCAAAAATGTATATCGATGCACAATATTTCCTCGATTTTTATTTCTTTCTCATAAAAATATACATATGTGCTGAAATTACACCATCTGTGTTAGTGTGGGACTCTGGAATTTGATTTGCGCTGTTACTGTCAAGAGTAGGCCTTGGAAGATGGCAAACTCCAGTATATTTCGATTGTTCAGCAAGAATTCATCTTGCTTTACAACTCGGATTTATATGGAGGTATCGCAGTCTTCTTGGTGTGTTCGATATGTTGGTTTGTTTTGATTTTCTCCATCCTCGTCCTTCTTTAGATTTATAGTTCATATTCCTATTAGTCATAATTTTCTTTCTTTTGTATAAGTTTTATTCTTTTTTTTGTTTTTTTTGTTTTTTTTTTAATTTAAAATTTTAATGACCCTTGAGAAAGATTTCTTTTACGAATTTGATGAAATGATGAGTTTAGGTATGGATCACGCTAGTGAGGATGTTCTTCAAGATACTCTGTATCCGTCTCAGGTGGAATTACGCGCTCTGCCCAAATTTATGGTACCTGATAATGGGATTGTCGAGACGTTGGAAAGTTTCATGTTAACACAGGTGTCTCTGCCGTATTTGCGTTGTTGGTCGCCACGTTGTCCATGTTTGTTCACCGGCGTGATCGGGCTTTGGAAGATTTTCAAAGCTATTCATTCATTCTTGGCAGCAGATTATGGTCCAACGAGGGTCGATGCGTACTGGAAGAATTTTCCTGGCGATTCTTTGAATACATCATTTGGTTCGTGGAGGCATGTGATGCCTCAGAGTTTATGCGAGTGTTGCTTGCAATCGATGGTACAACTCGCCTCACAGTTTAGCTTCCTTTTCCCAGAGGCAAGTTTATGGAGGTAGGAAGGATCCGTCGTTTGTTTTTCCACACTTGACGTAAATCCATCCGACATCACCGGTTACGCCGTTGGTTTAAATCTTTTGACTGGTGTCATAATGGCAATGCAGCCCTTAAATTTTGGCGCAAAAGTTCGTTTCGCGATTACAAACACTGCGTATGTTAATACGATCATGGATAGGTCCCAATTTCAATATTTGGTTGACTATCTTGTTCGTTTTTATCGGCGAAAAATCATAATCAACGACACTCCGCATTATATTAAAGTTTTGCGTGTATTGGAGCCGTCAGTAAAAATAACCATTTCTCACGATCGTCGTGTTCTACAAGGAGCCAGTCCGAGAAGTGAGCCGACTGCGGGACCAAGTAAGATGATTGTGTCCAATTGGCGCATGTTTTTGGTTCTTCGGCATCAGCAGTTTAGGCGTCGGTCAGTTTCTCCGGAGCTCGAGCCTGCCGATCATCCCGAAGCTGAGGAGCAAGGCGAGGCCAAACCTAACGCTGGAGGGGCCTTTACTCAAGATGCACAGGATGATTGGGAGTTGGTGAGTTAAAAAAAAATTTTTTTTTACGCTTTTGAGGGAAGAAAATATACACGTAAATGGTCTTTACAATATATAAAAGGCTTATCTATAATTATTACGAATTAAATTATAAGGGTTATAATACAGTGGTTCGGGTGATGGTTCGGAGTATCTTTTTACGTATTCCTCCAAACTTAACTCACTCGGTTTTTTAATATTCTGGGGAAAAGGTAGAGACAAAGGTTGTATTATACTTTTTCCCTCATCACACCTATTGAACAATTTGATTTCTTCCAAGTGTTGTTTTTGGGTAATCGATTGAATCTTTCGTAAGGTTATCCTTTTTTTTTCTGGATCTTCTAGTTCAAATTTCTTTCTCCATTCTGAACAATCTTTCCCTTTTAATAAAGCTTCGTCATTAAATTTTACCTTTTTATTGTTTTTATTTTTATTGCCAGATTTCTTTAAAATTCCTTTTCGTGGTCTTCCTCTTGGACGTTTGACAATGATTTTAATTTCGTCTTCTGATTCATTTTCTTCAGAGCTCTTTTTTTTCTTCGGTCTACCCCTTTTTCTTTTTGGGTTAGACTCGGGAATATTTTCTTCATTTTCCGAATTATTGGATGTAATATCTTCAATGTTTGATGGTAAATTAGCATTAGATTGAGCATTATAAGGTGTAAGCCTTCTTATATGAACTGTATCGTCAATGCTATTTCCATCTTCAGAAGTTATGCGAATTACATAATTTAAATCTGAAATTTTTCTCACTATTCTGTATGGTCCTAGAAATTTTGGTTCGCCCTTTCCATAATTTATTGAGGCTTTCAAGAGAACTAAATCATTAGTTTTATAAGAAATTTCTTTTCTTCCTTTATTATAGTGTTCTGAATATTTAATTGCATTCTTTTTATCAAAGTTTGGAATTGTTTTTCAAATTCTGTCTGCTTCACTTATCTGTTCTTCTCTGGTTTTACAGATAAGTGGTGAATGAATGTTTAATTTTATGGGGGGTTCTCCTTTATAACCGTGCATTAGGTAAAACGGATCGTGATTATTTAAACCTTCAATCGGTGTCATATTATAGGTCAAGGCTACATTATGCACATGGTCTGGCCATTCTTCCCTATCGGTACTTTCGTATTTCGCTAACATTTTTTTTATCGTTCCATTCATTTTCTCTACTTGTCCTTGAGTTTGCGGTGAATATGATGTAGAGTAGAATATTTTGATACCGTTATTTTTACAATAATTTTGCACGTATTCATTTGAAAAATGAGTTCCGTTATCACACGTAATCTTCGTTGGTTTTCCGTAATGACGTACAATTTCTTTTAAAAATTTAATTACTGAATGTGCATTTGGTTGGGTTACTGCTTTGGTCCAACAATATTTTGTTGCTTTATCTATTCCTACTATGACAAATTTCTTTTCATTGTTTGTGTTAAATTTTCCGATGAAATCAATTTGGATATGCACAAGTGGTATACATTCTTCAGGATTAATTGGTTTTAGGTGTCCATATTTTTCGTTAATGTTTTTATTAATTTGGCACTGATGGCACGAATGTACATGCCTTGAGACTATTTTAGGCATTTGCATAAAGTAGTATCGAGCACGCGTTTTGGCAAGAGTTTTACGAATTCCAAAATGTCCTCCCCCGCTTTGACTCTTATGACATATATTTAGTACTTGAGGTATGAGGGAGTCAGGAATTACTGGTACTGCATAGTGATATTCAGAGTGATTATTGCTTTTCCATAAAATTCCATTTTCATCAAGAAAAAATGGATTCAGGTTGCGTGATCTCATTTTTAAGCTTTTTCTTAACTCTTTTTCGTTGCCACCTTCTAAAATTTTTATTATGATTCCCCAATATTTGTCTTCACATTGTAAATCCCATAAATTGTGGATTTCTTGGTCTGTGATGTTAATTGGGTTTTCTATTTCGGAATTTTCTGAAATTTCGGAAAGTTGAGAATTTGTGGATGCATCGGAGTTTTCAGATCTTTCCGAGTTATTGGATAGGATGGAACTTCGATCGTCTTCCGAATTGTCACTTTCTACGTCTGAATCTTTTTCTTTCTTTTTCATACTACGTGTTATTGCTTCAATTTTTTTCTTTTGTTTAATAATATTAGGAGGATCAGGTGTTCCTTCTGGTATTATGAATTGACCATTTCAAAACTCTGCATAATTGCCCTCTTCTTCTTCTTCGAGACGAGATAAATAATCAGCAATTTTGTTATTTTCACCTTTAATGTGTCTGATTTTAAATGTGAATTCTCCTAATTTCGAAATTAGTCTATTTAATCTTGCATTTGGTTTTTTCATTCGACTTTGGTATGTTAAAGGTTCATTATCCGTAAAAATATTAAATTCTTTGTAGACTAAAAATTCTCTGAAATATTTGCAAGTTTCCGTGATAGCCAACATCTCTAAATCAAAAGAACATAAATGTTGTTGATTCTTAGGAATTTTCTTCGAGAAATATCCTATAGGGTGTGGCTCTTTTGTTTTTCTGTCTACTTGCATTATTACTGCTCCTATGGCTGTTTTTGATGCGTCTACTTCGACGTATGTTTCAACATCAAGATCGTAGATTGTAAGAATTGGATCTGAAGTGATTAATTCTTTTATTTTATCTAATGCTTTTTGTGCTTTTTCATTCCATGCTATTTTATTATTTGCTTTAACATTTTCTTTTCTTGTTAGGTCTGTTAATGGTGCTGTGATTTACGAAAAATTTTTAATCATTTTCCGATAATAATTTGCTAAACCAATAAATCTTCGTAGTTGACGTAACATTTTAGGTGGTTGAGCTTCACGAATTGGTTTAATGTTTTTATCTAATGGTTCTAATTTATTATATGAAATTTTATGTCCTAAGTATTCGATACTTTCATTGAAGAAGCTACTTTTACTGGTTTTAATTAGTAAACCTGCTTCAACTAGTACCTTTAGGACTTCTTCTAAATTTTCTAGTGTTTCTTCAAAAGTTTCGCCAAAAACACAAATATCATCTAGATAGACTAACACTTTGTCTTCTAGGATATGGTTGAATAAATCGGTCATGGTTTTTTGAAAAATGCTGGGGCTAGCACTTAATCTCATAGGGATGGAGTTAAATACGTAACTTACTCCTCCAACATTTATTCCTGTTACCGCTTTTGATTCTTCATCAAGGGGAATTTGGTAGTATCCTTGATTGAGATCAACTGTTACGAAGTATTTCTTATCTCGTAACGCATCCCAAATTTTGGGGAGACGAGGGACTCTGCTCGTATCCTTTCTTACTATTTCATTTACACCTCTATAATCTACTAATAATCTATAAACTCCGTTTGATTTCTTCTTAACAAATACTGGGCTCTCATATCTAGATCTTGCTCTCTTAATAATACCACATTCTTCAAATTCTTTAATTTTCTTTCTAATTTCTCTTTTTTCAAAAATTCCCATGTGGTAATTTCTACGTTGAACCGGCTCGTCTGTTTTCAAGTAGACATGTGCTGGTTTTAGTTTCGTAGGTTTTACCTTGGCAGGTTCTTCCGTAAATATATGGATATATTTTTTTTAGAATGCTTACTACTGCCTGTTTTTGTTCCTTCGTTAAATTCTTATTAATTTTCACTTGTGTTCCTTCATTGTCGTGGATAATGCTGTCATCAGATCGGGTTATGTGGACAAGTTTTAGCATCTTAACCTCCTCACCTTGGTTACCCACATTATCCCCCGACGTAATGCGTTGGATGCTGGTTGGCCATGGCAAACGGAATTGGTCTGACAGTCCCGCATAGTCGGCTGTTGAAGCCTATAGCATCCTAAAACTGTCCCTTGTGCAATCTGGGTGTCGAAGTGCGGACTGTAGAATCTTAAGGCTGGCCATCCTAAATCATCAACAATATATTCGCTTTCTAAACCGTAACTTGTTAAAAACCACTCATCTGGATCTGCTTTTCCCATTTCTGGATCCAGGTTTACACAATATTCATTATTTACTTCTATGCAGAAATCTTTGTCTGCTCTAATGAATCCTTCGCAATTTTCTTCCTTAAACTTAATTATACTAAATGTTTCGCGTTTCCATGGAGGTCCTATTCTAAATAATTTCTTACTAAATAATATGTCCGCATTATGTCGATCTAAAAAATCGTATCCGAGTAATAAAGGTGTGGTTACCTCAGAGGTTACGTATGCTTCCGCATCAAGGAGGAGGTCACCCATTTTTATGGTGATTTCTACAACTCCTTTAACAATTATTGCACTATCGTTAGCGGCTACCATATACACTCTTGCAGGTCTGATCACATTATCCTTTACAAGGTCGTATTGTACAAGCGTCACTTCAGAGCCGCTGTCGACTGTTCCCTGTGTTTCATACTCTTCACGGCTCACAATGTTGCAGGGGACGATTAGTTTACGCCTCGCCCTGACTAATTTCATTGATGCACTACAGATATGAATTTTCCAATTATGCGGCGCGTGTGGATCTAACACTAAGAGAGCAGCGCAGTCTGGATGATGGACGTTGCCATTACAGGCCCAAAAGTCATTGCCATTATTTGGTATAGAGCAAACGGGCTCTACTGCAAGTTTTTTGGTTGTTGAGTGAAATTTTGTTGTTGGATACTTGGAACTACATCAGGAGTTTGCAAGTTGTAGGAGGGTAAAGCATAATTTGTCGCATTTGCCCATGGTTGTGGATTTAGAACTGGGGTCCTATATGCCTGTGCATAACCATTCTGTTGCGGTGGTCCATAGATGTTGAACGGTTGATTAAAGTTTGATGCGCAATTGTTGTTGAATCTTGGCGGTCTAAAGTTTCTTTGTGGGAATTGGGGTGTAACATGACTACCTAGTCGACAATCTCTTGAGAGATGTCCCCTTCTTCCGCAATTAAAGCAATTTATTTCTCTCGGAGGATATCTATCGTTGTTTTGTTGACGATAGGATTCTCTCATTGGGGGTCTATAGGAATTTTGGTTATTTTGTGGTCAATTGGATTCTGTTTCTCTAGACTGCCTTCTTCTTGGGTTACTATCATTTGCTTCATTATTGTTATTATTATTATTTAAATTTCTTTCTCTACGAGGTCTAGATTCTGCGTTTTCATTTTCCGTCGTTTGATTTCTGGTTTGATTTTGGTTTCGTTTATTGGCATTAGGGGGTTTCCATCCAGCCTCTACTAATGCTACAATAACAGGGTCAGTAGGGGAGATAGGCGGAGTTATGGGTTTCGCAGGTTCTTTTTTCTCAGGAGCTTTTCCCTTCATCATCTCTTCCATCTGTTTTGTTAGTTTAGCGATCGTTTCTGTTGCTTTATTTAGCATTTCTTCCGTTTTTTGGACATCGGTTAAGTCTAATGCTTTTTCTTTGAATTCTTTCCAATCTGTAAATGTTTTTGAAATCTCACTTTGTGTCTGTAGATTTTTAGATGCAAAGAATTTCCTCATTTCTCCTGTTAGCCTTGGGAGTAAGAGGTCACAAATTTTTTTCTCACTAATTGTTGCATCGAGTTGTTTATAGAGTCGGAAAAATTTAGGTACATTCTTACTAAAATATGAATCGTCAAATTTCAAAGATTTGATACATTTTTTTACCGTATCTTTTTCTTTTTTAAAGATACGTGTTAAGATTCGTTTTACTTCTAACCATGAGGTTTCTGGGGTTATCTCAGTTTCTGCTGTGAACAGTTCGAGAGCTGTACTACGAAGGGCTATATTTAGGTTTCGTATCATTTCATACTCAGTTGCTTCGAAGGTTTTTGCCTGAGTTTCGTATTCAAAAAGGAACTCAAGGATGTCCTTGTCGGGGCCATTTGAAAAATGGCTCGGAGTCCATCTTTCTGACCTTTTCCAAAAATTGTTTATGGCTAGGTTGTGTTGTGTGTAGGCTTTGTTTGCTGCCGCAAATCTTGCTTGTTGTTGTTGTTGTTGTAAAAGCAAGCGTGCGTTATTTTCAGCGATGTCTTCCGGGGTCATATTTTTATTTTCCGATTCTAGAAATGGGTTATTTTTACTTTCAACGTTTACTATGTTGACGTACGCGGGTTCTTTTTGGTCAAGAATTTCTACGCGTATCTCTGGGGGTAATAAATTAATAGGGTCGAAAATATTTTCAGCAGTTGAATTTGGATTTTTACTTTTTGGTTTTTCTAAATTTTCTGGGCTTTTTACGTGAATTTGAATTGAATGTTGGATTTTGGTTTGTGCGGACTTTCCCTGTCCTTGAGGGACTAATGGCGACAAATCAGCACTAGACTGTGAGGGTTTGTTGACAAAAGTTTGGTTCAGAATTGATTCCTCTCCGAGGAAGATTTCGTTTTCGTCATTTGGGAGAGAGAAATCGAATGTAACCGAAATCGATTTCTTAGGTGATACGTGGTGTGATACTTTAGATAGGAGTTTTTCGAAACTGGAGCTGAGATTTTGTCTCCTTAATCTTCTTTCTGTTTCTTCCTTTTTTCTCTTCTCTGTTTCTAACTTTTTTCCTTTACTTTCTAAGTCTTCTTCTTCCGTATCGGAGAAGATTTCTTCAGCTTCTTTAGGTCTTTATTTTTTACACTTCTTGTTACTCTACGGTAACTTTTACTCTCCTCGATTAATCTATCAAAATTACTTGTTCTTTCGAATTTCTCGGTGTTGGGGTTTGAGTATAAAATATTTAACAACCAGTGTTTAGAATGTCTACTTTTGTATAGTTTTTTCTGGAGTTTGATACGTGTTCTTCCTTCTATCCTCTTTACCTTTGCCGCTTTTAGCACGCGATAGAGAAAGGCGATAGATACTCGACTTCCCCAATGGTTACCAAGGAGTGGGTAATTTTCCTCTTCAGATAAGTTTTCATACAAATTTTTAGGAAAATTTTCAAATTCTAAAATATTGTCTTCGGCTTTCGAGTCTAGAATATCCAGGAGTGATGCACTCGTACTTTCACTTTTTTCAGACATTCGCGAGGGTTGGGAGATTTTACATTTTACAATATTATTCACGATATCAATAATAGTTTCAAAGTTTTCTGAAGTAACGGGAGGTAAATTTATAATTTGCTTACAGATGGATGGCGAGTAGCATATTGTAGTCTTCCGTAGTTTATTGTTAGTTTTGTTTGGATCGACGCTGTTGGTGAGTAACTTCTCGTTCTCTGCACTGTGGTTTTGGATACCCAGTTGGGCTGATTTTATTTCTTTTGGATTTCAGGAACCGGATCTGGATCTTCGATCTATTTTTAAGTTTATTTTTAGATCTGTTTTTTATTATTAATTTATTTTTAAATGTTTTATTTTTATTTGTCTTAATCAGATGTTTGCAGTCCTCTGCAATAAAGATTTGATTTCGTAGACGTTTGTTTAATTTTGTTTTAAATAGCTGAATTATTTTAGCCACGATTTATTCAATAATTACACAAAAATATTTGCTCCAGCAAATTTAAATTAATTATTTGCGAGCGGTTTAAAATATTAAAAATGAAATTTTTTTTTTATTTGAACAGAATTATTATTTTTAAATTTTACTTCCGAAGGTTTTTTTGTTCGGGTGCCAATTTGTTGCGAGAGTAATTCAATACTTTTAAATTACTTCAACAAATAAGATAAAATACGAATATTTATCTTTTATTAAATTTGAACTTCAAGTTATTACAAAACACATTTAAACTTTAACTTAATACTGATACTTAATAATAGTGAGACCTGATATCCATAACATCGAGTATGGACCTTAACATTTCTGTTCGACTGCTAGTTCAGGAATGACCATGTCTTCAAAATGAAGATATGACATCACTTTTGTTTCCTTTGTTCCAATCAAAAGATGGCCGACCAAAAAGGTGGTGTGACATGGAACATCCGCCAAATATGATGATACATTACTGTCAGCATATCTGGTGGTGTCCGTTCGTGAGAAGCTAGGAAGAATATAGACAGCTATTATTCCTAGAATTAGGAATAATAGTTGTCTATAATTTGTTCGACATGTTTTTGTAGACGAACTGAATCGCTTGCAAAAACGGGACGGAACATTATTATTAATATTATTATTATTATTATTATTATTTAAAAAAAAAGTTGTCATGGATGCCCACATGCGCCTGCTTATTGTGCAATTACTAACACAACTAAGTGTGACGTACTTCCATGTACTAACATTTAGGGGCCTAAAAGCCGTTTTGGTTTTTATTAGTTATCACCAGTTATCGTTATCAGCGTGCTTATTTTTCAATGCAAGTTCCTTCCCATGTCTATGTCGGTCATTGTGGCTTCATGGTAGAAACAGGGAATTTCATTTAAAGTATCCCCTATTCGATTCCTATCAGAGAAGAAAAATTTTGGGCTTTTTTATTTATCTATTTTTAAATTATAAAAGAATATTAAAAACAATATATTTTTTAACCTAAATATATAACACCTTATAGTCTTTTTGTAAACAAAACACATTTATACACTTCTCACTCTCCCACTCTCTCACTCTCGCAATCTCTCACTCTCTCACTGTCTTATGTACGCGCACATTATTTCTAAGAGTCAAAGTCGAAATAAAATCTTGCAAAAATAAAATTTCATACGAGCAATTTTTTTCTCATGTCAAAGCTCACTCGATACAGTTCTAAATTTATTTTGAATTACCAAATACTCGCACGTGGAGATGGCGGTTGGTGAGACATTACACTATTACGGAGATATAATATATAAGAGCAAAAGGCAATGACATGCAACGTATCAGTAGTTATGCTGCCAAGTATCAATGTACGAAACGAACAACCGAAATAAAATTTAATTTAAAATTGAAAGGTAAGTAGGAAGACGATGAAAGGCGTTTGATATATTGCCGTTTTATCAATGAAAGAAATTTCGTATTTATAGGTACCCACTTAATATAGGTACCTATAATGCGATTTAATATAACGTCTCACACGTGGATTTCTTTGTGATTTGCACGAGAGCCATCACCATGATTTACGAGTTGAAGAAAAACAAAAAGCGAATGAATAAGTAAATAAATTACCTACAAATACGTGTCGATTTAATTTAGTACATTGAATCGTTAAATTTTTCCACTGGATGCTAAAATACAATATTTTTCCTATTGGTAATAATTAAAACGTTTAATTAATTTTGCAAACGAATAATGATTAAAGTTTCGGTAAGAAATTCGGAAAAATTCCATTTAGGTATAATATTTCTTTACGTTTCGAAAGTGAGTAATTGAGTAGGACCTATATACCTGTGTTTAATCAAAAACGTTGGTGTCCGAAAAAGTGTATGCACCAGAATCGGACCTCCTTCAATAGGTATAGTTAAAACTATGACAGATAAGTAGATAAAAGGCTAGGTGGAAGAGCAAAAAGTTCAAAGAATCTAACGAAATATTTTTCAAGGTCAGACGATCAATTATAATGCGCTGATTGCATCCGATATTTTGTCATGGAATAGGCCCTCTTAATATTTCAGGAAAATTAGTAAACTCGGAACGTGGACGTAATAGAGTATTTCAAACAGAGTCATTAGTTTCGCCTATGACAGATCTATTGATGTCTGTGTAATAATGTTTGGGAAAAAAGTTATATTCGGTGTGTGTGAAGGACTGTGGTCTAATTGGTAAATTTGTGGAAATTTCAGAAATGTCTGATATCTTCATTTTAATAGGGTAAAATTCTATTTCAAACGTAAAACAAACCCAAATAAAATGAAATAGTGAGTCAAAGCGAATCACAAAAACCCAAAATTTTCAAGTTTAAAGGTTGATAGCCAATAAACGATTGTTTATAAACAATTGTTTGTAGGATCCCCCAATAACAAAATTGTAGCTGCACCTTTTTGAGAACTTCTGACATAACTTAAATACAGGAAATATAAATATTTCTGGGTAGGTATTTCGAAATAAGACTGTGGGTACTCACTGGTATGAGGTATAGGGGCTTGGACCCCTTGACAACAGTCGCCGCCACAAAGGGCTGGAAAATAATCGTCCAATGCGATGTTAAACAAAACACAAATTACGTTTGATTGTAATTACCTGCATGTACTTGCAGGTAATGTACGAATACCAAATTGTGAATCATCTTGACAATGCAATGATGTCACAATCCGTACACAAACCAGCCCATCATCTCTTATCACTACAAGAGATGATGCAACCAGACCGCCCTCACTTACATACATATTCTTTACATACGTGTGTATGTGTGCGTGTTATTAAGCCAGTATATAAACCATCCAAACTGGCTCTAAAATCACCAGTGTTTGCCCAGGTTTTAGCTTACCTATTTGTTAGATATGAAGTGGCTGAACATGCTTGAATTCTGTTGAATTTACCTTCTGGTGAGAATACTTTCCCACAACAAGGTATTCCATAAAAACTTTTTGGGTTAATTAAAAAGTGTCATAGGTAATCCGTAACAACGTTGGACCTATTAGCTGTGCACCTATAACATACTACTCATCCAACATCCCAGTGATGTATTCTAAGCTCAGGGTTGAGCGTGATTTGAATCAGTATTTTTGATTTGGTAAATCCATTTGAATCCACTTTGACAAATTGGATTCTTATCAATGATTCGAATTCAAAAATGATATTGGATTCGTGAACTTTATTCGAATCTGTTCGACAGATTCGACAAATCCAAAATTTTTGAATGATTTTCCAAAAATCAAAGATTCATTTTGGTTTTTGCTTCAAACAATCAGAATTAAAAATTATTTCGACTCATTTCAATTTTAAATTTTTTGAAAAAACAAAATGTGTATTCAATTTTGAATGTGATATCAATGAAATTCGATTTTTTCTTACATAGTAGGTAGTTTTTATTTTAGATCATTACAATAAAAAAAAATCCACCAAGCTGAACAATCAAATTTGTGGATTCAAATCCAGTTTTGAATCCACGAATCCACCAGCTTTATTCGGACCCGATTCAAATCCAAAAAAATTAGTTAAAAACCATAGACATTATATATAATGGACCTGCCTTACTGATAATATAACCCAGTGTAAACAAGCTAAAAAGTCACATTTTTATTTCCAAATTGATATTTCCTTGGGAAAAAATTTATTTATTTTATCAGGTTTAGGTGGTGTTTGATTAATGAAATATTGTCTTGTTGTTTTAGCAGTTACTTGCATTTTCAAATTTTACCAGTATTTTTTATATGCTGTTATCCTGTGTCTGAATAATGAAGCCAAACACTTTGAAGGTAAATTAATACTGTCATTTTTACTCATAACCAGTACGTACTGAAGCTTTCCCAAAACCTGTACTAGTAAAAGCAAAGACAAATTCACCTCCACTAAATTAATCAGGATTCAGTGACGAATCGAAGAGAAGAGAGAATTCATCTACAAATTCTATTCAATTCATCGCCGTTAAATTAATTATTCCATCTCACCACCACCCAAAATATGGCACCGTTTTCACTTAGCCACAGCACCAGTTGATGGTGATCAAGAGAGATGTAGAGCCAATGTGTGGTAGCCACCAGATCACTCCTCCACCGTATAGCAGAGCGTAATACAGCCAATATGGAGGTGCTTGGTTAGTAGGTGTGCACTGTAGCATTGTATATCACTTCCCCATGGCGCAAAACCTACAGCGCTATCACATTTTGGTGGTGGTGAGGTGACAAACTACCCACTGGCTTGTGTGTCTGACAGATGGCATTGTTTCCATCTCCTGTGTCACGTTTGAGTCACCACTTTAGGTATTCAGGTGGCACGGGGTTTCAAATCCGTACCAGCTGAATACCTAAACTTCCCGCTTCACCAGGAGTTTGTTATTTTCACACCCAACGAACTCATGAGTGAATCAGTAGGCTGAAAGTATGTGCAATTTTGTTCAGTTCTTAGGAATATAATTGTGTAAAGGTGAAACTTTCATAATTGATAAGATTGATTTTTCATAGAAATTTTCGAAGCATGTTACTAAATTTAGAATAAAAAATATGAAATGAACTAGAATTAAATAATTTAATTACTTCATAATGGAATATTATGGCAAAGAATTGAACATCGAAGTCACTACTATAAATGACAAATTTGAAATGAGGTTTACTTCCAAGGAAAGAACGAATTAGTTTGAAATACTATAATGCTTTAAACAGAAATATAAAGTACAACTTCGAATAAGATGAACGATCTCCCTCCATAACGCGAATAAGATTCGAGTGGGAAATGTATTTCAGAGTTTACAGTGTTCGAGAGTTAAAAGTTATGAACATTCTGATTTTCTAAAGAAAACCTACTTAAAAAGTGATAATGAATTGAATCATATTCGAATCCCCAACAAAATCGGGATACGAATCCATTTTTAGGGAATTTGTGCCCAACCCTGTCTAAGCTGAAAAGACCTGTGGCTCTGGCTCCGATACAACCCCGCCAATTTTTAATCCGTTGACGATGATCATCGCATTCCACAAATTGATTAATGAAAATGTGTGCACAAAAATCACGGGTGCCTTACGTCATTACTACAAAAGGAGTGGGAAATAAAATTAGCTAAGAAAATCAATTATACCGTGTGTTCCACAGTAGGCGCAGTAAAACGGATAACAAAACGAAAAAAGATTAAACTATTATGTAATGCTAGACCATCGAAAAGAGAAAAAAAAATAGTAATACGACATTAATAGCTCGACAGGTTGATATCATTGCTCAATATCGCATAATTAAGATTTTAACTCGATGTTAAACTTTCTTGCAAGCGGAGAATAATAGCTGATTTGTCAGCGAATTTGTCTTCGTGCAAAGTCAAAAATTCTTTCTACGTTACTTGTACCCACCTACTGTTCCAATTACTTTGAAAAATGTTTCGCATATTTTCGTTGATTGGTGGTGAAATTTAAAGAAAGCTGGTGACGATTCGAATTATCGGTGCAGATTTATCCACGTGGATGTGGGTGGAATAGCATCACAAAAAACTAATTTTAAACCAGCACAAGGTGTTGCGTAAAATTTCTTCAAAATGAAAAGAACAGGTATTATAGATTTTACAGCTCCCCTCAGAAGGGAGGGGTTCGGTGGAAAATTCTGCTACCATCGATCTAATTCTACTCCTCCACTTTTTAGTCATTTCTGTAATTTATTTGGTAGCCAGCCTGAAACTGGTTTGGCTAAAATTACCGAAAAGGAACAAAAACCTTTTAGAAAAACAAAAAAACTTGAACGTAAATTGTATCTTTGTCCCTTTGCGGAATGGAGATTATTTTTAGACTTGAATACATTCAATCATTCACTAAGTTCTTACCTTAGTCAGTATCAATCAGCGCAGTAAAAATTCGAGTCTCGAGAATTGATACCGTAAATAGGTACTTTAAGCAAACCAGGTTTTGGTTCATAATTGAGAATAATATGTTTTGAAAAAAATGGAACTGATTGATAGGTACCTATGTGAACTTTTCTCGTGAGTATCAACGTCGTTTTCGCCTTCAGAAAGTGGAGACATTGAATGGGGGCTTTTATTAATCAAGAATCAGGTTTTTCCTCTGTGCAAAAAAGTTTTTAAACTGTTCAGGAAGAAAAGTGCTTAGAATAATAATTTTTCTGACCATTTCTCTTCTCGGTTGAGTTCATCTCAGTGCAAGGTTATGGTGCGAAAGAAACCATTTGCGGTTGACTTTTCAGTATAGTTATGTGTGCCAAATTCAGTTCCCATTTGCATAGCCTATCACGTCATAAAAACAAGAATATTCAAAAAGCCAGAAAGACACAGCTATTAGAAACAGAAAAAGTTAAATTTCTTTAGTTTCATGAAATGTTTATTAATGAAAAATACATTTTCCAGCTTTTAAAATGAATAGGTGAATTTTACGAATTATGGTTTGTTGAAAATATTCTCATAAGTCGTTTTTAAGGTAGGTTTTCTTGAGAAAATCTATTTATTACGCTTGGTGCGGTATTAGCCCCCAGGGTTGGGGGAGTTTTTCGTTTCATGACATCAGAAAACTGCACGGCGCACTGTCCAGTTTTGAATTCTGTTTGTCACATAACACACACACATACACACACTCACAAGCAGACATCCGTGGCAAGCTGGCGGCGCTCAGCTGAATGTTTACACATTAAATATATGAGGGGGGACTCTCGCCCACCTTTTTTTTTGGTCCGATAATCACGAAATTTGTTACAAACATTTGTACTAAGCCAAGAACCAGACCAATTGATTTTGGTGGGGATCAGCTGGATGGCATATTTCCTGTTCCGCCATTTTTGTTTTAGTTTTGGTTATAAAATGCTCAATTTTGCACCAATAACCACGAAGTTTGGCATAAATGTTTATTATAATTTACTTTAGTACGCTACTAATTTTGGTGCAGATTGGCCAGATGGTACTTCCGGTGCTGCTAATAAGTAGGTTTTGTATTGAAAATCTACTATTAATCTTGACGTCATGGAGCGACCAGGCGGTGAGGGTAGGCGCATGTTTTTTTTTTCATAACTCAAGGAAATTTTTGGCCTTAATAACTCAAATTCATATATATATTTAAGAAAATTTCTTGTTACCACAGTATAGGTTGCAATTTTTGTCCCATAATCACAAAATTTGGAACAAAGGTTAGTACTAACCCAAGGACCAGACCTATTGATTTTGGTGTGGATCAGCTGGACAGCATATTTCCTGTTCCACAATTTTTGTTTTAATTTTGGTTATAAAATGCTCAATTTTGCACCAACAACCACGAAGTTTGGTATAAATGTTTATTATAATTTACTTTATGCTACTAATTTTGTCGTGGATCGGCCGGATGGTACTTCCGGTACTGCTATTAAGTAGGTTTTCTATTGAAAATCGTCTCATTGATCTTAGTATTATGGAATGACTGGGCATAACTCAAGGAAATTTTTGGCCCTAATAACTCAAATTCATGTATATATTTAGGCTAATTTCTTGTTATCACAGTATAGGTTGCAATGTTTGTCCAATAATCACGAAATTTGGAATGAAAATTAGTACTAACTCAAGGACTTGACCTACTGATTTTGTTGTGGATCAGCCATACGGCACTCCAGAGACTGTTATTTTTGTTTCTATATTAATCATAAAATTCCAAAATTTGCAACGTTATGCACAAAATTTGAAATAAATATTTATTGGAATATTTATTGTAGCATGCTAAAAATATTAGTGCGGATTCCGCACCAATATTTATAGCCAGTTATATAATATTTGCTACAAATTTTGTAGCTATTGGTTTGTGCTGAGTGTTTTCTAATATTCAGGAAAACATCAAACAAATAGAGACAATTTCTTATTATCTCTTTATTAATATCGAAACATCAAATCACAATAATATTAACAGTTTAAATCTTGAATTATTCTCCATTAGTTTAAATTAAGTTCTATCTTATATCTTGGTAAAACCTGATGATCCACAATCTTCTAGTGTAAACACCATAACTTTTCAGTTTGAGAGTAGTCAGAGGAATGAGTTCATCTTCATTTAAAGAGAACACAGTGTCCGTAATTTCATTATCACTTTCAAAGATTGCCGACCTAAAATAGGTGGCGTGATGTTGGAACATCCGTCAAATATGATGACTCTTCATTGTCAGTATATCTGGTGGTGTTCGTTCGTGAGAACAGATATCATATAGGCGGCTATTATTCCTACAATTTTGAATAATTGTTCGACTCATTTCTTCAGACGAACTAAAATGTCTACAAAAAGGTGAAGGAACGTGGTTGAAAATTATAAATTTTATAGGCAAAAAAAAAACAGAAATTGCTATACTGGAAGTACTGTACGGCCAATCCGCACCAAAAGTTATAACAAGTTATAATATATCGTAGTAAATATTTTTTTCAAATTTCGTAGATATTGGTTGAAAATTAAAAATTTTATCTCCAAAACAAAAACGAAAATTGTCATACTGGAAGTATCGTACGGTCGATCCGCAACAAAATCAATAGGTCAGGTCCGTGGCATAGTAATAATATTCGACCTAGATTCGTACTTATCAGATAAAAATTTTGACCTATATCGGGTTAACAAAAAGTTGGCCTTTATATATATATATATCCTATAGTCACGAAATTTGGAACGAGCATTAATACAAAGCTAAGGACCTGACCTATTGATTTTGTTGCTTATCGGCCGTACGGTACTTCCGGTATCTTCCGGCATGGCTATTTTCGTTTTTGATTTGGGTATAAAATTTTCAATTTTCGATCAATAGGTACGAAATTTGAAAAAAATATTATAACTTTCTATAAATTTTGGTGCGGATCGGTCGCACGGTACTTCCTAACACGATTTTTGTTTTTCTTTTCGAGTATAAAATGCCTAATTTTGGACCAACAGAAAAGTAATTAGAAACAAATATGTATTACCATCTATAAATAACTTTTTATAGTTGTTACCTAATTTTATATTTTTCAAAAACCTACTTTTTCTAACAGAGCTGCTGCTAAGTTATAGTTGTTTTTTTTTTCCTCTTTTCCCTATAATACTGAATTTTTAGGCAAGCTAATTGCATTGCCGCAAGAACTGCTTCTCATTCATCGTCGAAAAATTTATTTGGATTGATATATCGATATCACGTTTTATTTTTATTTTTTCCTCATTTTACTTCCTGTATAGATGCCCGTAATCGCGCAACGCTTACTAATTATTATTGGTGTCTGATTTATGACAATATTTTGTATGGTAAATTGGTTGACGACTCCTTTTTTAGTAGGTTTTATTGGAAATTTATTTATTACGCTTGCTGCGGTATTAATCCCCAGAGTTGGGGGTGGGTACGTTTTTCGTTTCATGACCTCTGAAAAATTTTGGCATAAATAACTCAGATTAATATATATATAAGTGTAGTTATATATATATATATATATAAGTGTAGATAGATAGATGTAAGTCAATTTCTTGTTCCCAAGGTACAGTCGGAATTTTTGGCCGATAATCACGAAATTTGATTCGAACATTTTTACTGAGCCAAGAACCAGACCTATTGATTTTGGTGCGTATGGGCCGGACATTACTTCCTTTATCACCATTTTTGGTGTTATTTTGGCTGTAAAATATTAAATTTTGTACCAGTAGCCACGAAATTCGAAGAAAATATTTATTTTGATTCGTTGTTATACGCTTCCAATTTTAGCGCAGACTGGCCGGACGGTACTTCCGGTAATGCTTTTTTCCCTCTTTTTACTAATTTGCGTGAACTTTTCTCTTTACAAAAATTAACCTCATGCTCATATTTTTTTTTCTTTTTATTTCATAACTTTATTATACTTCATTGGTTTTATTTTAAATTATATGATGATGTACCATATTTTATCATCTTGATTTATTTCTAATTTTTTCAAGAAAAAATATTTTTATGTTTCACATTGTCTAATATTTTATGTCAGCTACTAACATATCTCGTACAATCATAACATACCATTAACGCATGTAAACTTACAGCGACAATTAGTGTGACCATCCAAATTCATAATTATTACTTTCGAAAACATTCTTTTTTCAGTTTTTTCAACTTTAAAAGCTACTGGAGGCAGGCAAAAATTTTCTCACGATTTTTATTTCACTTGGTTTATTCCACTCTTCACTAATATGCTCTAAAAGAACGATGAACTTTCTTCAGAAAAAGAAAAACACATAAATTCTAACACTAGGTACTACAATTTCATAGCATTTTAGCCAGCTAACGACGTTAAATAGTGGAATTCAATATACCAACGTAGCCCAGAGATCAAAGAAAAGGAGAGGAGAGATGAAAAATTTTCACTGAAGAGATAAAGATTATTATTAATTTTACTTAAGCTTGGCAAAAGAAATGATAATCGATTAACAGAAGCGGGCTCTTACCGCAATTTTTGACTCGAGGTATAAACATTAATCTATGAGCGTATTTTTCTTTGGAAAATACAATTACTATTTCATTCGGTGTAGTAGCGGGACTTGGGGATGGGACTTGTGAAAAAAGGGCAATCCTGAGTCGTAGATCACAAATATGCATATAGGTAACTTAAATTCTTCTGTACATAAATATATAAATTTAAATTAAAAAACTAGTTTTTAATAAATATGTTTTTATAATGAAGAAAGAAAAAAAAGTCTAATTTCCATCCCTGATAGGATTAGGACATAAGGTACTTTGAATGAAAGTACAAGTCGCTACCATGACACCAAAGTCATGGGTTTAGTAAGCATGAAACTTACGTTGAAAAAGCAAGCAATGATAATTAATACATGATAGGTAACTGATAATAATTTTTTACTCTCCCAAAAAAACATTGTACTTACACAACAACGCGAATTAAAAGGGACATTTAAATTCGTGTGATAAATCCGTAATTTGTAAGTACAATTATACTTATTTTAAAATAACAAGACAGAAATACTGGCGAAAGAGAAAAACAACTGATAAAAACGGATATGTGTGTATATGTGCGTGTGTTGCAACACATGAAAGCAGCGCTGAAGTTGATCATCCGATGTACTTCAACAAATTGAGTGAGTAGAATAAAAGGGTATAGTAAATATATTATTTTAATATGATTATGAAGAACAGAGTTTTATCGTCATCAATTCAGGCCCTTAGCCAAGAGGGGAGAAGGGTCAGCACTCCTATGACAGCTGCAGTACCCATATCTTTTCGTCGCCATTTTTCTCTGGTGTACAATATGTGTAGGTACTTCATCAACTTACCCAAAAACAATTAATTCATAAATATTACCCCCTTCAGTTTTTAAAATATCCCGGATAAAATTTCCTGGCTGCGGCACTGCATTTGTTTTGGAATCGTATTTTCTGAACTGGAGGAAGGAATATTTAATTAGCCTACCTTTAAATGAACTTCGGTAGACGAAAGGGCAGATAAACAGTTAAAGGGCTTAATATATTTTATTAGGGATAAAAAATTATCAGCGATCAACTATTCCTTCTTCTATCCTTTCTTTTGCTCGCTTGTGATTATGAAGATGCCTTTTGTTAGGCAGAAAAAAACCCAACAAAATGGTGATTTCGTGGAGGAACCAACATGAAACTAGTTTAAGTACTTGCGGACATCATAATGGCCCCAGGAGATCCTCTTTTGACATAAGTGGAACTACGTTCATCAAACTGAACACTATGAGCAACTTTTGGCTGACTGACCAGCACACAATAAGGAGAAAGACACCAAAATCAAGGCACTACTGACACGAAAAACGACACGAAATGCATTTAAATCACTCCCCTCCCTTATTATCATCAGTCGGTACAGGAGGAGTGGGGACAATAGCTTCGTAAGTGTGGTACCGTTTTTAGGTAAGTTTTCTATTGAAAATCTTATTATTAATATTGATGTCATGGAACGACCTAGTGGTGGGGATAGGTATATTTTTTGTTTCATAACTCGAGGAAAACTTTAGCACTAATTAAGTACTTAAATTCATATTCGATAGAAAACCTACCTAAAACGATATTCAGAAATTACGTCGAGACAAAAGTATTCCACTCGACACTTCTTGTTCATTATAACTCTAGTATATTATGATCCAAAAGGTTTGAAACAATACTTCAAAGGTTGAATTTTGTTTGTTGTTGCATAGCTAATCAAATAGTTGAAAATTTAAAAACTATAGTTAAAAAAAATAACTCAATCGAAAAACAGTTGGTACACTGCCTATATTCTAATAATTGATATAACTTCCCGTTGACATCCACTATGAATGTAGCCGATCATTGAATCTGAGTTGAAGGTAGGTGAAAGTACGTTTATTATTAGGAAAGGAAGAAAAAACTTTCAGATTTTGTAAGTAAATTCAGTTATTCAAATCTAACTTTATGACTATATAATCAGCAAATTATAACGTCTCGTGTAATATTATACGAAAAATTTTTCTCATCCATCATAATTTATAGTTGGAAAAGTTCGGATTGTCGTTGATTCGTTTGATTACCTAATTGTAGAAGTGGACCTGAAGAAAAAATTATTTTTATTTTATCATGAGATATTCTCTTGTTTCCAGTACGTTGAAAAAGTTATAGGTACTTACCTGAAAGATATAGGCACCATTATTTTCAAGCATTCAGAATAAAATTTCTTTTAAAGCATTTTTGGAAACAACTCTTCCCTCAGAAAATCTTTGTTAGTTGGTATCATCTTTTTAGAAAAATGTTGTTCAATTTTCGTGGAATGCCTAATGAATTTCAGAAGTCGAATATGTAGGTTCCTATTTTTTGCGTAATTCATTCAGCACAAATAGTGATAATAATGTGGGAAATTTTCAATTTAATTTCGTACGCTCATTAATTACATTTATTTTGAATGAAACTATAAGCGAGAGACGAAGAAAAATTAAATCGTAGGTACCTATGTTTTCAAAACCGCTTGAAAATTTCAAGGATACGAAATTCAACGAAGCGATACAAATTCATTCTTTATTTATACATACGATACGTTATTTTGTTTATTTCGCTAACAAAACATTGAATTCGAATAAAAACTAAAACTTGAACATTAATTTAATATTTCAGCATGATGTCACACATTAATAATTATATACACGACGAGACGTTAGAAATAAATGCAAAAATTCTTTACCCTATCTGTTTATACTAATTATAAATGAAAGTTTTGAAAAAAGGTTAGATATAAAAAAACTCTAACGCACCAATACTTCGCTAGAAAATCCAGTTAAGCAATTTTCATCCTTAATTCAAAAAAAAAAAAAAAATCTCTTCCGTGCATCAACCGCTGTACCATAAATGTGTATTTTTCAAAAGTGTCAAATTTTGTAATGGCTGTCATTCAAAAACCAGTCGACCGATTTCGTTCAAATTCAATTCAGAACCAGTCCTTCATAGTTTCCAACTGTTTTATAAAAATTTCAGACCAAAATCTTTAAATTTACCGAGTTACCGAGATGACAACATGGTGAGTTTGCAAAACCCTTCGTCAAAACTAGCAAATGAATTTCAAAAATTTTAATACGAATATCCCATAAAAGCTTCTAACATTACAACAATTGTCATTGTCGTAAGTCAAACAACGGAGGTTCCACAGACTCCCAAAAAATGCCTAAATAAGCAAAAAGTATAAATATATATATGCATGTATCCTTATATATATCTTGTTCAAAAAAATTTGAGTGACCTCTATATTCGTGATCTACGAATCAGGATCGGCGCTTTTCCACAAGTCCAGCTCCCAGATCCCGTCATTGCACTGAATGCAATAGTTGTGAGATATAAGTGATTTTATCTCGAAAATGAGATCGACTTTTAACAGATGACAAATGAATTTTTTCTCATGATTTTCTATACTTTACCTAATTTAACTTCGGAATTCAGTTGCGATTTACTTGGAGTTGAGAATAATTAAAGTTAATGTAATTATACCATTTTATTATGTACATCTTAAAGTACAATTGTCTACATAAATTTTTTTATTAAATCGAAAAATTATGGCATCAGTTGCACTTCATTATTAAAAAAATGAAAATCACCTAATAAGGCCCACTGTAATTATTCAACGATTTTTCATTGTTTCAGTTCATACAATATGAGTTTTAAGGGGAAAATCAAAACAAAATTGTATTAAGGAGCAAAAACTGGACCAAAGACATTTTTTGAGATGCAGTGAAATATTTCTCCTCTGGAAAATATTTCCGAAGAGAGGTGGATCAGAAAACGTGAATACCATACAGAACAATTTGCAATCATCTAAAAAGTAGATCTGTGACTTGAAAATTGGAAAGGACAGCTATTCCGTATCGAGAACAAGAAACAGATCTTGTATCCCAAAAAAAATTTAATCATTTTTGGTAGATAAGTAACTTCCATAATGGAAGTTGAACTGACAAAATTGGTGGGCCGTATCAAGATACCTTGGATCCAAATACGGCTCACTTGAATCTTTTCTCCAAACGAATGCTACAGAAATTTATGGTATTATAAAAAAATTCTAAGGGTTAATTTTTTTTTTAAATTACAAATTTTCAGAATATATCAACATTGTTGTGTAAAAATGAAATGAGGCCGAGTTATTGAGAATAAGGTGTGAAGTGGCCAAATGGGCCTTAAATTACGCACCAGAACCTGATTTTCTTTGGAAAATACATCAAAATAACATGAATTCCAAATACATAAAAAAATTGTAAAATAATATTGATAGTATAATTGATATTTGTATCGATATCTGACGAATTCATATTTCATTGCTAGTTTCGGGTAAAAAAAATTGCAAAAAGAAATTGATAACTATCGATATCTTTAACAAAAATATTCATCTATCAATGTTTCATTACTGAAAATCAATTTCCTAGGAATTTATTGTTTTCTGGTTTTCTTGGAAATCACTAAACAAATAGGCACCAAACTCGCCCATCATACTTGGTCCTATATATTTAAAAAGAATACCTTTCATCTTTGACTATATAGTACTGGAACAGTAAAGCTCCATAAGACCAATATACTTTTTAATGTCAAGACATTCCGGCGAAAAAGTAGACAACTCTAGGGTACTTTCTACATATTTTCAACATTTTGCTTCAATTCATCAATTTAGAATACATCTGATAAAGATATCCCTTAAATTCACAAGGATAGCGTATGTAAACACAAATCAAAGCTCGTCAAAAAGTATGCACTGGTTGCCTATATTTAGCTCCGGCGTGTCTAACCAGAAATCATCTTTCTTTACTGGTCCAGTACCATACAGTCAAAAAATTTAATGAAAATTTTAGCCCCATCTCTTTGGTAGTTTTCTCAAAACAATGAACATAAAATTTTTTCCAGTAGTTTTTCTACTCCTATTTTTTCAGAAACTACCAAATTAATAGGCACCAAACTTCTGTCAGACTTGCACCTCCATAAGGATAATATATTTCGAAAGTTTCAGCCCTATCCCTTTTAACATTGGAAAGGTTTAACCTGACGTACATAACAAAAATATGACGTCATATGCAACGAAAAGAGGAAACAAAGTTTGCAACAAAAAATGAAAAAAACAAAATTTACAACAAAAAGTGGAAAAATGTCAGAAACCCCACAAAAAAATTGCATAGGTATCTATCCTACATATTCAAAATCAAATGTAGCAAAATCCAAGAGGTTCTTGAAATATGCTACTAGGTACCTACAAATAGAAAAACTAGGTAATCCATTTTTAAGCCCCCATCACATAGAATAGCAAGCCTAACAAAAAATAAAAACAAAATTCACAAAAAAATCATGATAACGAAATACTTTTAAGTGGGGATAATGTTTATTTAACAAAATGAAAATTAAATACCAAAATCATTTCCAATGTATCCTCGTCTGTGCAAGAAATACAAATCATTTAAATTTTTCTTGTTTTCTCAGAATGGTGTAAAAACAAATTTTCTAGGAATTGTTTGTTTTCCAGTTTTTTTGGAAACTATACTGAACCAATGAACACCAAACTTCTGTATAAGAACTATCCCTCGTAAAAATTCCAGTTTTATCCATTATTTTAAAACTATGAACACCTTCAGAACCGCTTAGAAAATCAAGATGAAATTTTCATTAATATTTATTTGTGTTATTCTGTTTCTTATTTTCTCACAAAATGGATAATTTTCATCATCTCCTCCTTTAACCCTTTTCTGAGGTCAATTTTAATACCTCATTTGCAAGCAAACTGGGTAAAAAGAAAAGGAGGAAATGAAATTTGTTCCTATTCTGAAAAATATGGATGACGTGTTTGTAAATGAAACTACACAAAATGTTTCTTCTTGTTGATAAATATAGCTCTGTTTGATAAGACTACATCAGCTTACACCAACCTAAACCAGGAGGGCAATTCCACAAATATAGGTATGTTATATGACTTTGCGCCAAGTTTTATTTGAATATTTGTGGAATATCCCTACTAGTGTAGGTTGGTGTAAGTTAATGTAATCCTATCAAACAGAGCTTATGACTGTGACGGTTATTTATCGTAACAGAATATTTAAAACACAATATTCAATAAAATAGCGTATTAAACAGTAAGTTATAAGACATGAAAGAATATAAAAGTAATAAGCAGTAACAAAACATCAAGAGAGTTAAGAATCAGAACAGTTTTAAAATTAACGAAAATGAATAATTTTAGAAGTAGAAAATATGAAATTGTACAGTATTTGATTTGTAAAACTAAAGTGAAGGTTTTAGCGATTTTACAAAGTGTTGGAGAAGGGTTTCAATCATATTGGTTAACAGAAATATGTGTATAAGAATTATGACCAATGGTCTTATGAGAATATGACATAAAGTGGGTGTTTACAAATAATTTAGTAGAAATTAAGATATATGCAAGATTATAAGCAAGAAATGAGATCATAGGACTGCGTGTAAACAAAGTACCATAAAGAGGATATACTTGGGCCAGCATTGTAACTTGGGCCACTTTGTACCTTTTTGTGTTTTTTAATTGGTAACATTGAATGAACAAACAAATTGAGAAATGCAATGACATAATTGGGTTCAGAACCTTATCACGGACATTTTGTGCACAATTCTTTGCCCCATATTCATGTTTACCTTGGAATTATTATCATTTAAAAAATGATCAAAAAATTACGACTTTTTCATACCGGTTAAAACTTTTTATGGATCTAGAAAAGTAAGAAGATAAGTAGATCCAAATGAACGGATTATTGTAGCAGTGACATTTATGAAAGTTTTCCAACTTGTCCGAACCTTCGATGTTAGTTAGAAAAGGAGTTATTCAACTTTTATTAAAAAAAGAAGCAAGTGGTCCAAGTTACAATAATGAAATTTATCAAATAAATTCTGTTATTTTAGAATGCCTCCGGTTCGACATAAAAGAGCTGTGGGTGCAAGGTGGTACCATGACTATACAGAACAACAAATACAAGCAGCCTTTAATGAAATAATCATTTCTCACTGATATAGAAGACATTCAATAAAGTAAAATTTTCTTCATCTTTTTTTTTTTAAATTACCTATCTAATTCATAAGTTTATCTCTCTGAAAAAGAAAAAGTCACGATGTTCTCTTCTAATATTTTTTTTGAAAATTGTTTTCTTTCATATTCATAAATTTTCTTAGTCATTATTATTTTACTTTCAATGGGTGGCTGTTTTTTTTTTACCTATATTGTTAATTGTTTCTCTTTATTTTTAAGTAAAAGTGTCCACTGTGATTTACTGATCAAAGTCGTGATATTATTACCTACTTAAACTTACTTCATTTATAATACATTTTCATTTTTGTTTAATTTTTATATTTCAGAATTAAAACGTTTCATAAATTTTTTCTATCTTTCAATAAAATTAATGTAAAAGTGAAGCAAATGGGGAAAGAATGGAGGAGGTTGGAAGAGGGAAGTGAAAATTACTTTTTTTTTCATTTACACTGGTTGAAGTTATTCTCAAGAGCTAAGAAATCGAACCAAAACATTAATTTTTATATGTGGTCCAAGTATATATAAAATGCCTTGTAACTTGGACCAACTTATTTAAAAAAAAAAAAAGGTTCAAAATGAAATTTTAAAGTCTTCCAACTTAATATAATCGAAAGAACAAAGTAAGACCAGAAAATTGAGACCTTTCCCGTCTTCCTAGGTTGACTTGTTCCAAAGTTACGAACAGTTAAAGTTGAAAAGTGGTCCAAGTATATCCTCTTTACGGTAACTATTTATGTTGAAAGATGATGTCGTCAGGCAAGTCACGACTTGTCTGAATGACATGAGTGTTTATGAATGGAATAAGAATAGAAAATAGATTGAAAGTAATAATGATGATGATAATAAATATACGAATTTAGGAAAGTATTATGTATGATACAAAAATATCGTTACAGTGACTATTTTGAGAAATCATTTGAAAAAGTAATTCAGTCTGTCGGGGTATCTATGAAATATTAATTTTTGAGCTCAGGAAGTATAATAATAATAGTTATAAATCACTGAAAAAATTTTTTCAGCTATGGTTCGTATATCATATTGTCTTGAAGTCCGGTATATTCTACTCACTATCATCTGCATTATTTTATGCGAACAAATTTTCTTCAAAATAATTTTCTCAAATCAAAGCATTCAGCCGTGAAAAGAATTTAGATTCGGTGAGACGATGCATAAAATGAATTTACCCACTTACGAAGAAGATTGGATCAAAAAAATTTGCATCTCATCAAACAGTTTGAAAAAATTACTCGTCAGATAAGTACCTATGTCGTTTTAACAGCTAAATTCATAATCTAACGAACATAGCAGTGACTCTGTTGAATTGAAGGTAATTGCCTTGTACTTCTGATAATGATTTGGATGCCCCGATGGTAATCTTCATCTAAATGTTAAATATTTCGATTTGGATTCGTCTGACGGAAGAATCGGTTAAATTTGTTTGCAATATCCGGTCGGAAAAAAGGCATTATAGTCTCTTGAATTTGAAGATAAAATAGTAGGTACCAAACAAGTCAGGGATAAACAAGTTTTTGTGGAAAAATTTGGCGAGACGAGTGGTGAAGCAGGATCGAAAAATAATTTGTTAACAAAATTATATGTTTTACGTAATTTTTTTAATTTGTTTCTGCGAGACCTTGCCGAGGAAGTTGGTCGGTCCGATTGAAAAATGGTTCCCAATTTTATTTTAGTGTGTGGTTGGCTGAAATAGCTGTAGCATTTGAGTATACAGTTCGTGTGATAACCCCGCGTGTCTCCTTTCATATTTATTTTTCGAAAAATTGTCATTTGAAGTAAAATAATTTATTTTATGTACAATACTCGATATAACTGGTCCCATAAATTGCTCTGAACTTGTTTAGGGTGATGTTTCACCGTGAAAGTCAGAGTATTGAAATTATTCAATTTCAGCCACAGGGGTCGAAAAGGATTTCAGCAGTAATATTTCTGCAGTTTTGAAACTTTAATTTTCTCGTTCCCTTCTTCCCACCGCTAATATTGAAGTCAAATTGGAAGGATTGAATGTTTTTTTATTGAAGCTTCAATGCTCAGACTGTTACTAGTGCCTGAAGGAGAAAATGTTTTTCACTTCATCTTTTGCAAAAAATGTCAAAAACTGTTCTGTTTTGAGCGAATTTCAATATATAACAAGTACGTAATCTCCACATATTATAAAGTACTACAAACTAAAAATGGTTGGGAACCTGTCACCCCAGAACCACTACATAGATTTGCATGAGATTTTCCAGAAAAAGTTTTGTTGTTCTAAGGAAAGTTTATTGCTATTAAAAAAGTCCGTAGCCCCCCTATAGGCAACGTTACAAATTTTTACCATTTGCGAAAACCATAGACATCACTATAATAAACGTACAAGCTATTAATTTTTTCATTAAAATTATTTCTCGATATTATTTCGCCAATTATTACGAGCATCTTGTGGAAGGAAGTTATTCCAGAAGGTTTACATGTTTGATGTCATGTTTGAAGTTCGTCTATTGTTTGGTTAAATACATGAAATTATAACTGTAATTTTGACGTTGGTTTGTGGCACAGTGAGTAAGGATGTGTGCTAGCATGTTGCAGGTCTTTGTTTCAAATTCTACATATTCTTTTGAATTTTTTTATTTTATTTATTTTTGTTTTTTTCTATCACTTTTCAGCCACGTGGTGAAGCTGGTGCACGTGAAGAGCACTTGTTTCTTAAAAAAAAAATTACTTGTTAAGTAGGGTAAGGTCTGCCACAATGACACAACTGCCACGTTGACACACCTCTCGTAATTTTTTATCTATTAGCGGTCTTATCATAAAAAAACAAAATGTTGTGTAGAATGATATAACCCATCATATATCCATCACTCGCAGGAATCTATTAAAAAAATTTTGAGAAAAAAAAGTTTGATGAAATTTTTGTGATTTTTTTTACCAAAAGTATATTTTTTTTCATTTTTATTTTTCTTTTGGAGAGAAACCATGAAAGATAAAGTAGATGAATTATATATCATTGGAATCGTGATAATTTTCTGCATTTATTGATAAAAAAAAATTTGAAACTGAATACTTGGTTGGTTGGTAACACTGGCTTCAATAAATTTGGGTGGTTTTGCCACCTTGACACAACTTAATGTTTGGCCACGTTGACACAAAATATTTGTTATACTGATAACATGTTTACATTCTGAATAGTGATCTGTTTTATGAACTTATTTTGTTCAGATTGTACTCAGATCTATTGTGTAAGTATAATTGATTTCTTATTCATTCAAAATGGTGAAAATAAAAAGAGTACCACAAAAAAAGTTCAGAGGCTTTGGTGTATGCCAAAGAATATGGTATTAACATGCTCACTTTACCCCCACACTGCTCTAATAGAATGCAACCATTGGATTTCGGTGTTTTCAGTTCTTTCAAAGTTGCTCATAACAGAGCAATTGAAAATTGGCAAGTGAACAATCTGTTAAAAAAAGCAACCATCTATAACATTGCCAAATTTGATAAATCAGCATTGATGAAAGCAATCTTTCCGAGCAATGTGATTACTGGATTTAAAAAAATGGGAATTTACAAATTCAGTAACCAAACTTTTGATGACTATGATTTCTTGGAATATTTCAAGGAAAAATTCAACTCAGAGTCTATAATGATCGATCTACCTGATGCAACAAACATCAATAAAAATCAATTTCCAAATTCAAATGCACCTTCAATCTCTCAACAAAATGAAAATTCTACACCCTTTCACCAAAACGTTTCTACCACTAGCAGCCAAAGTGCCAGCAGCAATGAAAATCCATACATTTCACCCGAAGCTTTATTTTGGTATCCAACTATTGATGCTCCTACTCAGACTCCAAAAGAAAATAATTCTAAAAAAAAAGGTGGTCGTCCAAGAGGAAATTCTAAAATTATAACTTCTACACCTGAGATTGAGAAAAAGAAAAAAACATTGCGAAATAAAGAAGAAAAAAACAGGCTGCTCTAATTGTAAAACAAAAAACAAGAAAAGAAGATTGAAAAAAGGTTAAACGTGCCACTGTAAAATAAAAACTTGGGTAATTTTTTATCATTTTGTTTTATAATTTTCATATTTATATTTATGACTTTTTATTATAAAATATGACGTTTTGTTCACAAATAATTTATTTTTTCAAAAAATGTAGTATTATTATTGCACCAAATTGGAGTTTCAGGTTTATATCAACAGGGCAAAATGGAACATAACACTTTTTGAATGTGTGTCATTGTGGCATTGATGTTTTTTATAAACATGGGTGTGTCATAGTACCAACTCCAAGTTTCAGGTTTGTGTCAACGTGGCAAAACTGAAAATAATGCTTTTTAAATATGTGTCATCGTGGCAAGTGGGTGTGTCATCGTGGCCATACAAGTTGCCACAATGACACAAAAATCTTGAGTTGTTTTTTCAAGTATATCTCAATAAATTATGAATGAATTCAAACAAGATTTCTATCATGTATACCCAAAAGATGCAGCTATCTAACAGTTTAAAGAAATTCACAATCTGATAAATAGAACTCAAGATATAACATAAGACATGCAATTTTGTGTAATCGTGGCAGACCTAACCCTAAGTGCTGAAAAGTGATTTAAAAAAACAAAAATAAATAAAATAAAAAAATTCAAAAGAATACATAGGATTTAAACCCACAAAATGCTAGCACACATCCTTATCCACTGTGCTACAAACCAATTTTAAAATTAATGTTATAATTTCATGTGTTCAACAAAAAAAATAGACAAATCTTAACGCTCTCACTCCAACTGAACTTCAAACATGACGTCATAACATTTAAACCTGCTGAAAAAACTTTCTTTTGCGAGACGCTTGTCTAATTATTCCATCATATTTAATGAGTATGCGCCACTATCCATACACCCGCATACAGAGATGAAAAAAATAATGTTTGTTGCTTCCTTAGAAACTACAAATTCTACAGTGTTATCTACAGGTATAACAGAAAAAACCCAGGGCTGGTACAAGCCAAAATGCCTCAGAGTAGCGCGCTTCACGGCTTTTATATTTACATGTATGTCTATGATGAAAACAGAAAATGGACAAAGCATTTCTTGAAATCTTAAACCAAAAAAAAAAGATGTGGACAAGAGAATTGAGAAGAAACTCTTCCTCTCTTTTTTCATCTTGGACAACTATCAGTAAGGCTCTTTACTAACGCAGGTATGCGCCCATGTGCGTGATAAGAGATGAACCGCCATTTTGTATTATTAATTATTATATACATATATATAGTAGTAATAAACAATGTAAAATTGATGAAAAACAATCAGTTCCTTTGAAAAACCGAATAACATGAAATGGCTGCTCCTCTTTTATCATCCTTATGCGCATAGCAGCTAGTAAAGAGCCCTACTACCGGTTGATAAAGTCGATACGATTCTCTTTGTCTCACTCGATTACGTTTTTTTTGTCCGGTTTTATTTAGGTCTACCAAATAGGGTTAAAACAATTTTAGTATTAGACTGTACCCAAATGAAACTACGAGATTCAGCTAGTGAATAAGAGAATTTAATAATTCTAAATATATATAGGTATATATATTTTTTTCAATGAAGAGAAAAAACTTTTGCGCAGCAACCGCTCAACTATAAATTATAGGTTTTCAAAAACCAGCCTATTACAGCCAAAATTGGCAACATTTTAATAGGTACCTTACTTTAGGTATATAGAATATAAATCGTAAATAATGATTATTCTGAATTTCATAACTATAGGTATTGATTGAAAATTACACATTTTAGAGTCCAAAATCGGAATAAAATCGAATATATCGAAAGTACCCTCCGGTTGATCCGCATCAGTGTTAGTGACGTGTTAAAATAGATTACCTATAGTAAATATCTCCTCCAAATGTTGTAGTTATTGATCAAAAATTAGGTTAAAATTTTAGCGCTATAAAACCTACACAATAGAAATAAACATAGGTATACCTACTGGAAGTACCGTTCGGCTCAATAGTATCAAAATCATTGGTCTTTGAGACTTAATGCTAATGTTCGTACCAAATTTCGTGATAATCAGACTAAAATTGCAACCTATACCGCGGTAACAAAAATATGGACCTATAGACCCACGAATTTAAGCTTTCAGATTCAAAAACATCGTTAGGTAATGAAACGAAAAACGTACCCACCCCCACCTATAGGTCATTTTGTAAGATAAAGATTTAATATATACAGATATACTGTACGTAGATTTTCATCGAAACGTAGGTATTTATAGGAATTTAAAAAGGTCATTCTAGCAGTTTGGATGCCACAAGCCGCCTGTTCGTGCCATTCATCTTGTATACTCCCACATATACAGTCGGAACCTGACGAGTGAAGAAGACATTAAAAAAATTTATTTGATTATTCCGTTCAACCCTGTTCATGAAAATTTTCTTCTCAATGTTACTCTAGAGAATAGGCTAATATACACAGACGAGGCAATTTTCTGCCCTGATTTTTCTCATCGTTTATCGAACGGAGTACAGGTGCAATCACACTTTACAAGCGAATTATCTGTAACCGAAAAGAAATTATGCTTGTCACATATTAACCTCCGCCGTGCGTTTTACGTTTGAAGTTCATTAACAATTTAATTAAAAGAAAAAAGGGAGACCGTCGGTTCGCATTGTGTCGTACCCTGTGCCGTGTGAGGTGTTTTACTAATTAACGCAACGACAACCTCTGCTCAACGTAAAAACTATATTTACTACGTATTTAGAATTAGTTTTCACGAGAGAAAAATTTTCTTGAATTTTTCCAATGGAAACGTTGTTTTAATACCAAACCGTATCGATTTAGTTGGACCGTGCAGAAAAATCCTGAAAACAATGAATGAAAAGATAAAGCTTTAGAAAAAGAAGCTTAACTCAAGGACGCAAGGTCAAGAAACATTTTACAAAGCGCCGCTGACAGTGTCAATTAATATTTATTCGAATACTTCGCATTTTCACACTTTCAAAATTTAGACACGTTTATTGCGCATATATTACCTTAATTATTTATTTCATCGAAAAAATGGTTCGTTTTCGCACGTAACATACGTGTACCTATATATATATATATATATATAAAAAGAACACTCTTCTTTTTCAAATGACTACAATTTCGTATATTACTCTCATTCTTTCATGAATTTGTAATGTTTATTTTTGTTTGACCCACATTAAGAAATCTACACTATTCGACTATCTAATATTTACCATTCCGATCTAGTTATCTTTAAGTTACGTCATTTCATGTATTATCGACTCGACCATCCTATTGTTAAATGACATCATTTTTGACCATACTCAACATGACTATTTTCCTTTGTAACGAACGTCGATTTCATTTATCAAATTCATTCATTCATGCATTCGTCCGCTAATCCCCGTTTCAGAAAGACAGATAAAACTTAGTCGTATCTTTGTTCGTTTCTTTGTGTATAATAATCTTGAATTTTCTAATTTCATTACCGTATTTTAATCGTGTCAATAAACTCTGCTTTTGATTACGAGTTCACGAAACTTTATTTACGTGCAAATTAGATTGAGTGGAATACCCGGAAACGAACTTACAAATTAGAAAATTCTTTTAAATTTGAAACAAATTTTTTCTTCCGCGATGTCTTCTACCAAAATACAACTGCTGATGATGGCTGAAGGTACCGACAAAACAACAACAGTCAACTTAAAGAAAATTCGTTTGTTTGGTGATGGAATCTGGTTTGCTTTTCCAGAGGAATTCCAAAAGGCCACACTCCATAAAGAACTTATGGCCTTAGGTCCTCCGAAGAGTGCTGCATCAGTCCTACCAAGAGGACAATACATATATATATATATATAAACACACATGTAGTCTTCGTTTTCGTGTTTGTTAGCTGTTGGACCTATGGATAGGTTCAAGCCTGAAGGAAATTTGAAAATTGGTTCTCCGAGATTATTTATCAAAAATTCGTGACAAATTTTAAATCATTTCAATTTCAATATGTGATGACAACCTTTCAGCAACGCAGTAAATAATATTGCTACCAGTGCTTGATCGGTTTTTGTTTTTTTTTTTACTAAATTACCGAGTCAATTTTAAAACTTTTTTCCCTCATGAAACAAAGAAAACTTTATAGTTTCTTGTTAGTTTTGATAATCGGGGTTGGACGCACACTATAATTATAGTGTATCAAAGATTGTTTTTTAGTAGGCTACATGTATCGTTTCGTAGTGATGGTGCATATATACGATGAAGTACATACATATAAAAAAACGAAGTTTATGGCTGAGAAATCGTCATGTTAAGATTTACGTTTATATTTTGTTAAGCACAAAATTATTCGTTTTGTCTTGAATGTAATTTTGGCGTTTGTTGATTTATTTTGAGGTGCTAATCAATTATTATTTTTGGGCAGAATTATTCGTTTGGTCCTGAATATAATTTTGGCCAACTTGATTGGTATATTTTGAGGAGTCAATCAAAAGCATAAATAAAGATTTGATTTGATTTTAACTTGTTTTGATCGTCTTTTTCAAGTATTTTGATTGCTGTTTTGTAATTTTGAACGCAACGTTTAATATTGAGACTTTTTTGGAAAACGGTTTTTCTATCTTCCTCAACGCTACACGAGCAGATTTTCAAGTAGGACATAGGGCGGAATTCAATTTTGATGGTACTGATTTACCAATTAATTTATTTTTCTCTATTTTTTTCCAATACTAAAATTGATCTTATGGAGGGGTTAGGGGTGGGTGTGATGAAAATTTTCCGTTTTACCACAAAATAAAACTAATGACACCATTCCCCATTTTGACCTGGGGTGTGGGGGATGTCTCACGCCTCCTGGCTCGATTTCATTGGAAAAATTGTATATACTTTTTTTTTTTTGTCAATTTATCAAATTTTCAAAAGTTGGCTTAAATTTGGAATTTCACCCCCTCTATCTGAACTACTTCGAAAATCCATTGTGTGTATGTATCGCCTATATTTTGGGTTTACAGCTTTGAGAAAACTACAGAAAGAATGGAGTTGAAATTTCCAAGAGAGGTAGTCCTCATCTGAAAGAAGCTTGGTGCTTATTGGTCCAGTAGTTTCCCAGGAAACTGGAAAACAAAACATTCCTGGAAAAGTGGTTTTACCAAAATTTGAAGAAACTACGAAAGGGATCGAACTAAAATTTTCATGACAAACTTTCCACAGATAGGTATGGGTCATTTGGTAGTTTCCTAGAAAACTGGAAAATAATTTTTGTTCACGGTTTTGAGAAGACTACAAAAGAAACAGGGCTGAAATTTTCATAAAAAGTAGTTATACTCTATTCAGTTTAAGAAAGGGTAAAACAAACATTGAAAAAAACATGAGCGATGCAAAAAAAATATTATCGAAACATTGATGTTATCAATTTATTTCAGCATTTTGAATTCAAATTTTTATCAATATTGTTTTCATTACACTTTCTCAAGTTGAGTAGGATATCTTATACAGGATACAAAAAGTCTGATTGGAGCTTGGTACCTATTGTTTCAATAGTTTCCGAGAAAAATAGAACATAAAAAATTCCTGGAAAACCGGTTTTTCCAAGCTTTATAAATAATTACAAAAGGGATCGGGTTGAAATTTTTTTAGTAGATTTTCCTTACATATTATGAGCAAGCTTGGTAGAAGTTTGGTACCTATTGGCTTAGTAGCTTCCAAGAAAAGTTTAAAATATAAATTAAAAATTGTTTAAGAAAAGCTAGTCGACTGTATTTTCTTGAAGTATATATTTCTTATTTACTGGGCAACGGGTTACGAGTAGTCAACGAGCATCTTTTCTTCATTCCATTAATTTACTTTTTGTTATTATTTTTTTTTTTAATATTCTAAACAAAATTGAATGAAGAGATCTTCATGCTGGAGATGATGGTAGGTAAGCCGACGAAGGCTGAGTAATCGCGTATTTATGATTAAACAAACCAACAGTCATCGCTAAAATGGCAGAACTCTTGTACATGCAGACATCTATTATTTAATTCCTAATTGATTACTAATAGAGCCAAACACTTCTGAATAAACTTTGATGCACTGAACTGAGTCTGTCTCCAAGTGCGCGTGTTTAAATAACCAATTTTTTTTTTACTCTCGTAATCAAATTAGGGTGAAATTAAAAATGGAAAGTTGATCCTCATCAGAAGCCTTAAATAACCTGAAGTTAACACAAAATAAATTTACTTTGGCTTATGTAGCACCCATTTCTTGCAATTTTTTAAAACTTCGTAAATCGACCTTATCCTCTTTTCTTGTAGCAAAACTGACAGAAAATACAATGCAGTCGTTCGACAATAAAAAAACTAGTATAACGACAAACATAATTGGAGGTATAAAAACAGTTCAAAAATTCCCCCATTTTCAGCTAATAGTCGGCCAAAGAAATGTCCATTACAAAACACGTGGAAAATTTGAGCTCCACGTCACAAAGAAAAAATTACTTCGACATTTCACGTCGAAATTATGATGATACCTGTTCCTTAATCTCGTATACTGATCCACTTACAGGGAAAGCATTATTTCACTAAAATTTTAACTTAACTAGTGACTAGCCTTTGCTGACAGATTGAACTACAAGTATAGCGGTACTGGCCTCAGTATATGCTACTCATGGCCTGAGCTCACTAACCAAAAAAAGAGGTACTAGGGAGCACATAAAGTGATCATAGTAGCGAATCCTATTATATCTGTCACCAGAGGGACACAGAGCATTTCAATGAATAACTGGGCGAAGGAATTGTGGAATTGTCAAAAATGGTCGTCTGCATTCTTAGGTTCACCACTTGCATGCTACCAGAAAATTTATGTTCTCATACATTAGTACAAGTAGATGAAGTATGTTTATTTAGCAAATGGATTCTTGAATCTGATTCGAGTCCAATTTTGAAGATTTGACGTGTATTTATGCAGATTCGAAATAGATTTTCTGAAAATGTCTATTTCCGTTTGTTTTATAGAACATCAAGTTTAGAAATTAGTATATTTTCTAGTCATACATCAAAACTAGGGATACACTCTAAACTTTTTATCGAGAGAAATATCTGAAAATTTTTCATATATGCCAATCAAAAAGCTAGATTTGATAACAAACGACACATAAATACATTATCCACTTTCAGAATCCGTTCTCGAGTGGATTAAAAAATTTGGTAAATCGGTCTGAATGCGACATTTCAGGGCTTGTATACCAATAAACTTTTAAATTTATTTCTTGTTGGAATTTACCAATCTCCTAAATTCAGTATTTTGGCAACTGCTGTGTTGAATGAGGAAGTGAAGTAATAATAGAGGAATATAAGATGTGTGTGCGGTACCAGAGTGGAACACTTTTTAGTCAGACTTACGGCACAACAATGATATTTTAATTCGGAAATACATGCAGCCAAATAGCATTTAAGAAAAAAATTTTTTTTTTAATTTTATAATATGAAAAAAAAAAGTGAAAAAAAAATGAAACAAAAAGAAAAAAAATGAAAAATGGAAATAATATTAAATTGTATTTTCCTAATTAATAAGGGGTGTTCGTGTGTGTCATATTTTTTTAATTTATTTGTTATTAATTATTTTCGCTCTTGCGACCAGGATAGAGGAAGAATACGGTACATTTTTGAAGTCTACCCAATAATTTTGCTTTCAGAGACAGAATTTCCTCGAGGAAGGTATGAGAAGAGGGAAAAATCTTCGATTAAAAAAAAATATCATTATTAATTATCGGTGATAAGTGTTTGAAGTCAAGGGGTTAAAAAACATATTTGATAAAAAAAATTTTTTTATTCATTTTTAAGATTTTTTGAAATCTTATTCGATTATTTTGCTGAAAGTGAAAAAAAAATGGAAGTATACCTAAGCACGTGCAAATGAACAAATAATGGACATACACATCAAAATTGTAAAAAAAAAGAAACTGAAGAGAGACAAAGTCAAAGATATTGTAGGTACATACACTAATTAATGATCATAGCTCGTAATCTGCATTAATTTGCTCATGTAGATGAATATAATTATTTTGTAACATTCAAAAAGGTGGAAGTCTATTTATTTTTATTTTTTATAGATCATCCTCGCTGTGGATGATGTCTGTCGACATTTTGATTGCTTTCGTTCACACGTCACGTTGTTTCTGAATTTGACCTGTAGTATCATTAACGGCGTAAAATTGTAATTTTAACAGCGCAGAAATTTATTATAATTTTAAATTTTATGTTCTCGTCGATTCGCGTGGCTCGTAAATTCATATTTATTTAGTTTTCATGTAAGTATGTATGGATGTGTGTATATATGTGCTAAACTATGTTAACACATTACAGGTCATAATGTTTGTTCAATACTCACGAAATTTGGTGCAGATATTTCATATTTGTATTTGGAAAAAGAAGAGCCCTCTGGATTTTGCTACGGATCGGCTTTACGGTATGTCAGATAGATACTGTTACGATGTATTTTATGTAGTTTAATGGCTCTAAAATGAGTAAATTTGAAGTAATAATCATCAAATTTAAAAGAAACGTTGATATCGAACTATCTTAATATGCTTTCAAATTTGTTTGCAGTTGGTTTCGCTGTTCATCCCTTGGGGTTGTTGATTAGAAAAACAGCTTGTTTACACAATAAATATCTTAATTCTGGTCCAATAGTCACAAAATTTAGCATACAAATTACCTACAATCCAAGGACTAGACCAACTGATTTTGGTTGCAATTGGTTAATTTGTTCCCTAGTCAGTAGCTGTATAATATGTTTTTTTGTGATTGGTTTTTTATTTTTCTTTGAGATAATTGTTGTAAAAGGTCTGTTTTTTAAACGGCATCCAGAAAACTTCTTGTTTCAGTATAAAAAAAAAATTATTTTGAGGCTTCAGCACACCAGTGCTTTATTTAGATGCGTTATCGAGGCGGTTTCAAATTTAGGGTAAGGTTGCCAAAATCATACTATTTCCTAAATAATACCAGTGCTTCTTTTTAAAAAATGGGAGAGTAAATTACTGATCCACGTGGTGAATAATGAAACTGAATACAAACAACCACTAGCTAGGGAACCGAAAATTTCCTCAACATACTCATTTTACCTTCTTTATAAACTTAAGAAAAACAGCATACCCAAAGACAAATAATTCAATATCATCTTATTTTAATAAGCTTAGGATTGAAAAAAATGTTTCAGCTCTCAAACTTGTTAATTTAGTTGAATTTAAAACCTTCTTTACCATATTTTCAGAAAATTTTAATTCATTTAGTTTGAAGAAGGAAAATTTAAGTTTTATTGAAAGTGAACACTGTTTCCTAAATTGTACCACTAATAAGTTCCCTAAATCGTGTCTAGTTTTATAATGGAAGTGAATACGGTTTCCTAAGTCATACCACTGATTAGGGTGATGAGTCTCCTAAATCGTACAACACTTTTTGTTGTTATGTATGTTTCAAAACATTTTGATAAGTTTATTGTAATTTATTTATTAAAAAGATCTCTAAAAATATGGTAAAAAATAAAAATAAAATAAAACTAATACCGAAAGCAATAAAATAAGCTATAAAAATGAAAAAATTATCACAGGTATGATAGGAAACCAGTGGCCTAAATTGTACCATCAGGAGTTTGTTGATAAAATCAGCTGTAATTTTGACAGTTTTTAATGGAGGCTAGTGTGAATTAAAATATAATAGAAATGAGAATATAAAAATCAAAAAATTGACAAATATATCGTTGGTGGTTGTCGAGACTCACTGGTATGAGGTAAAGGGGCTCGGACGCCTTGACAACAGTCGCTGCCCCAAAGGGCAGGCAAATAATCGTCCTTGTGACGTTAAACACACAAAACTCGTTAGATCGTAACTACCTGTATGTACTTGCAGGTAATGTACGAGTACCGAATTGTGACACAATAAGATGATGTCAAGATTCGTACACGAACCAGCCATCCATCTCTTATCTCGATAGGGGATGATGCGACCTGGCCGTTCTTCTTACGTATGTATGTTTGTGTGCGTGTAAATAAGCCGTATATAAACCACCCGAATCGGCTCTAAAATTGCCAGTGTTTGGTCTGGTTCTGGCTTACCCGTACTTATGTACGAATTGGCTGAATACGCTTAAATTCTGTTGAATTTCCTTCTGGTAAGAATATCTCTCACAACAAGGTATTCCACAGTGGTAACCTCGACATGATTTTGGCTACGTTGTGAGGTGTCTTGAGGCGCATTGCGCTATTACAAAAATTTGGCGCAGTGTGCTGGCAAGAAACTTGCTTGCTCGGCAAATAAAAAAAATTTTTTTTTTTGCAGACTAAGACATCTTTTTAGGTTGTTGAAGTAGAGTCTGCTGAAGTGGGAATTTATACCACTCTCCTTAAAATATATAAACAAGGAGAAACCAGACAGTAGACCTGGAGGAAGAAGGTTGGACTCATCCCCCAACTCCCCCGACTTTGACTCGACACTCTAAGAATTTACCAAATCTGGAAGAAGGCCCTCAACACCCAGAATTAACACGACTGGGAACTGCAATAAATAAAGAACAACTAGCAGTTAAAACGTTGAGAAGTGGTCGAACTTTAAGCCAAAGTTCTGACCTGAAAACACCTGTCCTACAAACACAAGAGCCAGTGTTTTCAACCAGCAAGGAAAGAAGTAGTTCTGTGGAATACGCTTGTCATCAGAAAGACACAGTAATGGTCCCACCACCAACCGAAAACCCACAACCATCGCAGGGAGGTAGTAGTCAGCCATAGCTGACACCCGAAGTCTTGGCGCAGATTATGCAACTTTTGCAATTACAGACAGGGCAGAACCCCAACTTCTACATACGGAGGATAGAGATCCTGGAATTTCTGCCCAATGAGGTAGACTTATGGTTGACTCTATTGGAAGGCAGGTTCAAGACCAAGAACATAACTCTGAACCAGCGGTATCTACACATCTGTGGAGGCATGCCCCTACAGATAATCCGCCACATTCCAGACATCATGGAATGCCCTTCGACGGAAGAGGACAAATATGCCTGGTTTGTCAAGAAGATCAAAAATGTATTTGGAAAAACTAAGGAACAAAAGTCAACGGACAACTCTTACGGATCCTGTCTGACTATCCTGGAGTCACTCAACCATCAATTTGCAGGCATCCTACATACAAACACAATACGGTTCATTACGTAGAAACCAAAGGACAGCCTTGCCATGCTAGAGCACAAAGGTTACTGCCTGACAAACTCAAAGCGGCATGGGAGTACTTTCATCGCATCATTGAGGAGGGCATATGTCGCCCCTCAAAAAGCTCATGGAGCTCCCCTATCCACATAACCAAAAAAGCAAGTGGAGAGTGGCGAATTGTTGGAGACTCCTTTGGACTATTCGAATACCTTCGAATGCTGTTTGGACTTCGCAATTCAGCACAAACTTTCCAGAGATTTATCAATGGACTGTTTAGGGAATTGCCGTTTGCATATGCATACTTGGATGATTTCTACATTTGCTCTGAAGGTGGTGAGCAACAGCACGAGGAGAATGTAAGAGCCGTTGTACAGCATATACACGCTGCTGGGCTTACTATTAACGTAGGCAAAAGCTTATATGCACAGACCAAAATTGACTTCCTCGGCTACAAAGTCTCGACCGAAGGCATTTCCCCATTGAAGACCAAAGTAGAGCCAATATTGAACTTCCCGAAACCCTCAAATTTTGCTGAACTCAGGCGTTTCTTGGAGATGGTGAACTTCTATAGACGTTGCATGAAGAATGCAGCAGCCGAACAAAGTAAGCTGTTTGCACTAATAAAGATAACCAAAAAGAAAGACAAGACTCCACTCGAATGGAATGAAGAAGCCAAACAGGCCTTTGAGAAAATCAAAGATACACTGGCAAATGCAACTCTATTGGCTCATCCAGACGAAAGTCTGCCGTTATGCGTGAGTACCGATGCATCTGATTTTGCTATTGGTGCAACCCTGTACCAACTTGACAAAGACAACAAAAAGTTACCGCTAGCTTTCTTCTCGAGGAAGCTATCAAAAACAGAAAAGAATTATAGCACATACGATAGGGAATTGCTCGAAAATTTTGCTTCGTTGAAGCATTTCAGGCACCAATTAGAGGGTAGATATTTTTCTGTGTATACTGACCATAAACCCCTAACATATGCCTTCACACAAAAATCAGAACCGGCATTGCCGAGAAGAGCGCAACAATTAGACTACATTGGTCAATTGACTACCGACATTCAGTATATAAGTGGAGAACTTAACACTCCAGCTGATGCCTTGAGTAGAATCGAAGCTATCTCGGCTCCTGTCCAATTGCCTTATGCTGAAATAGCTAAAGAACAGCTTAAGGAGGCAGAATTGCAAGAGTTGTTATCGAACGATGATACTAGTCTCAAATTGAGACAGCAAAAAATTCCCGGTACTGATGTTTTATTAACATGTGACATCAGTACAGGTAAGAATAGGCCATTTCTACAGGTAAAATATCGCAAGTTGGCTTTCAACAGTGTACATAATCTGTCACACGCTGTCCCAAAATGTAGTGCTAATATGATTTCAGCAAGGTTTGTACGGCCACGAATGAAGTCTGACTGCAACAAATGGGCTCGCAGTTGCCTGAACTGTCAAGAATCCAAAGTAGGAAGACACACTCGCTCGCCCCTTAAATCCTTCAAACAAACGGAGCAGTTTAAAACTGTACATATGGACTTGGTAGGCCCATTACCACCATCTCAAGGACACAGATACCTGTTGACGATAATAGACAGGGCAACACGATGGCCAGAAGCAATCCCTCTACATGAGATGACAGCCCCTACAGTGGCTGCAAGGTTATATGATACCTGGATTGCGAGGTATGGCGTACCAGAAGTCATAATCACAGACCAAGGTCGCCAATTCGAGAGCTCGCTCTTTAAAGAGCTGTCTAATAAGCTTGGTGTTCAACACAGTCATACTACAGCTTACCATCCTCAAGCCAATGGCAAAATTGAGAGATGGCATAGAGCCCTCAAAGCCTCTATCATGTCACATGATACAAAGAGATGGGTAGAAGTACTCCCTACCACCCTCTTAGGCCTTCGATCTGCCCTACAAACTGATACAGGTCACTCTGCAGCGCAACTAGCATTTGGCAAAGAGCTACGCCTCCCAGGGGACTTCTTCACAGAATCGAAGGAAGTTAGCCCCGAAATCATGGTACAAAACATAAGAAATGATGCCAACAATTTCCTAAAACAGGCAGCTTGCCATGGCCAGCCCAAGATTTACGTCTCAAAACACTTGGCCAATACTTCACACGTATTTGTTAGAGACGAAAAAATGAGATCTGCGCTGGAAAAACCATACGCCGGTCCTTACAAAGTAGTATCACGAGATGAGAAAAACTTTGTGATACTCATTGCAGGCAAACCTCGAACAATTTCAATCCACAAATTGAAGCCTGCATATATGGTAAGTGAGGATAAAAGAATAAAAAGGTTGCAGAGGGAGAACGTAGAAAATATACAGAAGGATTCACCAACCAACACAGAAAAATCCGTCGAAAAATGTAAAATAAATAATTCACAACAGAAAACACCAAAAAAGTCTGTAAGATTTTCGGACGATTTTACCACTAAAACATTAAATCCGGAAGCCCCCATAAGCCCACGAAAAAAAAGCAGGCCCCTAGGCAGTAAAAAACGTAAAAATTTCCACCCTTCTCGCATGTCTGAGAGGTTAATGCGAAGAAAAAATTTACTCCCAAAAAAGTAATATCCGCTACGTAAGTTTAAACCCGCTAAAAAATATGAAAATCAGAACTCCGTGAAACAAAAGAAACTCCGGAGATAAGCAAACAAGGAATGCCAACAAAAAGAAAACGACAGGAATAAACAAATCCACGTGCGATACGGAAATAAACATCGCACCGTGCATTTACCGTTAAACACAAAGATAACCTCAACGTTGTGACGTCACAAGCGGAGATTCCTTTGTAATAAAAATTCCAAAAATATATTCTATGAGTTTATTTCAGGCATAACTTTGCTTAAACCAATCAGAACTTAACTGGAAAACTTACATACGGCCGAGAATTTTAAGCGCTATCCCCTCTTCATACTGATAAGAAGATGTGAAAACAATGAAATGAAACTGTAATGGTAAATTGAAAACAGCAGTAAATTCACCCGTTTAAGAACTGACGTGTTTTCTGAAATAATATTTTTGGTTCCTTTTTCCTTAACAACCTATTCTAATGTCGCTGCCAACTGATACCATCCTGAAGTCTGCCACCTCCCAGACTGCTCGAAGAACCTCTGAGCTCTCACAAACTCAGCGGAAAATTGAGCAGAAAATGGAGCTGGATCGGATAGAGGAGGAGCTGCTCATGGACACAGCTCCTCCTGTAGACAAAGTCCTAGCGGAGATGACAACTCTGCTTCCCCCGATAGTCTCTCCTCCCCGGTCACCGCCAGAACCAACCCCAATTCCAGAACCCCCAAAATTGGAGTTGAAGCCCGCAGAACCCAGGGAACCGATAAAGTTCCTCTTCACGGCAGAGAGGGCAGCGAACAAGAAGGCAAAGATGGCCGCCCTAGCATCGGAGACTTCAAACTCCCCGATGCTAAGAAAACCACTTTTCAAGCGACCTCTGCCCCCTCACTCCCACCACCACCCATACGCCTACACAAAAAATCATCCACCTAGGCGTAGGGGAGAAGGCAGTTTCACCCAATACCAGGTGCGTGCCGACGCAAGATGGCAATCATATGAATGCGTCGGCACTGCTGTTGGAAGCGCACTAGCCAAGTGGGAGGCAGACCAGAAGAGGCACTCATAAACCCGCAAGTCGCCCCCGGCCTGCGCATTTTGATCATTTTTGCAACGCAAAAACTGGGGGGGAGTAGCTGTGGGGACTCACTGGTATGAGGTAAAGGGGCTTTGACCCCTTGAGGACAGTTGCCACCCCAAAGGGCAGGCAAATAATCGTCCTTGTGACGTTAAACACACAAAACTCGTTCGATCGTAATTACCTGTATGTACTTGCAGGTAATGTACAAGTACCAAATTGTGACACAATAAGATGATGTCACGATTCGTACACGAACCGGCCAGCCATCTCTTATCTCGATAGGGGATGATGCGACCTGGCCGTTCTCACCAACGTACGTATTCTCTTACATACGTGTGTTTGTGTGCGTGTAAATAAGCCGTATATAAACCACCCGAATCGGCTCTAAAATTGCCAGTGTTTGGTCTGGTTCTGGCTTACCCGTACTTATGTACGAAGTGGCTGTACACGTTTAAATTCTGTTGAATTTCCTTCTGGTGAGAATATCTCTCACGACAAGGTATTCCACAGTGGTTCTAAAAATATTATTTTTATAATTACGGGTTGCTAAAATGAAAATTGGTTAATTTGGGCTACCTTAGCCTATGCTGTTGAATTTCTCCATGTATATCAAACACACGTTGTTAAATTCACCTCAATAATGCTAAATAACACATTGGTGTGCTGCAGGCTTTACTATAAAAATTCTTTTTTTTTCCACACCCAAATCGCTCCCATTTACTATTTCGATCCAGAAACTTTATTTACTCATTTGTACACAATCTGTATTCTTAATAATCTACAACACAATTTCATTTGAAATAGGTTCCTACGTATCCATTGGGAGATTTTCAGGTTCTAGTTCTAGTATCACTTTTACTCTTCACTAATTTTATTTTCAAAGCTTCTAGGTTCAGGATATTTTTCTGATTATTCTTTAAGGTTCGGACAAAAGCCAAAATCTGAGATTGAAGCAGAATCTAATCTTTAAGGTTAGGATAGAAGCTAATTTCTAAAAAACTTTGAATAATTAGTAATTATGTTTCAATTATTCTAAAGTATACCTCGAAAAACTTACTTTTTCTGTCCAGCAAATTATAACTTCTCACACTGGGCATCGATTTTAATAATTTTTTTTTCTAGACAGAACTAACGTGATCTCATTATGGTCTCGTAATATTTTTTCAAGAATCAATGATATTGTTTCTGAATTAGCTTTAAAAACGGTACGATACCAACAAAAATTGCAAATAACGCCAAATGCATTTGAAACGATAACATTTTGTGAAAAAAGTTTCACTAATAAATCAAATCAATTTCACAAAAAAAAAGAAAAAACGTTTTGATATGGAAATATTGTAACAAATCGTATGATTTTTCTCGTTTGAAAATCATCCCTTGATTCATCATAAAAGAAGGTTGAAACCTTTAGAGTTTTAAATTATTACATTTATTTAATTATAAAATCACTACCTGTAAGTGAGAATCATACGATGAATTTCATCAGAAAAATAAAGTTCCGATGGCCCGCAAGTGAAAAGGTAGATTTCCCCTAGAATAGACAGAATTTCAAATTATGTGTTTTGTTGGTTGCTTTCACAAGACATATACGTTTTAATAATTCTGTAACACAATGAAAATTTCAAATAACAGTAATTCGGAAACTAAGGGGCTCATTTAACTCATCTTTGAACTTGACCGAAATGTAATCTAAAGAATTTACATCTCAAATTTATTCCAATCCACAAAAAATTACGCCTTGCCCCCATTATCTTCGGATTTCAAATTTAAATAGCCACCATTTTGAAACTAATGGACGGATTATATCCATCTTCGAACTTGACCGAGATATGAACTCAGAGTACTCACATGCTAAATTTCGCCACAATCCGTAAAGAAATTTACCCTCTAGTTCGTTGACAAATTTTATTATATCCATATATATATATATATATATAATATATGTACGAGCTGTTACCGCCAGCTTCACTTGTGTATAGTGTCCATTTATTTGTGTTTACCTTCTTCCCTTATTTTAACAAACTTCTTGTGGTCCTAAGTATTTCAACAATTTATTGTTTCAATTAAAAATTGAACCTGATCGAAAGATATTCCCTGTGATCTATCCCTCGGTAATATATCAAAAAATTACCTTAACCCCCTTTTTGTGTTTCAAAAAAATTCTAGAATTTATTTAACCGAAACTTTGGAGCAAAAATTTGAATTCAGCACCCCAGAAAACATATCATAAGATATATCAATGGATAATATGAGGAAAAATTATCTTAACCACTTTTTTGTTGACCCAAATGAAACTTGACGTGAAAAAATAAATAAAACAGAGATATAGGTAGAGAATAATATCCGTCTTACTAACAAGTAGACAAAAAAAGAGAGGCGAAGAAGTCCTTTCAATTCTCTTTCATTCGTTTTCATTACTTCTAGAAATATTTTTTCTCTTTCCTGTTTTCACAAATGGTAAAAATCTGCAACTTTTGTCCTAGCGGATCCGTCATATTAGAAAAAGCCGCAATTCAGAAAATGAAAAAAAATTGTTTCAATTAGTCTGGCAATATTAGGCATTTTACAATGAGCCCAGACTGTTTTAGGCTAATTGGAAAATCAAACATTTTTGTCTCAATTAGCCTAGCACTAGGTCCGATTTAATGAGCTCAAACCCATTTAGGTTATTTGAAAATTATAGAGTTTCAGGTTAGAAATTAGTGTTTTTTACACAAATAAATAGACGTCAGTACTCGTTTGAGTCGCAAAAGTGCAGTGTATATTCGATGAAACATTAATACATAAGAGTACATATAGTTCATTGCCTGATTGAGAGATAAGGTGAAGATCAGCGAATGGGAGTGATAGACGATAAGTACATTTACATATATAATATATGACAAGAAATAGTTTCTCACGATATGAGTTATATGTGTGTGTATAAGGTGTGAGGGGAAGGGGTTTGGTGTCACCCAACACCCCCCCACAATCCTTTGGACCGAACACAAGAAAAAGGAGAAATGAAAAATAAATAAAATTTAAAAAAAACATCCATACGATTAAAATATTAAAAAAAATTTTAGTGTATAAAGTAAAATGGTAACATATAAATTGCATTGAAATGGTGAAGAAAAAAATTGCTGAAAAAAATGGTAAGTATATTCATATATGTAAAAATAAAATTAGATGTAAGGTTATTGTATGATATGTAATTAATATGTGTATTTATATATATTTATAGGTATAAGATGTGATTTTGGAGACAACTGAAGATGAGTTACAGGTAAAATTTATTATAACTGTTCCATATTTAATTAATTAGATGTTAATGTGAAATTTTGATTTTCTGTTTTCAGGTGTTTGGATCGAGGTACAGCTGAAGATTTAAAGGATTTTGATGAGTTTATGGATCGACTGAAGGATTTTCCAGGATTTTGTCTGTTAGGATTATGTGTTGTTTTACAGGAAGAGATTTAGTCAATAGGTCTGCAAGTTGATCTGCAGTAGTAACCTGTTTAAAGGTAAATATTTTGTCTTTATATGCTTGGGCTAGACCATAGCATTTAATCATTAATGCCCTAAGTCTTTTCTGCCCTCCTCCAGAAATGACATGGATTACTGAAATATTATCTTCGTTGACTGTTACAGGTTCAGTGATTTCAAAAATTTCCTTATTTAGCAGCCAAGCTACTTCGATGTCTTCAAAGGAGTTGTGAAGAGCTATCAATTCGGCTGCAGTTGATGACGAAGCATGGATATTTTGGCGATGAACGCCCCAATTCATTATATCGCCATTTATTTTAATTAGATATCCCGTAATGGATTTTCCTTTTTCTAATTCTTCCATATCAATGGGTCTATCATCGATATCAGGGGCATAGCTTGCATCGACAAAAGCTTCAATTCCAGTGGAATTTGATTGATATAGAATTGAATGGTCAATTGTAGATTTAAGATACCAAATTATTCAACGAACGTAATTCTTTAAGGTATCGTCGTAGCTATTTTGGAACCGGGACAAATAATTTACAGCGAAGGCTATGTCCGGCCTTGTACCTCTCGCTGCATAGAGTAAGGCTCCTATCATTGACCTATACTCCTTATCATCTTTTCCTGTTGAAATTTTGCTCAATTTTAAACCAGTTTCCATTGGTGTTTTAGTTGGGTTTGAATTGCTCAATTAAAATTTTTGGAGAATCTTTTGAATATGTTTTTTTTGATTGAGTCTGATTTGTTGCAATTCAATGTTTCGTTCAATTTCAAACCCTACAAAATTTATGGGATTATTTACAACTTTCATTGTAAATCTTTTCTCAAAGTGAGAGGTTGTTTCTGATATCCATTGGGGTCTATTTGTTGCTAGTAATATATCATCCACACAGACTATCATTATGGCTAAGCCATTTGACTCATCTCTACGAATGTATATACACCTGTCTGTTTTAGACTGTTTGAACTGTGTTTTCAAAATATGTGAATCCAATAACTCCATCCAGTTCTTGCTCGAGGTTTTGAGCCCATAAATGGATTTTTCTAATTTCAGTAATTTATTTTTTTCAATTTGAGATCCTGGCGGTGGAATGAGATAAATCTCATTTTTGATGTCACTATTCAGATAAGCTGTTTTAACATCGTATTTCACTAACTGTAATTTCAATGTGTTGATAACTGACAAAAGCCATCTTATCAACCACATTTGGATTACAGGTGCATAAGTTTGTGTAAGATGATATTCGGAGCAGTCTTTGAAACCTCTAGCTACGAGTCTGGCTTTAGGGCACATTTCACCATTTTCATTTGCCTTAACTGTGAATATCCAGCAGGCATCAATTGGTTTAAGACTGTCTTCCTTATTAACAACTTTCCAGACTTTAAGGTCTGCCATTGACTGCATTTCATCCTGTGTTGCCTTTGTCCACTGATCCTTAAAAGGATTCGAAAATATTTCCTCATACTTAGTTGGCACACAGTCTTCTATGAATTGATTATTTTGAAATGAAGCTTTTTGACAAGTATTTATTCTATATATGGCTTCAGTTTCATCAGTAAGGGGTTTGATTTTGAGATCTTGTGTATCTTCAGAGAAATCTAGCAAATTTTTTGTCTCATCAAATTTTACATCACAGGAGGTATAACATCCCATTCTAGCTGGGTCAAGAAGTTGATAACCAGTAGTTGTGTAGCTCACAAATATGGTTTTATGTGATCTGGGAGCCAATTTTACATCTAAATGCTCCTGGTTTTTCTTCTTAGCTTTGGCTACAGCTTGTTGGCGCTGTTCTATTGGCACATGCCTATAGGCAATGGCCCCAAAGACTTGAAGATTAGATAAATCTGGCTTTTGGCTATGAAGTTTTTGGTAGGGGGTCATGTATCCCTGATTGACGTGGGTTGGAGTCCTATTAATAATGTGAGTCACAGTATACACCATAAATGACCAAAGTCTAAAATCTATTTTGGCGTCATATAGGAGGGCACGAATTTTTTCCATTAAAGTTCTGTTTTGCCTTTCGGCTATTGCATTTAATTCTGGTGTATATGCTATTCCTGTATCTTGTGTTATTCCCTGTTTGGAGCAAAATTGGACCAATTTCTCATCCATATATTCTTTTGCTTGATCTGTTCTTAAGACAGCAACAGGATCATTTGGGAATTTTGACTTAAAAGTCAGGACAAAATTTTTAAACTTATCTATGGCTTTGGATTTCTTCTTGATAGGAAAAGCTAGAGTGTATTTTGACCAATGGTCAATAAAAGTTAAGATGTACTTTTTGCCATGATAGGCGTCCTGAAATGGGCCCATAATATCTGATGAGACTACTTCCATTTGCCTTTCAGGCCTTTTTCTCACTCCATGGTGGCCAAGTCTGGTGGATTTAGCTTTTGTGCAAATTTCACAAGTGGCCAAGTCGTCCTCTTTAAAGTTAAGGTTCCCTGGTATTCCTATTACTACTTTGGATAATTCTTTCAAAGTTTTGCCACTTGCATGGGCTAGTCTGCGATGCCAAAGAAGTTTGTTTTTTGTGATGTTTATTTTTTGCTTTCTGTTGACTCTGACACTTTCACTTATGTATTCTTCACTTTCAGAGTCAACCTCCTGATTGGCTAAGTCCGCATTAGCTTCTTCTAAATTTTGGATGCCATTATTTTCTGTCTCACTATGCGGATTATTTTCTTGTTCCTCTTCTGCAGTTACCAAATTTAAATCTAGATCAGCTGTCTGATCTACCTGGCTAGTGTCATTTTGAGTGACAGGCATGCATTTCAACTCCTCATAGACTTTTTCCTCATTTACTATCTCATAGTCTATATAGTACATAGAGCCTCTCTTTATTGCAGTGATGGCTACCTCTCCAGTCTCTTAGTTGACAATGTCTGCATGATCATGTTCAGAGACTATCCGAAAAATACCAGACTCCATAACTTTTTCTCGGGACCAAATGTCTATGTTAAGATCTGGGTCATAGTATACCTCTTTGAGATGTATAGTAGAAAATTCAGCATTCGAGTTGCAGACATTGACGACCATTTCTCCTACATGTGTAGGATTCATAAAGATTCCTTTTTTAGCACATTGAGTTTTGCGATTATTATCAAGTTTGCGAATGTTGTTCAGTTTGGACATATCATTGACCATATGGTCATCTGCTCCTCCATCTAATAGCATGGTGTGTAATTGGTTCTTTATTTTTGGATTTTCTGATGCTGTTGGTGGTTTTGGCCATTGAAATTCCTGCTCTAGAATATCATCAAAGCTCAATCTATCAGGCTGAGAGCGGAGCATCATGGAATATTTAACTCTAAAATCTTGTTTTGGTTTGCTCTGACTATTATTATTAGAGTTATTTGAGCTTTGAGGTTTTGAACTGTTGTTATTGTTATTTTGTTGTGGAGTGTTATTTTGTATAACTTTTTCATTAGGATATGTCCTTTTTTATTACAGTTATAACAAGTAACATCCATGAAATTGACTTTATCCTGTGTAGGATAATTTTTATCTACACTGTTTGTTGTTTTGTGATCGCTTAGATAATTGGTATTTTGGTAATTTGAATTGGTTGCTCAATTTTGGTTACTACGAGCAAATCTAGTATTTTGAAATGGTTGATAAGGAGTTCTGGGTTGGTCAAACCCTGGAAAGGTTCTATTTGAATATTCTATATGATAACTTTTTTCGAGGACCATTTTTACAAGTCTAACAACAGTTCTTTTTTCTAAAGAGGGGGTAATTTGCATCTCGCAATTCTTCGGCTATTTTGGACATGTAGTCCATAAATTTTCGAATATTACATTTCCTGGGGTCGAAGCGAAGAGATTGATATTTTGCTCTAAGAACCATTAAATTTGTGGGTGTAGTGTTTCTATAACGTCCATCTAATATTTCAAAAATTTCTGAGACAACATCACAATTTTTGACATAATGCAAAATTTTTTTATCTAATCTCTCAAAAATGAGAGCTTTGGCTCTTTCTTGAGTTTGAAAATAACTCAGCCAGGTTTCATTAATCTGGTTTCTGTGGATGCGCAAAGATAACTAGTTTCTTTGCCATCAGGGAAAACTGTTTTATGACAACCTTTGCCAATTAGTGTGCTGATGATTATTGAACGCCACCCTTCGTAGCCATTTCCTCTGAAAACATTAGATATGCGTTCTCCTGATTCTGCCGTAATGATAGAAAAAAAAAATGAAAATATAAATAAATAAAAAAAAACAATGTGGAAACAATCCCCAGCAAATGCCGAAAGAACGGATTGCTACAGCACTATTGATCCGAAATCTTGGTATAACAATCGAATTTCAAAAAGTCCAGATATATCTTCCAAGTAAAAAATAAAAATAAAATAAAAAAATTCCCAGAGGGCAAGGTATGATATATCTATTAAAGTTGTGAGTGGACACGACCCAAAAACGAATAAGACAAAATAATCCAAAAAAATATTCAAATATTCGAAGTAGAATGATAAATAAAATTGCACGTAATAAATAATAATGCACAAAAGTATAGTAAGTTTATAGGAACACAATTGAAATAATTGGACAACAAGGGAATTATTTATTTCTTCAGCGGGGATCTGTACTCGATCACAAATCTGAAAACCCTAAATTAAAAATCAAAATGAAATATTTTTTAATAAAAGAAAATATTCGAGGGGACTATAGTTTTTCTAAGTTGAAAACACAAATTAATTTTTTTTAAAGTCCGATCGAAAGAAAAAAAATAAAATGAAAATTACGATTTGGAATAAGTGAATAAAATAAAATTATTTCAATCGTAATATTATTATAAGATGAAAATAAAACGAGTATAAAAGTAATAAATTCGTGTGATTATTCTTTTCAAATAAAATAATTTTTTTTTTTTAAATAAAACTGTTAAAAGTGGTGCAAGTTTAAACCAAGTTTAATCACACGTTTTAAAATTCAGCGGTTCGTTGATTGGCAGTTTTCAACCGACGTAATGGCAGACAGGAAAAAAATGGACGTTGAAAACCACGCCAACATTCAATAATTTGCAATAATGCATAAAACAAACAGAATATTGCACATAAAAACGTAAGTAAAAGTGAGAGTGTAACGGCTCAGTCAAAAAACGAACGAAACAAGCCGTGCTTAACCTACCGCAGATCCACAGACTGGTACACTTTCAACAAAAAGTGCGCACAAAAGTTGCAAATAAAAACATAAAAAATGGTCCAATATGGACAAATTTGGTGTCAAAACCAAATATTTTTTCACGGCAAAAACAAATTTTTGCCTTAAAAGTTCCAATAAAGAAATTTTCTGACACCAAGTTTTAAAAAGGAATACAAAAGTTTTACAAATACCTCTTTTTGAGTACTTTTTTATGAAGTTATTGTCACCAATTTTGAGCTATTTGTTGGTGGTTGTATGCCGCTATTGTTTAACATTTTCTCGACTGGGCTTTTTGGATTTGATGACAACTAACTGCAATACTGGACACTTTGACGAGCTCCCGAGTGATATTTTGACTGACTTTTCTTGACTATGTTGAATTTTGGATTCGATGTTTCGATATATTTGACCAAATTGACTGGGTTTCTGATTTGATGCAGACGTACATTCAAGTTGTGACGGCTCAAAACGATATTTGACCAAATTGGTGCTGCAACGAATTAGTCTCGCAAAGTATTGAAATGACTAACAATTTGTGTTTCTTCGGATGACACAAGTAGGGACTCCAAGCAAACAAAAACAATCGATGGCAGCTTTGGAAATTCGTAGACTTGACCAATATTTTGACACACAAGCAGCGCGCAAAATTTTCAGCAACTGACGACGTTCAATACGAAATTTTCAGTAGTTTTACAATTTTTAATTCAATAAAATAAAAATGAAACAGTATTATCAACTTTTTGATTTTTTTTTTTTTTGGTATATAAAATTTTCGTTAACAAATAGTTATTTTGCACAATAAAAATAGCAATATACTTTGCTTATTTAAATTTACTTTGTTTATCACGAACGATTAAACTTTAATTTCGAACAGTAATTAAATTTCACTCTGTGTTTTTAAAAAAAAATTGAAGATTGTTGCGGAGCGATGCTACCATATAGAGTTTCAGGTTTGTAATTAGTGTTTTTTACACAAATAAATAGACGTCAGTACTCGTTTCAGTCGCAAAAGTGCAGTGTATATTCGATGAAACATTAATACATACAAGTACATATAGTTCGTTGCCTGATTGAGAGATAAGGTGAAGATCAGCGAGTGGGAGTGATAGATGACGAGTACATTTACGTATATAATATATGACAAGAACTAGTTTCTCACGATATGAGTTATATGTGTGTGTATAAGGTGCGAGGGGAAGGGGATTGGTGTCACCCAACAAAAATCGTTCCAATTAAACTAAAATCATCAGGCTAATTGAACAACTACAATTTTTTATAAAATGCCAGCTCTTTAATAAATGACATTATAGGCATTTTACAATCAGCCTAAACAGCTTTAGGCTAACTGAATATTGTAAAATGTCTTGATCAATTAGCCCAGCTCTAACTAGGCGTAATAGAATGAGCCCAAACTTAGTTAGGCTAATTAGAAATCGTACCAATTAGCCTAAAATTTTCAGGCTAATTAAACAATTTTTTTTTATAAAATACCGCCGTTTTATAATCAGCCTAATGCAATCCCAGCTATATTTAGAAAACGAATGAATCAAAAAAAATTTTTTTTCTTATAGGTAGGTATACAAAAAAAACAATTCTTTGCTGAGATTTATTATATCTAATATCTAATGTCACGTATTGTTTCTTTTTTGTCAGAAAAAAAATTGTTTGATTCATTCTTTTTATAAATAGCCCATTGAATTAGGATGATTATAAAACGTCGGCATTTTATAAAAAAAAATTGTTCAATTAGCCTGATGATTTTAGGCTAATTAGAACGATTTCTAATTAGCTTAACTGGGTTTTGGCTCATTACATTAAGCGTAGTTAGTGCTGGGCTAATTGAGCCAAAAATGTTTGATTTTCTAAGTAGCCTAAAACAGTCTGAGTTCTTAGTAGAGTCCCTGAAATTGTCAACTTAAATGAAACAACTTTTTTTCGTTTTCTGAATTTCCGGCTCCTTCTAGAATGTCAGCGACGTTTGGAAAATGACAAATTTTCCAAAGTGTCTACGACACGTATATTGGATCTTGGTCTGAGTCAAGTTCGATGATAGGCCAAACCCGCCGACTAGTTTCTGAATTACGGCTTTCTGAAATTTTCATTATATGGTACCTGCAAAATTCGTAAAACCTGTAATGAACGCAACCCGCAATACATATAATTTGAAATTGCACCCATTTTTGGCGAGATCTACGTTTCTGACTGGCATCACCATCATGGGCAGTGGGAAAGGTAGATTTCGCCTAAAAACATAACTTCAAATCACGTGCATTGCTGGTTGCGTTAATTATATGTATATGTATAAAAGATTTTAAGAATTTTGTATCATAACGAAAATTTCAGAAAAAACCGTAATTCACGAAGTAATGGGCCGATTTGGTCCACCTTTCATAATTTAAAATTCTATCTATTCTAAACGAAATCCGCCTTTCCGACTAGAGGGCCATTGGCATTTTTTAAAGGCGAATTCGATGGACTCTTGACCTCTTGTTCATCAGTCCTTTCCTGATTCGCCTTCACTTCAAATGTACTTTTGTGTAGGTTTCCTGCGAAAATATACAAATAATTCTTGACCTTATGAAACGACCCGGAGATGGGGTTGGGTACGTTTTTCGTTTATGACCCAAATAAACTTTCAGCGCTAAAAGGTCAAATTCATATGTCAAATGTATGTGGACCCATATATTCTATTTTCTTGTTATAAGAGTATGGGTCGCAATTTTAGTCTGATAGTCCCGAATTTTGGTACGAACATTAGCACTAAGCCAAGGACTAGACTTACTGATTTTGGTGCGAATCGGCCAGCCTATCTTGGAGTTTAACAGCCTTATTTTTGACAAATAGCAACGAAATTTGAAAGTGATTTTTACTATGTTCTATTCTAACATGCTATAAATTTTTGTGCCGATCATTCGGTCGATACTTCCGATATGTCCGATTTAAATCTGATTTTAGGCTCTAAAGTAGGTATGTAATTTTCGATTAACAGTTACGAAATTTAGCACACTCATTATTTATGATCTCTACTACCTAACTTTTTGCAAATTTTAATTGTAATTGGCTGTTTTTGAAAACCCACATTTTCTAATACAACGGTTGCTGCGCTATAATTTTTTCTGTTTTTATTTACACAATCATGCGTGTTTACGAAAATGTCTATCGAAACGAATTTTTTTTATCAAATCCAATTTTTACATTTCTCATCCCATAAAAGTATTCTTAATAGCGATACCTATTTTATCATTTCGTAAAAAAAACAACCGTACCACGTGATCCCGAGAACGAAGCTGATTATTTAACAATAATCAATCGTGTCGCTTTTAACAAAAAATGATTCAAAGTTTATGAAAAATTTGGATTATAATTTAAAAACTGTAATTTATCGACAGTAGGTATATTTTCCTCTCCGAACTGCAGGGGCGGTTCTAGAGGCAACCGCTAGCACGACAAAATTTAGAAAGACGTCGAAGTGGCTCGTGTCATTTTCCAAGAAGTATACCTAGGTACCTATACTTACAAAATGCTATGTTTGTGTTTGCTTGAATTTTCTACCTCAGAATTATTGAAACACAAAAATTTATAACTATAAAAAAGAGGAAAATAGTCAATTACTTGTTTTCAAAATCAAAATTGTGGATACCTCGATGATTTTTTTCAAACATATAAAATTGAAAACATTCCGAGATGAAAAAATTATAGACGAAAAAAACTGCAATAGGACAGTGAAACTTTACTAAATTTTGAAAAACCCTAATATAAATTGATTCGAGTCGAAAAATAGGAATTTAGTCAAATATTCTGGATCCCTCATCTGTTTTTACTTAAATATTCTGTGCGGTAGAATTACTTTTGGGACAAATTCTGGATATTATCTGTAAAAACATCATAAACTCCGTGTACTGGTAATAGGATTTCAAGTGAAATGGGAGAGAACCATTCACAATAAATATTTTTGGGAATTAGGAAATTTTATGATAAAAATTTTTGTATTTCTCACGTATTCTGAGGAAAAGTTTTTCTTGAAAACCAATTCAGCGGCATGGTGTGACATATTTCTCTTATTAGATAACAGGTAATAGGAAATCGGCTATTATTTGAATCTTCTACCCATTTCATATTTTCAAATTGCTCTCTGCATCCTGGGGAGTAATAAACGATTCACTTCCTTTTTATCTGGTAATGGAAATTTCGATATTATTAAAGATACTTAGGCATCTTAAAGGAATAAGTCGTTTTGAAATTCCTATTAAGGTTATCAACATTTTCGATATATTCTTCAATTCTCACTTTCGTTGAAGGTCTATCAAAATATCACTTCAGAGTTCAGAATTTTTGAAATTACTTTATGTGTCCAGTAATGTATATATAGGCTTTCAACTCAAATCAATTCCTATTAAGGTTTTTCAAAATTTGAAAAACGTTTAGTTTTTTTCATCCATAATTTTTTCATCTCAGAATGTTTTCGATTTTATATCATAAAAACAATCATCAATGTATTTATCAACAATTTTGATTTTGAAAACAAGAAAAAAACTATTTTCTTTTTTTTTATAACTATAAATTTCTGTGTGTAAATAATTCTGAGGTAAAAAATTCCAGTGGTTTTTTGTGTATTTTACGAGATTTTTGAACTACTCTAATAGGTAAATGTAAAAATTTTAAAATACGGTAGCTGAGTATTTAAAACTTTGTGATTTACAAGTTAGTTCAATTTTCTATTTGGTTTTCAGAGAATTTTATGTTTTTTAATTGGTTTTATATGAGTAGCAAGTAGTTTCATACTCGCATTTAAGAAGTTTTGTCACCTTTATTATGGAAGTATGGAAAATGATGAAAGGGTTTTTTCCAGTATTTGGCATACTGTAGAACTCACTATAACAGTAAAGAAATGTTTTACACAGTATTGCTCATTACGTATTGGAAGGAAGAAAAGTGTACCTAAAGTGTACTTCAATATTAAAAAAAACAAAATTGTCTAAAATTACAAGATTTCTACAATTGAGCATTATAAACTCTTCAATATTGACTTTAGGATTCGACACTTCACTCATATTTTGCTTCATTACTTACCAATAACGCATACACCTATATTAACAATTTATTTGTATTTTTATTTAATTTTTTTATTTTTATTAATGAAGAAAACTGTTTGAGAATTCATTTTTTCGCAGCCTAAATAGGTTCCTGTGAATTTAGAGCTTCTAAAAAACTTTCTTAGAAAATAGGCGCTAAATTTCATTCCTACCTGCTACCAACATTATCCTGGAACTGCCTCTGTCTTCCTCTTTTTCACCTTCTCTTCATTCGAATATATAGGTAAGTATGTTGATAATCTGAATTTAAAATTTTTAAACTTCTTTACAAGTTATATAAGATTAGGTACATGACATTGTCTCTTTTAGGTTCTATACACATACAACAAAATCACAATAGTACAATATTACTGTCAAAGTTTTTAAAAATTTTTGTTTTTAACTTGAACAACGTATTTTATGCATTACATTTTATGGAGTATTATAAAAAACGCCCTCTGTTGAAAACGATTTTAATTTACCTAATAAATCAAAAAAAAAAAAAAAAAAAAATTATGTACTATCTAATCAATTTTGCCCCTGTGAAAGCGCTAAGAAAATTATGATTTTTATCTGTCTGAATGTATTCATTTTATTTATTACAAAAATCTGTCTTCAAATTACGAACCATCAGTCAGTTTGAAAATATCCCTTTAGATAACAACGCTATAATGGCGAGTGGATACTGTAACGAATATGTTCGTCATATTTTAATATAGACGTACATATTTCGTTCACAGAAAAATACGTTTTTCTTACTAAGCAAATTCTTTCCCTAATATGTATTGTCAACTGGCGAAATTACCGTTACTTCCTGCCAACAACCACTACACGTTTTCTAACGGAATATTCGAGTACCTGAACATTCTGGTACCCGAATATTCTAGAAATGATTAAATACCTAAATCAGCAAATCCCTACTCTACACACAACACCATAGAAAACCATATACCTTGACAGGTATATAAACTCTGGTTTTCATTAAAATAATTGTATTGTATTGTATTGTATAGAAATGTAATTGTAATCTTGACACTGCGTAATAGTGTAATATATTTTATTGTAAATAAACTGGTCAGTCGTATACTGTACCTGCAATATTCATCCAGTCTTAGACTGTGAATGAATACTTGTAAATTTAATATTGTGTTTTAAAAGTAAAGTGATAAAATTTATTGTGTGTTTCAATTTAATTAAAGTCTTTCATTTAGTTAAGGTCCACAATAGTTGTGGATAATAAAATTCAATTAGTTAAAATAATTCTCGAATACTATAACATTCCTGTGAATATTATCGTATATCGAAGGAAGTGTAATCGCCCCAAAAGAGGTTAGTTTCCAGTACTAAACCACCTAAACCACCTCTTTTGGCCGTTACGGATACCAATTTGTAACTTTTAACTTCAACTCATTGAAAATTGCGTTTCACTCTATAAAAAATAATTCTGCCGTAGGTACCTACCGAAAATGATTCGAGACTTTTTAAAATTTTATCTAACATCGGTTCCTTTTTGGTTTTTTTGTGCCCCAATAATTTCCCAATAAGTACCGAATATTTTCATTAAATTTATTTCTCCTCTGAAATTTCAGCGTATTGTACTGTTCATAATTACTTAGGTTACTAATGGAGAGAATTTTCATATTTAAAGTTCATACCTGCAAAAGATCTGTAATATGATGGACGCAAATGGTGTTCTAACCTCCATTAACTTGGAAATATTTTTTGAAAATGAAAAAATTGGAAGTGATCTCGGGCAGATTTTTCTATACTTCTTTCCCCACCTCCAAAAAAATTTGTTTAGCGACTTATTATTGAGTAATGATCTTCATTTTTTTTTCTCAAATCTACGATTCGTAACATAGAGTCCTGTATTTGGTGAAGGGAGCTTTAGATACGAAACTCCTGAATTTGAAACGAAATCACATACTTCAATAATATAACCTGTGAAAAATCGGTGAAATTGAAAGGTTAAAAGTAGTTTTTTCCATAGAGGCTAATCTTCTCTCCAATCCCTCCTTCTACAAATTCTGGATGTACTAATGACTACCGGAAACTGTCCATAAACATTTACTTTCCTTTCCTTGAAGGAGGGAGGCGATTGTGTTGAGTGTCCGTAAATTCTTATACTAAGGCCAGTCACTTACTTCTATAGGTATACGTATGACGGTGATAAGAGATGAACCACCATTTTAATTTTTTTTTTTTACTTACATTAAGTTTATATTTATTCACACTGATTATTATTACCATATTATATTTACTATACAGTACAAAAACATTATAACAAAAAAAACTTAAAATGGCGGTTCATCTCTCATCACCTTCATCATGTGCATACCTATAGTTGTAAAAAGCTTTACTTATACCAATTTTATGATTTGCCTAGGAGAAAAAATAATAGCCTGATAAAATAATAAACAAAAATTTTTAGCACCCTAACCCAAATTTGTGTCTGGACACGCCACTGTCTTCTGATAATTGGTGAAATAATTTGGGAGAAAATTTTACGGCAGCTTCAATAAAATTTTCAAATTATAAGGGGTGGAACATTGTGGTTGTAGCCTCATTTTTGTTTTAAAATATTAATAATGTTAAAGAGATCGACTGAAAGTTTGTCTTTTTACAATGAACAAGCAACACAAAATTATTGTTTCGTATTTAATATAATATGCTGTAATATTTTCAGTTCTATTTCTTTAAATACAGAGGGCAAGAATCCAAAGTCCGAATCAAATGAAAATATTGAAACTCAGTTGGCCAATATTAATGCAAGACATATTGATTTACATTCAAATATGTGAGTAAGGGAATAATTCTCAAATCATTGCGTTCATTCCCATTAGCACAAAGATATTAATAGTTAATTTTAACTCAAACTATTTTTTCTCCTCTCTTTTCTTCGTCACTCCTGACAATTATTACTCGAGGAGAAGTGAGCGGTCTGCAAATACGTCAATCATTTTATACATATAATAGAACATTATATTTACTCCAATACCCAACTATGCAATGCCCACAAAATTACGTTTCCTTCCACCCTTAATACAGGTATTAGAATAGAATTTTTTTCGAAACGCTGTCCACTACCTGGTCCATCTTCATGACAGATTTTCACTCAAACCAATTATGATTAAAGGAAAAATGAATAATCTACTAAAACGTCTGTCTTTTTATGTAACAGACAGACATATTTCGATACCCGATTGGTACCCAAATATTTGAAAAAAAGTTATGCGCCATCACATATCTTATAGGGTTGAATGCAACCATGTAATATTACCTAATAATTCATGCCTCTTTCATGCTCAATGGCAGGGTATCAAAATTTATTTTTCTTATTTTTTTTAAACCTCATCCACTATCTGGTCCGTCTGGTCCGTCTTAATGAAAAATTTTCACTCGCATCAATTATTATTATTTTTAGAGAAAAAATGAGTGGTCTTCGAAAACATCTATCAATTTACATAATACATAAGTACCTACCTAATTTAAAAAATATAAATCAAAATAATTGGAAAAAAAAAAAAAAAAAAAAAAAAAAAAAGATCGTTTATTTTAGTGAAAATTATGGCACAAGAAGATAGCTTACCTACTGAAGAAAAACATTAATAAATTTTTCACGTTTTAATCTCAGTGATTCTTAGAACCTTTATACAATTTTCCACGAGAGGATTTCAATTGGTGGCCAAATTTTTTTCGAAAAACTGTATAATTTGTAGCACCACTTATTGATATACAGAACTGAGCTTTAATATTTGCTTTAATTATTTTATTCGTCACTGAAAGTTACGAGAGGTTAAACAATTTTTTGGTCATTTATTATTTTAGATTTTATTTTTCCCTTATCAAAATTAAACTTTTTCACCAGGTTTATGTTTTACATTCTACTCACACTCGCGAGCCCAAGTTTTTCTTATTCTACCTAAAAATAATCCACGTTATTAAGAAAAAAAAAATTTTTTTATTTTTAATTCCAGGCTCTTTGAGTATATTTTGGCGAAAAATTCGTTAAAAAAATTTACGTACCCGTGCACGTGGCTATGAAAATATTAAGATTCGATCGCGTTACTCCGCTGGTGATGATCATGTTTGATCGACTGACTCGAGTCTGGTAGTTTTCATTCACTAACGTGTGATCACAATGACGAACGTACTGGCAACAATTAGCGACGGTTTCTATGGCATCGGTACCTTCTTCTCTACAAGACTGGCTCATAGAACCATGATGAGCTACTAGCTCTTTTTTCTCTTCGTCTTCGATCGCCACCTCCCCCCTAAATTCGTACTCTTCGTCCGTCATTCTTCCACCAATGGTAATGATATTCGAAAGTTTAAGAGAAAAAGGGTCCTCTTTTTTTTTTTTTTTCATATACCTATTATCTATATATTCTTCAATATTCGTCAAAATTCTGAAAAAAAAAAAAAAAAAAAAACTCAAATTTGACTAACAAGCAAAAAAAGACAACTTTTTGTAAAGTGAATAGAAATTTTCAATTTTCTTATTGTAAATAAAACGTGTTATTGACCAAAAACGAAAATTCGGTTCGGGTATAGGGTTTTCAGAAATAAAATACATGCGTGTACACATATAATTACCTATATGGCTTGTACTATAACTAAATTTTATACATATTTTAAATTTTAGGCGACTCAATAATATACTCGCAGAAAAATATTAATTTTGACGAGCATATCATTCAATCCTCTGTTCATTTAATTCAGGCCGGCGGCTCAAGTTTCATTCCAGTATTATTTTCCTTCAAACTGAGTTCATGTCGAGTAACCTACGTATTATTCGTCTACCCCTTCGATTTCATCGATTTAAAATTTCATGCTTAACACAATACTTGAGCCTATATTTGATATCGAAAAAATTTTGACATTTTTAACATTTTCAAAAAACAGAATTATTGAAGAGGTTGTTCGATTTTCCAATTTAGAACTCATAAAAACCGAATGCTCGGTAAGTTCCAATGAAAAGTTCTCCTCTAACGATGTGATCGTATTTGTGATAGTCGCCCTTTGCGTCTTCGATTTTTTAATGGTTTAAAATTTTGAATTGGTAGGTAGGTACTGAATTTTCATACTGTAGGTTCCAGGTAGGAAAATTAAATTAAATTCGATGAGCGAACGAAGTGAGTGAGAAAAATCATATGTGCCCACAAATTGAGGTTGAGAGAAGGCATATTACGCCACGAACTTCGCTAATGCTTTGTAAAAATAATCGGAACTTCAGAAGAGACAAAAACAGAATTTGCGCGTATATTCCTGTGGGACAGTTACGAAGTGAACACCCTATATATAAATATAAGTACGCAGATGCGCAGCATTCAACTTGTGAAAATCAACCGACTTAACTCATCTTACATCATTCGTATCGAGGAATGCTAACTTCATTTGTCGCCATGAGTAATGTGCCGAGTAACTCTGAAGAAAGAAAAAAACTGAATAGTATTTTTCAATGGTCACAAAAAAATTCTCACTATACACCATGACGCAGCATAGACCCCTACAGTTCTGTAAAATATAAGTACCTATTCCAATTCACGTTATTTTCATCCCCTTTATCTTTACATCAGCCACAGAGAACATTAAACAGAGACTGTAGAACTGTTGTTTTTAGCCAGTTTGCTTGCAAACAAGGTATTAACAAAAAAAAAAAAATTATTTCAAAATTTTTCCACTGCAATTTTTTGAAATATAAAAAATTAAACGGAAAATCATTATGGTAAATAAATAAGTTTTTTCAAAAAATAAAAACCGACTTGAAAAAAAACAAAAAAAAAAAAACGGATAAAAATTGAAAAATAATTCTAAAATTTTTTCATCAAGAACTAGGTTTCGAAACTGGAATTATTGAAGTCGACGCTCTTTTTCTTTACTATGTAAGCTTTATCCGTCAATTATTTCGAATTTGATGACAAAACTTTTTAATTAGTGCCTTCTCTTCCCCTCCCAATGAAATTTTTAATTGTGAAAAATCAATCCGTGATCTTTGGTACAGAGTAAATTCATAAAATTTCTAGTATAATGCAAAATAGAAAAAATTATGTATTTACTTCTCCACTGAACCCGAGTTTTCATGTGAAATTCAATTTGATGTGAACCAAAAATTTAGTAATTATCTGATGAAAATTTAGTATAAATATACTTTATAATACTATGTTTGAAGGGCCAAATTGATGACGCTGAAGGGATAAACTATTCTTGAAATCTTACTTTTTGTTGAATTTTCCATTTTATAAAATTAAAGATGGACTTTGTTTCTAAAATAGATACGTAATTAAAAATTTGAAAAAAATACAACCCTTTATTTTATACCTTGCCCTAATAATTCTAATATTTTCCTTTCTCGTTGATTTGCCGATTAAATGTACGTTTATGGATTTAACATTTCCAGCAGAGACATTGCACACTCCATTCGTCTCACCGAAAAACTTTTAACGCGAATTTGCGAATTTTTATCTGGTGTACTCAGTGGATCGAATCACTAATGAAGTAAACTAGATTGGTAATATCAATACTGTAATCTCATTTTTTTCAATCACATTTCCAGGTTACTGCATTGTTAATATCGCATTAAAATTTGTTGCAAATATCTTTCCACCGACTGCACATTTGTCAGAATTTTGTACAATATTTTGGTTGGAGTTCAAATTCAGAAACTGGATTTAAACTCACAGAAATATTAATCAGAATTAAATTCTTAAAGAAGAATTTCATTAAAAAGAAACCTCCAATGTTCCTGCTACGATATGTATAGTGAGCAGAGTTCCCGCTATCAAGTAGATACTTATAATATAATGTGTCTTTAACATCCATGGGGCATGAAATATATCATCGTCACACTCCTTCTCCGACAATATCACAACTAACTGCAACCGCCTCAGCCCAGTCACACTTTCGTGTATTGTACACGATTGCCAACTGTGAGATCATAAACAGAGTCCACGATAGTTTGTACCAAAAATTGTTGAAGAAAATTTCTTTCGTGTATCGAGCCAATTTTAACTAATGAAAGAAATTCCAAAAAAATTGTAGTGTTGTAAAAATTTTGTTGTGATAATCATCATGTCACTAACCCCGCTTGATTACAAATGTTACATTGTACTTTTAAAATGTAGTAAATACTTGCCAGAAATGATGACGATAGAGAAATTTTGCCAAAAATTTTTTCTCTTTTTTTTAATCAAACAAAAAAAAAAAGAGAATGTTCTAGATACAACAAAATGAATATTCACGCAGTGATTTTATTAAAATATCATGTTAAACGATATAGAAATATAAAGAATATTTTCTTAAAATACATCAGTGCGATAAAAATTGTTTGAAAATATTCGCGCATTTTGGGATAAACCAGGAGAAAAACTGTCCTTGAAGAAGTTTCCGATTGCATTGCAAAAATAAAAAAAAAAAAAAAAAATAGGCAAAAAGGAAAAGTAAATTATAAAACAGTAGGAAATGAATTCGGTTACCACAGCTGAATACAGATTATCCATAATATTATAGCTGATTAAATTTTTATTTCACACGTAAGTTATTTAAAACCTAATTAACATTTATAATTATAATAACTAATGTTCATTCATTCATCGTCACCGATAAGTTCGTCGACATTGAACCAAGGAGATATGCGTTTTGTACAGCAACAAAATGATTCAGCCCATAAAGGAATCGCGTGTACGTTTTTGTTTTAGTGCGTTAGGTTTTAAAGCCTATAGTAGTCTAGTCAACTTTACAAAAACAAAACAAAAAAACTTGCACACAAGTTTTAACTACACGAAATTGTTAGTTGGGTTCCCTGCAGCAGCATACTAAAAGTTGTACCCTCTAAGCCTTTTGCAATTTTGGAAAGAGGGTGTTTGTCCCCTAAGATTCGGTTCTTCGCGTCAAAATTGTTTAACATGAAATTTTCGTCAAAAAAAATTCTATTCATTTCTTTTCCGATGCCTCCTTTCTCTCCAGAGAGTCTTGACAACAACCATTTTTCAGAGAATATGTTCAATAGCATTATAATATTACGTGAGATATAATACGTAATTGTTACATTATTCAGATATTTGTAAAATTAGATGTATATTTTCCACCTATCCTCCACGTTCCATAATCCCGAATCATCCCCTCCGGCTTTATAGTTTCGTTTCATGAGAACAGGTGAGGTGTGAAGGCGGAGACGATGATAATGTGACATAAAAGGAGGTGGATGGGTAGCATTGCTTCATGAGAAAGGGCGGGCTGTGAAGACGGAGGGCATGATAAGAGATTATGGAACAAGGTGGGTGGGTGGGTGTCAAATATATATTTGATTTGCTAATTATCTAAATAGGTAGTATGATAATTACGAGTTAATATTTTTCATTGAACTCTTTCTCACCCTCTTGTGACTTCAAAACTGGAAATATTTCTCGCCTCAGTTCAACGTTAAACTTTGGCTACTAACTTCTATGATATTTTCTTATTGAATTCGAACTTCATATTTATTTTTTAAGTGTACTATATACGTCTGTACTGCTCTTTTTCAGCTTCCCCGTGTAAATCAAAATTGCGAATTTCTCAATTTTTGATGAAAACAAATGCTATAGTTCTATGCTTACGTAAGAGAATCATGTACAAAAGGGTGCGCTACAATCGTAATGTAACATGTATTTAGCGACGTTATTTTTTCTGCAAGATGAAACTATGAAGGTTGATGATGAGCAAAAGCATGATCTATATCCAGACCATGGTAATACTGATCTTGGTCTTAGTCTATAGGTCTAGGTCTTAATACAGAGGTCTAGGTTTAGGTGTGGTTTAGGTTTGGCTTAAAAAATTTTTGATATAATTGATGGCTAATGTAATGTAGATATGTATGGCCTAAGCCGGCCACAAAAAACATGAATACCAATTTAAAACGATAGATTAAGAACATTTGAACGTACTGTAATTCTGGGGTGCGTTCAGAATGAACACTTCGGTTGAGTAACGCCCGGGCAACAAACAAAACACTGTAGCCATTTGGATTAAGGCTCATATTCATAAATATCACTTTTAACCTCCCTTCAAAAAATTTTTTTGCACAATTTGTACTTAAAAATGTGGGAACATTGTATCTCTTATGAGAGTTCCAATGTAAAAATAAAATGTTACCACTTTCTTCAACACAAAGTTGTGCCAAAAGTAATTTTTAAGTGAAGTTTAAGTGAAGGGAGGTTAAAGTGACGTTTGTGAATATGGGGCTAATTGTTTATTTTACCCTGCTAAATAATGGTGCCCATTTCTTCCAGAATGAAGTTGATTATTTACCTGGTTGAACAACTTTTTACTCTAGTAAACAGCGAGTGAAACATTACTCTGACGGTTTTGACTGGTTAGGTAATATAGTATTATTTTGATAAAAATTTAAAATGTTTGATAACAATCTATTGTGTTAAAATCATTTTACCCTGTCATGGAAGAAATCATTTATTTGGGTAAACTTGGGGTAAAATTTCAACTTTCTCCTTTCAACCATGGTTATTTTGATTGTTCATTTTGAATGCACTCGCTGGGAATTATATTTGTTCTTCTGTTTTGTTAATGGGGAAGGAGATACCCAGTGGTGGAACATGAAGGGTCTACACATTTCTTGTACCCTTAGGTTTGGTTCAATTAACAGGGACCATCAACTTTAGGCGAAGAAAATGTTTTGTTTCATGATATAAACTACCTGACCCAGAAACTCTACAAATACTTTCTCTAAATTTAAAAAAAAAATTTTTTTCCAGTCAACCAGTAATATAGTAACCTAGAAGCGAAAAAGTAACCTTACTGTGAATGGAAAAATATCAACAATAAAAAAAAAGAGGCACGATATTGTCCACTTCTGACATGGATGAAGGAACATACACAGTAAAGAAAAAATTCGGTCCCTTTACCTTTTAATTTCTATGTAGTATGTAGGTTATACATTATCACTGTAATAAATGTACCAATTGTTAATTACTTCGCAAAATTATTTTGCCAATTATTCCATCAAAATCGAAACGTACTATCCACACATCTACACACAGACACAAAAAACAATGTTCGTTGTCTCCTCCAAAACAACTAATTCTTCAGCGTTACCAAAAAAAAAGTCCAGAGTGGCATGGAGGGGCGCTTCAGGCTTGTATATCTAATATATAAAGACAAGTTGCCATTCTCTGTCCTGAATGTTCTCTTAATATGCTGAACAAAATTTTTCAAAACTCATACCACATATGAAGAATATCCTGCAGGTGGTTTATAGACCTCAAAAAGTAAAATCAGTTAAGCCAAACTGCTAAAATTAAGGTTTAAATTTGTCTTGCGTAAGTGTCTACATGTGAGTGCATGTGTGAAAGTAATCTTAAAATTAGTGTCTGTGTGTGAGTGATATTGAAAATTACTTATCAAATGAATAATCCAACAAGAGGCTGTACGGCTGTACATCCGCCAACTGGTTACTGTTTGTGTTAATGTCAGAAGTTTCATTCCAAACATTCATTGTTTTTTCCTATTGAGAGAAATAAGATGAAAAAACTCTGGCGCAGCAAGCCTCGCTAGAAAAAGTAGGTTTTTCAGAAAAATAATTATGAATTTTAATGGCCACATTAATTGTCTGTAAGTTTATATATGTTAATGGTATGTTATGATTGTATGAAATGTGTTGACTTTTGACAAAATATTAGACAAGCTTCACTGGAAGTACCTTAAGGTCGATTCGCACCAAAATTGGTAGCATGCTAAAATAAATTTTAATGAATATTTCTTTCAAATTTTGTACGTATAGTTTCAAAATTCTGCATTTTATAAGCAATATAAAAACAAAAATAGGGGTACTGGAAGTAAACCCCGCCAATTGACATCAAAATTGGAAGCGTACTACAACAAATCAAAATAAATATTTATTGCAAATTTCGTGGCTATTGTTGCAAAATTGAGCATTTTATAGCTAAAATAAAAACAAAAATGGTGGTACTGGAAGTACCATCTGGCCAATCCATACTAAAATTAGTAGGTCAGGTCCTTTGCTCAGTAAAAATGTTTGTACCAAATTTTGTGAGTATGGGACAAAAATTGCAACCTGTACCGTGAGAACAAGAAATTGATGTATATATATGAATTTGAGTTATTGGTGCCCAAATTTTCCTGATATCATGAAACAAAAAACTTACTCACCCCTAACGCTGGGGGCTAATACTGCACTAAGCATAATAAGTGGATTTTATATAGAAATCCTACTCGAAACTTTTTATTTTGAATTTTGACATTACACAGTTTGAAACCATTTAAAACAAAAATTGAGTTGAAAGAGATACTATCCTGTCGATCTACACAAAAACTGGTAGAATGTTACAATCAGTTATAATAAATATTTGTTCAAAATAAAGCATTTTATAGCCAGACTAAAAACAAAAAGAAATGTTTTTACCAGAAGTACCATCAAGTCAATCTGCACCAAAATGGATAGTATGCCAAAATAAATTATAATGGATATTTGTTTCGAATTTCCGACATATTGTTCCAAATTTCCGCATTTTATGGCCAATATAAAAACAAAAATAGTAGTACTGGAAGTACCAACTGGTCGATGCATACCAAAATTAGCAGGATGCTACAATAAAATATAATAAATATTTGTTTCAAATTTCATACATTTGTTCCAAAATTGCACATTTAGTGACCAATATAAAAAAAATAAGTGGTGCTGGAAGTACCATTCAGCCAATCCACGCCAAAATTGGTAGCATACTACAATAAATAATGATAAATAATTGTTCCAAATTTTGTGGCTATTGATGCCAAATTGAGCATTTTATAGCCAAAATAAAAACAAAATTAGCCATACCGGAAGTACTGTATGACCAATACGCACCAAAATTTATATCAAGTTATAATAAATCCTAACGAATATTTGTTTTAAATTTCATAGCTGTTGGTCAAAAATTTGAAATTTTTTATACAAAACAAAAATGAAAATAGCTTTATTGGAATTACCCTAAAACCAATTCGCACCAAAATTTATAGCAAGTTATAATATATCATAATAAATATCTATTTTAAATTTCATAGCTATTGGTCCAAAATTAAAAATTTTATAGCCATAACAAAAGCAAAAATTTCTATACCAGAAGATTTGGAAATAAAAATATTATAAAGGAAAACTTGAAAATTTTCAGTTCAGAATTTTAACCTTTTAGCTTGGAATTTTTGATTTTCTCCCTCCCAAAAAATGCCTTGGTTTGCCGCTGTTGTCTATTAGTGTTTTTATTGATTGAAAATAATGATCCAAGGCCTTCAAATTTTGTAATCATTAGATGAAATATTTCAGTATATACGCCTAATTATGTCCTATGATGAAAACTATTAAATATAGGTGCTTCATTTAACCTCTGCCTTTAGTCTTTTTTCAAGCTTATTTCCACGTTTTAATACCAAGAAGTGCAATCAATTCATAAAAATTATCTGTATTGACAACAAAGTACAAATACATCCGCAAATATATTTGTAAGGGCTTATCTTTTGAAGAAATAATAAGGTTAAAAAATTGAAATTTTCTTGAATTACAGAATGTTTTCTTACTCGATCAAGAAAACTTAAAAAATAAGTCAGATATTTGGTGATATTTTGTGGTATTATTGTCTAACCCGTCTGTTAGACGGGTACTTTAGCTTGTATATAACATATACATATATATATATATATATATATATATGTATGTATGTATGTATGTATGAATTTGAGTTATTAGTGCTAAATTTTTCTTCACTTATGAAATGAAAAACGTATCTACCCCCACCACCAGGTCATTCTATGACACCAAGATTAATAAGTAGATTTTCAATAGAAAACCTATACTTAAAAAATATTAACCCGTAATAAATATACTTACGTAGGTATATAGTAAATACTGTTAATTAGAGCGTATAATTTTCATGTTAAAGAAAACACAAATTTTATTCTACCAATGTTGCGTCGCCCTGCGCCTACATTTCACTTTTGGTCTTTTAAGTGCGACTCCTCGATTCTGTTTACTAATGGCGGTTCGACTCGTCGTCGATCTTATCGCCGAACCTTTTGTACGCTTTCTCCGCACCGCAATGAGACAGCAAATGACGGTGGCCGAGACCAGTACCAAAATTAGGTTCCAATTTTTAGTGAGAAATTGCGTAGCCCTGTGACTGATGCGTTTTGGCAACGACTTACGCACTCCCCAAGATTCGATGAGTTCGGACGCATCGGACTCGAAGTTGTGCGTTTTTGGCGACGATGTCACGCGACGCTGGACCGATGGCCGCGTTCTACGCGTCCCAGCCGGCGGTCTTGGTCCGGCATTTAGCGGCCAATGTTCGCATTTACGAGATGCGTCGGCGGGTACGTCGGTTAGATCGTCTTTTTTGTTGGATCTTTCGAACTGTTTCGGGTGCAGAACGTGTTTGATGCGCTTCTGAAAATACGAATAGTAGGGTCCTTTGGGATGCTCCCGCAGCAAACGTTCCAGGTACAGCTGTAGGCTGGTTTTCGGTCGTTTTTCATCGATAGTCGTTTTTTGTTCGCCCATGTCGGTGTACTGTCGACCTGGTGCAATCATTGGCCACGAAACGTATTCGCAATGACCAAGAGGCGTGAAAACAGGATTTTCTGCGCGACTATCGCATTTAAAAAAAAAAATGCTTGGTAATTTGTGCGGAACCATACTTGTTGACTTAATTAACTGAATATTTTGACTGGAATACTTGAGTAATTCTTACATTTTTTCCATTATCAAATTATATATAGGCGAAATGTACCGATTGTGGGGAATGTAGGTACCAAATATAGGATAGGTACCGTTTTTTCTTTTAAACTACTAACGCAGCCGACTGGGAAAAAAAATTGAGGATAGTTAGTAAGACAGCGTTCTTACCAATCCCCTCCCCCAAAAAAAAAGTTGACAGAACACAATTTAAATGAGTTTTTCTATTTTCTATTATAAGACTTAATGGCAAATGTATACACTATATATAACCAAGATAAGTGCCCTGCCTGTTTTCAACCATCTATGCTTCCCCTTACCACACCAAAGTAAACAAATTGTAATCAGTAGGTAAAAGGTAAAACTGATAAGGACTTGTATAAGTTTTGAATACAAAATATCACATTAAAATTCAAAAAAATTCATTTTTTGACCTGTAACAATAATTTTTGGCATCTTGGTTTCAATCTTGCAGGCTGATAGAACATCTACATATACCAAATATGACGTCAGAACAAGCATTAATAAACATACACCACTTATTTGGAAATAGCCTCATACGCATGAGAAATACGTTGAAAAAAAATTTTTTGTCTATCAGCAGAGAAATCGACGCTACATCTTGACACGCCATGAGGGTGAATGCTCAATATAGGGAAAGCAGGCAAGTTACTTATTTACGTAATATACGTATAGTGTATTCATCTGCGCAAGGTATGCGGACTTTTACTTGGTAGTCTCTGTTATGCATATTACAAAGATTTTTCTTTTTCTGCATGTGGTGTACTTCAAGCACAATAGCACACACAAAACTGATTGAACAAAAATTGGATTGATATTTTGTATATTTGGCTTCCTCCGTGCGAGGTGATTTTACTCACACCAACACACTAATGTAATGATCAAGTGTACTTAGTAACGAAGTAGTACATATATCTTGCATCAGTAACTTTTATTCTACTCGCTATTACAATTTCAAAATTATACCAATGCTGCAGTCTGCAGCCAATCTTCTGCAACAAAATTAAGTTTATTTCACATGAAGCTACAGCAAAAAAAAAAAAAAAAAAAAAATCAATACCTTCAAGAATATATATGTAATAAAGGGCTTATTGTCTTAGTTCTCTTCCTCAACCATGAAGTATTTTGTGGAATGAAATTACTTCAAAATGTATATCTATATATTTGTATACATAGATATAATATGTAACGAGTAAAACAGACTAATTTCATTCCTCAAAAACGCTATCTATGTCTGATGGTAACTACCTATAGAAATGTTATAGGAATTAGCTTCCATTACATATATACTTAAAGTTCAACACCTCTGCTGCGTTCTGCCAACCTTCCATTACTAAATAATGTTTATTTCATGAAGCTAAAGCCAAAAAAAAAAGAAAAACTTATCTTTTAAAAACTCATTTTAACCTAAACTTATTTGATTTTTATCACTTCCTTCTTAAATATTTTGCAATTTTTCACAGATTTTAAACTAAATACTAATTGATATTTTAAAATATGATCATTATCAATAGAAAATTTGAACATTTGGCTTCTATTTCTAAGTAATGTTAGTCCTGTAAGTTGATTCATTCAGTTTTAGGAATTTTTTATTTACATCACATCAAAATTGAGAGGTTGAACCTAATATGGGGTAGGTACCAATTATTTATGTTTAAAACAACAAATAATGGACTCAGAAATTTTGTAATTAGTGGAATTTGTAACCTTTGCCAGAAAGAATAATTTAATTATTATGACTCCAATTTTGATGTTTTGCATAAATTTTCAGGTATCTACCCCGTACTACATACATGGAGTATTATTTAGAATATATTATGTACGTATGTATCCCATATTAAGAAAGTGAGGTACCTCATTTTAGGAATACTTTTTGGAGTCGCTATTTTGAGTCACGGGACAAAAAAATTCATGTAAAATCAAAGATTGGTTCCATAGACTTCTTCATATTACAAACAATGAAATCAAGGACTATTGATCATGATTCCTCCATAAATTTTAATTTAGAGTTCTTTTTCAAATGTATGTACAATTTTAAATTTATATACGCCCCATATTCGGTACATACATGTATGGTTATAACTTAAAAGTAATTAGTTCTTAAGTCACTGTTGATACTTAAACATCGTTTTTGCATTCGGACATTAGAGTGAAATGAGAGCAAGTAGCCTCTGTTTTTCTCAGTGTAATAATGTGTGTGGCTTCAGTGTTACTAGAATTGGAGAAATGAACCTCGTTCAATGATTCTTTCACTTCGTCATTGCCCAGTGACTACCAGTCAAATGGTTGTGAACGGTAACGAATTAAATTCAAAGTAGGTAATGAGATCGATCAAGTATAATGGAAATGACGAGGCTGATACTCCAAGGAGTTGATCAGTATCATATATGACAAGAGATAAGTACAACGGGATTTAATATGTATATCACATGTACTGAATCTGCAAAAATCCCATTGGTGATTACATGCTTTTTTTTTAAACTCGTGCATTATGGCACGATTCTTAATTTTATTGCGCACCTGCGGTCACTGAAATGGTAGATGAAGCTGTAATGTGGTGGTGTATTAGGTGTTTCAATTCATGACGCCAGTTTCTTTTGTGATATTGATACCTGTGACTCGGGCTGCGTCACAATTTAGTTACATTTTAGTCATAAATACATCACAATCACACAAAAATGTCATAGAGAAGACTTATATATGCGACATACAGGGTTCAAAAGACGCAGACGTACAAAACATTAATTTATTAAAGAGTCAAATTCATAATGTGCAGGGTGTTGGACAGGTAACTTCTAGGATTGATTTTTAGGGTCGAAAAAAACACGAAAGTTATGCTGTAAAATGTTTCTTTTCTTTTATAAACCTCCCACATAGAGGAAAAATAATCAAAAATCTCGTGTAACTTTTCCAAAAATTGACAAAAATGAATGACATTTGGTACTAGGCATGCCGCAACCATAAAAAGGCCGAGCTTCAAAGGTTGAGCCCTCTTGCTCAGCTTTTTTACAAATTTTAGGAATGCTACTCACCGGAAACTACCCCACCAATTGTATCCGATATTATTACATATGTGCAATTCTCATAGAATTATGGTACCTATTCGTACAATGGTTTTTGAGAAAATTGGAGAGAAAAAAATTACTTGTTAGGCAGCGAAATTATTCAAAAAAACGCGCTCTAGGGTGTCAACGAACTAGAACATTTAATGTGGTACACATTTCATAAATTCGTTAATGAAAATTGAAATTTGAAAAAATGATAACACAATATAAATGAAACACATATCGATATCATATCGATATATCGATCAACACCAATTCCTTTATACTCTTATGATAAAACATTACAAATCGATATTAATTTAATTGATATTCCCTCATTGCGACTAGTGGGGAAATTGTGGTTGGCTGTAGAAATTTGTATTCTTTCTGTGATTGACTGTAGCACCCTTTTTTAATGAAAATTTAACCAAAATAATTTTTTCCGAATTTACTCTGAATTCAGCGTAGTGAAAGTAGAAATGTGTACCACATTAATAATAAATTAACATCAAGTTTTGAATTTTAAAAAATTAATCAGGCAATCAAAATGACAAAAAGTAAGTCAACGGTTTTCTACGCCTCAAATTTTTTAGAATTTTCTTACAACCATGCATACTTATATAGACATTTTTCATTCCAGATTTGAAAGTTTTGAAAACCGTGAAATATTGAAATATGTTCGAATAGAAAAAGTTGAAGAACTTTGTTTGTTTCTTTTTTTCAATTTTTAAACTGTGCGATATTCAGTTTAATTTTGACAACAAAGACTCAACTTGACCTTGCGTTGACATAACTAAGATTATATGTATTATCAATGATTCAGGGCTGCGGGACACCCTGTATGAGTTAGCCTAGCCGACCCTAAAATATTTTTAAAATACGTGACCTGAAAAATTGCGAATGTCTTCTTTATTGAAATTTCCTGAAAGTCGGTTATGTATGCCTGAGAATAGCGAAAATTAAAATTAGAAAAAAATAGCTCGATTTCTGAATTAACCAATTACGTACAGTCGGTTTATGTATTTCAACAGAATTCATCTTAAATTTAACAACAACGAAGAAAAGAATTCTACACTAAAGAGAACGAATTGGTACAACAATAGACAACTAAATTGTTTTGAAATCCTCAGATAGAAGAAAAGAGTAGAATACAGATTTACACTCCATCAAAAATTAAGAAAAAAATTTTCTATCATACAAAAACTAATGAAAAATTAAAAGTTCTCGCGGTTGAAGAAAAGCGAATAATTTTGTTTTTTGTCAATATGTCAAAGCCGAATTTTTTCAACATCCAACTTTTCTTCGACAATGCGTAAAATATGTGGAATTTTATAAAAATTTCCACCTGCGAGTAGAAGCGTACACTACCCATAGCTTTTGTTTTATGAACCAGATATATAGAAATTCTTCCATTATATTTCTCTCTCTCTCTCTCTCTCTTTCTCTCTCCCAATATTTGAAATTGAAAAACATAAAAATAATTACCAACGCGGAAAAAAGAAATTTCTGTTCCGTATTTTATAACCTTCTATTATTTTTCATTTGAACGTGAGTAGCCTATATATTATAGTGAATTGTTGACGTATAGGTAACTATAACTATGAAAAGAGAGTGAGAAAGAAAAGAAACAAATATTGAGGGGAAAAAAAGTTTTCCAATGAAGTTTTGATTACTTATACGCAGTGTCATATTAACGCATGGGCTGAGTAGGTTTCAGCCCAGGGCGCCAAATTTCGAGAAAAAATCAAAATTTTTTTGATTTTGTTTTTTGTTAAATTAATTAAAATTGAAAATATTTGCCGCCATCTTAGATTTACTCTATATTACAGAATAAGTTCATTTTTGTTCAACTTTTGCTTCATTATGGAAAAAGAAAAGTAAAACCATTTAATACTTAATTTGATTTTTCTCAATTTCGATATTGTAACCCCCTCTATCACAGAAAGATTTGCAGTAAGATTATTAGCCCAAGGGTGAAAAAAAGCCTAATGCGGTCCTGCTTCAACGAGGCAGAAAATGGCGGCGATATAAACACAGAATAAAAATTTTAAAGTTGCGAATGAATGAGATGACGAATAAAATTTCAGTACACTTATAGGTACGAGTAAGCGAACATTTCATATTATGTATTGAAAACGTAGAAGAGGAGCGACTTACTCCTTGAATTTTTATTCAAGACCCAGTGTCAACATTTTTATTAATAGAATTCTAATTCATTCATTCAATGAATTAAACACTTTAATGAATTTCTTGTAATCTGAGTTGGCTTTTCCATTATCAAGGCTCGAATTAGCTGCTTATCAAATTATCACATGACAATATTGGAGGGAACTTTTTTATTTAAAATTCATAGATAATGTAAATAAGGCGTGCGCTAAATTAAAGATAATTTCATTAGTTATTGATAAATTAAAATATTATTGTAGTTTCATACCGCAGTTTTCTAGCTTAATTAATTGTACCTACACTTATAACAATCGAGATATGTTTTCTAGTAAAATAGGTAAATGATGCGGTTTAAAATGGGGAGAAATTCTTAGATGAATAAATTTTTGTTCAAATGTAGCTGTCGGCTCTGTGGATCGAACTGGAAACCTACAGATTGAAAAATGACGACGCTAGAGGCTACGCCATCACTGAAAGGCTATAGTGGATGGTGTCCATCTTATGTTCACATCCCCACAGTCACTCCCCTCCAGTGATGCAGCTACAATGCAACACGATATCACTTTTTAAGGGTGGAGCTGGGCTGCTGTTGTAGGGTAAATCTCACTAAACCCACGCAGGCTTACACCATCCCATGGTTCAACTGACGGGTATGGCCGACAATGACCAATAATAATAAAATATTTTCAAAACCCGCGCCCCGAGGACGCATTTAAAAAATAAAATAAAAATAAAATAAATTCGAAATTGATTCCCTAAATAATAAGTTTTTCTGTAAGCGTCTAAGTTAGCTAACCACCTAGCCTAGGTTTGTTCACGTCAAACATTTTTTCTTCCTCCATTTAGCCTACCTTTCAATTCATTCTTTCTTTCCCCTTACACCGCTGGTTATTTATCTCCTCCGAGGTGGCTGTAATTCCTACACTCGTATGTCTAAGTACCATCTCTTATTATTATTTTATCTTCCTCTGTATTTTTCTTCACGGAGCAGCCAATTTCATCATATTGTATGTAACTTTTCTGCTGCTCCGATCAACCGGCATTTGCTATTCATAGAAGCAATATCATTTTATTTTTTCGTCTTCATTTTTGTTACCATTTTCTAATATTTTTTCGAATTATAACATGATATATTTTCTAATCATTAGTTAAATTTTTCACTGACAATTAAAGCAAGATGATTTCTTTTTATTAAGCATCACCTTGGATGTATGGTCTTTTGGTTAATTTTTATATGATGCATAGTAAGTATAAAGCAGTAAAATGGAAACTTGGCCGACTGTGTGCAGGCAACCATCAGATGTAGTTGATGGTTTTTGCAGCCTTGGTCCCCAATTATATTGTGTTGTGGGTTGGATTGTGGTTATGTATTGAGTTGGTCTTTACCTGCCCGGGGTCGCATACCATACAATGTGACGCATGAGGCTACCACCCCTATTTTTAAATTCCATAAAATGATAATTAACTCCTTTTCGGCCAATTTTAACAATAATAATTTTCATTCGTAATAATTTTGCCTGGTTTTTTCATGTTCACTCTCATTCTTCTTACATCTTTCTTATCTCGTTTTCTGTCTTCTTCTCACATATTTTTTCTCTCTCTTTCTCTTATGTTCACAGTCATTCACCTCTAAAGGTGCATCCACACGAGGATGATCAGCTTGTTCTGCCTGTATGATCATTCAAAGATGAAAGAAGTGTGGACATTGAGATGATCAGCTAAGTGAAGCTGACTGAAGCTGATCAGCTTCGATCAGCTGTTCATCTGCGATTGACTTGGGTAGCAGTCTGTTAAAGGTGATGAAAGAGTGTCGACGTTGTTGCATCATCCACTTTCATTCAGGTTGTGCTGTTTTCCGAATTTACGTAGGAGAAAATGCTTTAAATTCCCTGTGCTGATCAGTAAACTGAACACAGAAAGCTGAACAAGTGTGGACACCCCAAGTTTTTCATCCATGGCTGGTCAGCGCCTGGTCAGCCCAGGCTGATCATCCAGGCAGAACAAGCTGATCATCCTCGTGTGGATGCACCTTAATACATCGTTCATCTCTCTGTCTGCATTCACAAATTTTCTAAATTTTGCATGATCTTTTCATGTTTCATCTTTTGGTTTCTTTCATTTCATTCACTCATCTCTTATCTTGAAACCAGGCATATACATTTTTTTTTTCTTTTCTTCATATTTTCTCGCTGAATTTTCTATAATATTTTATGCACAATGTTCCTTACTTATCTTTTTTATTTATTTTTTTCTGTTGAAAATCTCGGAGGGAGAATCTGACTTTTACAGTCAGTCGTTTTTTTGAAGCTCAAGGAGCAACATGTCTTGTACTTTTATTTTTCCCTGGTTTAATATATGTGTTACTTTTGAAAAAATTTGCTAACTTATTAGAAGGCAATGGGTAATAGTTCGGTGGTACGGTTCCTGATTTGTAGCTGAAGCAGAATGGCAGCATGTAAGTACATTTCCATGGATTTCCAAGGTACACAGATGTAAAAAATATGGTCGTTCCACGCTGACATCGGGTCCACAAATTCTGGTAGGCTGAGCCAGTTAGGGGGCAACATTTTGGAGTTACCTCCCTTTGCAAATGGGATTTGATTCGTGTCTTTCAGCCATGGCCGTGGATTTTTATAAAAAAATAATGTGCAACTTGTTGGGTGGTGGGTCCTCAGTAGGCCCCCCTGGTATACCACAAATGCCACTTTCCGGAGAGAGGTACTGCGTGAACAATAACACAGTTTGTGTGTGTCCATTTCAATATCGGGGTCAGCCATTTTGTAGGTTGTTGTCTCTGGGTATTGAACCAGCAACTTACAGGTTGGAAAACAACGATGCTAACCGCACGGCTACGCCATAACTGATAGGCTAGTGAAAGGTGTGCATCTTATGTTCATATACCCCCAGTAAACAATTTCTAAGTGAGAGGAGAGCAGTGTAAACTTTGTGTAGATTTTATAATTAAGGTAATTAATGATTTTTGGAAGTATTTTGTCGGACAGTGTATCACAATTTTTCTTTGCTTTATAAAATTCATATAGTCCTCTAATAAATTTAATGAGCGATTCAAATTTACTTACCCCCTCTCAAAGGCATCTTAATTTACTCGTGAAACGTGTTAGTTGCATGATGGGGAAGAGATCAAATGTAAGAATTGATTTTTCAAATCGTAAAATATTTTTAACAAAACTTTATCTCAATAATAAGATTTCTACAATAAACTTTCGTTATATCTAATCTTTTGCAAACATGTGTATAGTAGGCCGAGATGTGTAATAACTTAGCATCCCAATTGTTGATTTCTTCTCTATAATTTAGCTGAAGAATTTAATTTTCATACATATTTTCATAAACTTCTTTTCCAATATCAGTAAAAAATTATTTCAGCTTAAATGAATTTTGCGAGTTTCAGCAATTTTTTCAGGATTCTTCGTTGAATTGTCAATATGAATTGGCAAACCTGGCTTTTGTAGCGAATTTTGTGTTTTTCTTTGTACTCGTTTCTTATCGAAAGGAGAAATATTATTGAAATTTATTTCTGAAACTACTAATGAGGAAAAACGACTTCATTCTGTAATCGGAGGTGTCAAATTGAAAAATTGCCCAACAATCTCGTATCAGAACACAGAGTGTTACAAAATCAACGAAATTAGCATAAATATCCTTGTTTTCTATATTTTGTAGTAATTTCGAGGAAAATATATTTGCATTTATTCAATCCCGGCTTATTTTTCCTTGAACTACATATACCTACATAGAATTGACATATTAACAATTCTCAATAGATACGCCTCTTATAAACATTATTGTGCACTCAAAAGTTAAGAGTTTTCATTCTACCGTTAGATTACGAAAAATATTAGACTTTACAAATAGGTTTTTCGAAATCCGATACGAAGTAAAATGAATTTGTAGGAAAAATTCTTCCTTATCTTCGTCTATAAAATAGAATAAGCTAAAAATTCCAAATATTTCTGTATTTTATAATGATTGAAATAAAAAAAAAAAACTAGCTTAGCAATACTCCGCTAGAAAACCAAGTTTGTCAATTTTCACCCATAATTAAAAAAAAAACCTGTAATTCTAATTATTATTGAAAAAATTTTGTAAAATAATATTGATAGTAATCGATATTTGATCTGACAAACATATCCATGTAACGATATTTCATTGCTAAATTTAGATATAGAAATTACCAAAAACTATCGATAGTTACCGATATCTTTCACAAAAATATCGATCTATCAATGTTTTATTGCTAAAAACTAATTTTCTGAAATTATTATTTTCTATTTTTCTCGGAAACTATTGAATCAAAATACCCCAAACTCCTATCAGCTCTGGTCTCATATAAGAAATACCTTTCGTGAAAATTTTAGTCCTATCCATTCGGTAGGTTTCTCAAAACCATGAACACAAAATTTTTTCCAGCAAATTTTCTTCTCTAGTTTTATCTGAAACTACGGAATTTATATGCCCAAACTTCTATCAGATTTGTACCTACATAAAAATAATCTATCGTGAAAATTTCAGTCTCATCACCTTTGTGGTTTTTTCAAAATCCTGGAAAAACGACTTTTCTAGGAATTTTTTGTTCCAGTTTTCTCAGAAACTACTGAACTGATGAGTACTAAACTTCTTTTAGATTTTTTCCTATATGATAACTATCTCTTATTAAAATTTCGGCTTCATCTGTTTGGTAGTTTTCTCAAAACCATGTTTACAAAATTATTTTCAACAATTATTCTTTTCCAGTTTTCTCAGAAATTACCGAACTAATGAGCAAAAATTTCTATCAGACTTGAATCGACATAAGAATAATCTATCGTGAAAATTTCAGCCCGATCCCTTTCGTCAAATTCTCAGAATATTGGAAAAACAACTTTTCCAGCAATTTTTAATTTTCCAGTTTTCTCGAAAACTACCAAACTGATAGGTACCATACTTCTTTCAGACCTGCTCCTATATAAAAAGTATCTCTCATGAAAATTTCAACTCTATTAATTCTGTAATTTTCTCAAAAGTGTGAATCCAAAATTTCGGGTGATATTCATACATACATACATACATCCATACATACATACATACATACATACATACATACATATATAAATATACATATATATATACATATATACATAAACATACATACATGCATATATATACATATACGGGTCAGTTAGATTATCACGCAACATACAAAAATCCCATATGTTGCCTGATAATTTGACTTAACAAGGGAAAATCTCCAGATATTGTAAATCTTGGACCAATACGTACAAAAAACTTTGTAAAACATGGACACAAGTCAGATCATTGATGAGCTAAGTTTGTACTGCTAAATTTATACTTTTTGTGTGTGGTTTGAATTTATATTAATGATGTATACTCAACGCAAAAAAAAATCTGGCGATTATTGACCACATAGTTGGATATTTATATGAGGAGGCATGTGATTGATTTCACCATACATTTCCAGAGTGGTCTAAATCTAACATTTCAACAGTCATGAGGTGTTATGAATGTTTGAAGTTAACAGGGAATGTTAAATATCATAGAAAAACGATTCACCTACAATGGCAAGAGCCTGAAAAAAGAGCTAGTACTTATTGTTTGTAAGTGTGAACTCTAACCCACAAGCAAGTACTCACCAAATTGTGAGACACACTGTTTGTCTCAGTTGGCTATCATCCATATCTTTAAAAAGAATAAGTTTACATGTTATAAGTTGAGCTTACATCGGAAGCTAAGCAACATCAATAAGGAGAGACATGTCATTTTCCATAGTAGCTCTGGAGATATGTGATGAAGACCTAAATTTTTTATGTCTCGTAGTATTCACAAATGATTCTAAATTTACACTGTACCATTGCCCAAATAAAAAAAAATTTTCCTATCTGGTTACAGACAAACCCCTATGAGGTGTTTGCTTCTTACTTGCTGCAACCTCAATGGCTGAATTTATTGGTAATTATAATCAAGCCGAGTTTACTTGGCCCAGTTGTAATTATGGGCCCATTGAATGGTGCAAAATACTTCCATCCACTAAAAACTGACATCAGTGACAGGATAGCGTACGTTGATGTTGGAAATGAGCTATGATACATGCACGATGGCTGTCGGGCACAAAATTCTTCACCTGCCTTTGAGTTCTTACTTAAAGCTTTCCCATGAAAGGTAATAGGCACTTATGAAAAGCTGTTATCATCCCCCCAATCACTCAACCTAAATCCTTTTGATTTCTATTTTTGAGGTTATATTAAATCAACCATCAACCAAGCAACTCGTTTTCCCAATGTGAAAAGTTTTCTAGCAGCTATTAACATATGTTGTAGCAATACTTCTAATGCAGACTTGGCAGCCATTCACTTGAATTTTACAACCAATTGGGATATTGTGTAGCAACCAATGAGGGTCTATTTGAGCAGTTCTAGCCTAATACAAGCAGTTGTTTGGTTACTTACAAAAAGATATTTAATTTTAGTTTAATTCAGTTTTTTTTTTTTTTTTTTTTTATAAAGATAATTTGTTACAAATTAATGGTTTTCTAAAGTTTTTAGTTTCTTTCTGTAGTCTTAGTCAATTATGTTGCATCAATGCTCATCATATGTAGTTTTTTTCATATAGTGAGTCATATTATAATGCAACATATTATGTGATTTTCATATGTTGTCTAATAATCTGACACACCCGGTATGTGTAAATAATATATATACATATACGGTATAGGTACATACTTATATAAAAAAAATTAGATCAAAATGGGAAAATAATACTAATTGTTTTCTTTTCTCATGAAACAGATAATTTTCATCATCCCCCTAACCCTTTTGTGAGGTCAATTTTAATACGACATTTGCCAGTAAAATGGGTAAATATGCCAATGGGATGCTAGTTAGAAAGGTTTTTTACAGTCCGCAGATTTGTATGTTTGAAAAAAAAAACTTGACAAAATCAAATCACTCTCACTGATTAAATGAGAGAGAAAAGAACTAGCGCAGCAGAACTTCACTAAAAAACTCAACTGCAAATTCATCTACAATTCAAAATCTTAAATTCACTACTGCAACGAAAACAGTTGTAAATTTCCTAAAACTATGAGAAAAATTGTAGTTTTTTCAGAATAATAGAAAAACCAAGTTTCCAGCAATTTTCTTAAAAACTACTAAACCAATAAACACCAAAACTCCCACCTGGCCTGATCCAACCAACATGAGGACTACTTTTTCTGAAAATTTCAGCCCCATTCCTTTCATCATTTTCTCAAAAATATAATCAAAAAAGTTCCTCGAGCAACTTTTTCTTTTCCAGTTTTATCCAAAAGTAACTAAATAACAGGGACCAATCTTTCATCAATCTTGAAACTATATGAGGACGATCTCTTGAGGAAATTTCAGATTCATCCTTTCTGGAGTTTTCTCATAATTTTGGCAAGATTCACAAAAGTATGTGTCAATTGGCTGCCTGTGTATAAGCAGCATAGTTTTTGCATGTATAATTGCTCTGCCTATTAATGTAGAAAAGCACAATGTCAAAGCCAAGTCAAGAGCTGACCCAGCTTTGACAGACAGGTTTGAAGTATAAAACAATTAGCTGAGCAAGTTTTGTGTCTAACTGTAGGTATCCCTATTGGCAAATATTGTGCATTACACATACTCATAATATACATATGATGTACTAATGTCCGTTTATATGTATTTTGCAATTTTTTTCAAGAAAAATAGTACAATTTTAGATACATTGCACGTATCCCACACCTACTATTAAACTGTAGATGCTTAGTTGAGAATACTGGACAGAGTGTTAACTACGTACAGCACAACATATCCATGCTAATTATTCTGGAACAGCCTAATCTGAATAGGCAAAAACAAGTACATTATATGCACAATTCAATGTATACCTACTTATTATATTGGAGAAGCCTAATATTATACTGGAGAAGCCTAATCTGAGTGTGCAAAAACTTCGTTGCACATACAATTTAATGTAGAATGTGGGTTGAAAGTAGGTAAAATCTCAAATAAACATACATTATTATACTTGAAACATACAAAAGTGAGTTGGCTAGAAAGAATGGTTTATTTATATCTAATATCATCCAGAAGAATATATAAATCCACGCAAGATCTCATTTCCAAATAAAAAAATGTGAGCGCAAAAACAATTGTGGAAAAATAGGAATATCTTTGTCCCTAATTATGCCAGAGACTCGAGCCAGGCATCAAAATGCTTACCAAGACCAAGCGCATTGACCTCATAAAAAATTGTATCTGTTTGGTGGTCTTGGTGCCCACAAAACTGTAAAATCCTAGTTTTGACACTTTATTGCTCCTAACTTACCTCCTAATTGAGTTACTATGATAAACATTGCAGGGTTGAATTCTGCTCATCAATGTCTTAAGTCCACGTCAAATTTTAAGAAAAAATTCCATTGTAAGTATTGCTCAGGATTCCTAAAATTGAATCAATAAATTTGCAGGATCGTCAATACCCAGAAACAGCAGTCAATTGTTCAAATTTTCTGTTGATATTGAACGTAGGTATGTTAAAATATCAATAAGTATTTTGACCAAAATTATTTTAAAAATGCAACAAATTTACAAAAAGTTTGATAAGAATCAAAGAGTGGAAAACTAATTTTAGTAATGCTCTTCCAACTTTTTAGTGGATAGGTACAATAGAACAGCCTTAATAACCGTAGGTTTTG
>WOFM01000106.1:404475-479828 GCA_011428145.1 Ericerus pela | reverse complement strand
TAAGGTGTGTGACAACGAGATATTTTATTCGTCCTTGTGACGTTAAACCAACACAAGTAAACTCCTCCACTACAAGAACTATCTACTCAGTTTAAGTGATTGGATACTGCATAAGTCACAGCCAGATAGTGTGACTGGTTTTCTCATAAAGGGCCCGATCATTTTACGAAGTGCGCCAGATACGATAATGAGGATTCTTTTCACTAAAAGACAAAAATTTTTGGTTATCTCATGAAGTGCATTTGCGTATTGGTCAGTTATTGCAATAATTAATTCAAATTCCAAAAATAATTTGAACATAATGAAAATAAAAGTTAAAACAAACATCACAAGTAATTGACGCAAGCATTATAACCATAAGAAAACAATTTTCTGAAAATTTGAATTCAAATATCTGATAGAAAAATTAGATGTCTGGTACTTATTTTCACAAGAATTATTCACTGCATTTGTTGTGCGTATTATACACTTTTACCAAATAGGGCACAATTCTTTGTAACACACTGGCTACAAGTTAATACTGAAAACTAGGTTTGTATTACCTGGTTTCAGCCCCATACCAAACTGTTAATATGATACCATCACGCCTAGTGAATTCAAAAATACCATACTTTTCATCAAAAACAAGTGATAAGAAGAATTATAGTATCTGACTAACAAGCAAAATACACTTCATGGAATGACCAAATTAGTCCAGTCAAATCTTACAAAAAAAAAAAAAATAAAAATTAGCCCACAAACTTTAACTATATACGTGTAGGGTTGTTGAGTGAGTCCCTTAGATTATAACATACTAAAAGTTGCACCCTTCACGTTTCTTGCATTCTTAAGGAGGGTGTGTTTATCCTCCAAAATTTTGTTTATTACGTTTTTCTTCGCAAATTTTTATTTTTTTATAAAAATAGGTGAATACAAAATTTAAAAAGTTCCATGCAGTTTTTTTCCAGATGCCCTATTCCCTCGAAACAGTCTAAAAAAAAAAACTACATGAATAACTGAATATTTGATGAAATTTATTAGGTATGTAAAACTTATGAAATGACTGCTTGTGGAATAAAATAATGGCAAGAGTACTTTAATGACAGTTTTTTTCCTTTTTGAATATATCTTCTCTTGTTACGTAGCAATAATTCAATATTTTGTGTATCATTTTAACACAAGAAATTTTAAGTTGATTAAAAACATATTTTTCAATTTGTTGGAATCTAATATAATTTGGTAAAATTAAATCCAATAAAAAAAAGAAAAAAAAAGTAATAATAATAATAATAATAATAATAATAATATAGAGGATGTTTTCTTACATTTAGAACACTCCAAAAAATTTATAGACAATTAATCTTTTTATTTATCTCTTTATTATAATTCAATACTACAAATCACATAACATTAACATTTTAAATCTTCAATTATTCTTCGTTACTTTAAATCTAATTCTATCTTATAACTTAATGAAACCTCCTTAACTTTTCAGTTCAAGAGTAATCAAAGGAATGAATCATTTGAAGAGAACACAGCATCCATATTTTCATTGTTATACTTCAAAATGGCCAACCAAAAATAGATGGCGTGTGTCAGAGCATCCGCCAAATATGATGATTCTTTGGGTCAGCATATCTGGTAGTGTTCATCTGTGAGAACAGGTATCATATAGGCGGCTTTTATTCCAAGAATTGGGAATAATAGTGATCTATATTTTGTTCGGCATGTTTTTGTAGACAAACTAAAATTTATACAAAAAGGTGATGGAACAAATAATGATAATAATAATAATAATAATAATAATAATAATAATAATAATAATAATAAGAATAATAATTAATAATAATAATAATAATAATAATAATAATAATAATAATTAATAATAATAATAATAATAATAATAATGGGTAGGTAATAATAATTTATAGATAAATAGGCATACTCTCAAAATAGCCATAGTTCAATGACCGATAATGTGGTTTGTTTTTTTTTTACGTTTAAGCTCGACTTCTCTGCCGCCCTTAAAAAAATTCAGGCCATGCCTAGGCATAAACTGCATTTATTACTATTTAAATTCTTTAAAAAGAGATGTTCAACGGCACGCAGCGTTGCACTCGACAGGCATAAAAGATAATAGAAATTTTCTCGGAACGATCGAAAGGTAAAATAAGAAATTATATGTTCGTAATTTGTTTTCTTGGAGGACTGATGCGTTATAATTCTTTGCATGCGAAATTTGACACAAAAAAAAAAGGAATGAATTCAAGGTGTTTTGATTGAAAATAATCCATTAAAATTCTTACCTCGTTTCAATATCCTTGTATTCCTTGTATCCGTATCCTAGCCGATTTCAATGACAAATTGAGACATATATATTATACGTTACAAGCGATGCCGAAATATTTTCAAACCAAAAGAAATAGTAGGTATGCGTTAAAAATTTATTTAAATCAAAAGAGATACTCAAACGTATTTTTATTTTTTTAATCCAATTGAAGTATCATTTCATGACTTTTCCCCCCAATTATCGTCCGTCGTCAGTATTTCATTGTTTAATGTAGATAACAAGTAAAATAGAGTAAAGAGACTGAAAATGATTATTACAAAATACAACAGACAAGAACTAGATAGGTAATTAATTTTAAACTTGATAGGCTATCTAAAAATACTTATTTGGTTTCATAAATTTTGTAAAAGGAAAAATGTTATGAGCATTCTACCGATTTAAAAATATAAACATTCATCTATTTATTTAAGGAAAACAAAACATATATTCTCCGTCGCCTCATTTTATTTACATTTCATTTGAATTGCTCAATCAACTTCTTTACAATTTAATTTTTCTACTTCTCATTCATCAATTCATATTTTCCGCAATGAACAAATGTTAGGCTTGGTAAAACTAAAGTAAACCAGGTTAATGCTACAGAAACATTGAACAAGGTCAGAGTACATTATGATTCGGTGGAATTTTCAATCGTATAAAATAAATTGCAGGTAGAAACTAAATACCTATGTAAAGGGTGAATTTTTTCGCACGACAAGTATATTTTAGACAAATTTGATATTATGTTTGTATTCGATTATGGTACAGCTTCAACTCTTCATCCCTCGAAATTGGCATCAGAAGAAGCGAAAAGTTCAAAACAGAGCCAAGTAAAGAGAAACCAAACGAGCGAAACCTTGCTTGTTAGAGATACAAAATTAACTTAACTTCTAATATTAGAGAAAAAGCATAAAGAACTCACCTCGAAGAGGATAGGGATGATTATACAGTGGCCACCCATTGCATTCTCCTAAATGCAAACTTAATGAACAGTGGCGTAGCTGACGATCAGCAGACTCCGCAGTGCGGGGAGCCCCGAACAAAGGGTTCCCGATTGCTTTATGAAGAAGAAACTTAAAAAGTATACAGCTCTAACATCAAGAAAAAAGTTGACCCCCCCTTAAAAAACTCGCTTCGGGTCTCAAATTTTTAGCTACGCCACTGCTCATTAAGTACGATTTGAAGCAAACATCAGAAAAATTTTAATACGACGAGAAGAGAAATCTATCTCATCTGTATAGCCTACAGTGAATTCACTTTTATTTTTTTATATACGTAAAGGTACCTATCTAAATATTCGTCGCATTTCTTTTCTTTTTAGGTTTAATTGACTGCATGCACGTAAATGTAAAACTTAACCAGAAAAAAAGTTTATCTCATCCCTTTAACGTATATAAAAATATATGAACTGAGCATAGTGATAAGAACCAGAAAGCAAGATATCGCTTATAAATAACCATAACTGGAGGAATAAGGTCCTTCCAAATTTTCTTTTTATCAACGATTTCCGACATCGTTCATACTTGAAAAGATCTATAACTATAGGTGTCAACTTTTCAAATTGGCTGTGGATACACGATTCGAAAATTTTTTAATGTAATTCGAATCACGAAACACGAATTCTTTTCAGCCTCAAAAAAGGATCCGAATCGCACTTTCTTCACGAATCCTAGGTATCCACTCTTGCTGTGGGTGCATTTGCGCCGTGATCGGCGCATATGTCTATAATAAGTGAGAAATAAAGTAATTTTAACCAAAATAAAATATTTTCAGTATTCATTTAGCAAAATGATGAAGTTGCCGAACTTTTCGTAATAAAAATCACCTTCCACCAATTATACAAACCTACTATGTTACCTTCGCTTGCGTCATACCGCAATCCCAATTAAACTCAGTCCATATATAGTTATATATAGACGAAGTCTCATCCTAACTCCACAATCTTATACTGAATATTCTGCATGGATGAAAGTTTGTAACAAGTAAACCAGACGGTTTGAAAACTAAAGACAAAATTTTAATTGAATGATCCCGATCGTCTTGCTGGTCCAGGTCCAAGATCTGGTTCACTTTTATTTTGAATGGTACCTATCTATACATATGATTCTCAATAAACATTCGCGTTGGAAGGCTACTCAATCAATATTCTTGGTTTCTCGAGGGCGAGGTATAAATGTATATATTGTATATAATGTGCTCTGCTCTCTGAGTAGTCCACCATTCTGCAGCTGTGAATAGTACATTGAGAAAAGACGAAAATAATATTCTATATTCAAAGTTAAAGAGGCTGTCGAGCATTAAAATTATTTAAAAATGTTTTTGAACGTCCCAGAATCTCTTGTCAACAGAAGTAGTCTTATAGAATTTGTCGAGAGAAACAAAAAACTTCCTCTTTTCATAAGGTCTATCCATAAAATATAAAATTCACTCAAAAACTGCCATTTTGACATAATCATCGATCAAAAATTGTAACCCACATCCTGACTTTAATGGGTGAAAACAGGTAGTGATTATCGTGGGTGTAGCCTACAATTTCTCCATGCACCTGGCGGGCGTTTAGAGAATTCCTCTACTGAAGAAATGTAGGTACAGGAGGACTGGGCTGAGAAAGTTGTGGACAGTCCTTGTCAGACATCAGGTGCGAGAAGTTGTGTGATAACAAACTAATTTTATAGTCCACGGACATTAAACACATATTATATTATAAGTGCTGAATGATAGTAGTATCCTACCATTATATGGTAGCAGAGACAATAAGGTTCCTTGGCAAAGCGAATCTTTTAATTAAGATCTGATTCAATTAATCAACCACAGAAATTAAAATTTGAAAGAATTTTAGTCTCTTTCTCAAAAAAAAAAAACAAAAAGAACGGTGAACAAATTAGAAATAATTTGTTTTCAAATGCTACTAAATACGCTTCCACTGTAGAAACGAAGTTCAATTTAATTATCGAATTCAACTTCATGGCACAATAAGAATTGAAACTGATAGTAATTTCAAATCCCTAATAGGAATAAAAATTCAAAAATAAATAAAATTTTTCTTCTGCCTAACAATAATGAAAATTGAAAACAATATTTTCGAAATTACACACATTAAACGAATCTTTCAAGGTCACATAAAGTCTTGAACACAAAATAAGTATACCTACGTGAGATTTACCTTCTCACGCTCACTAAATATTTTCGTTAATTTAAGAACATTTTCAATAACATGAAAATATTGACAAAAAGAAATAAAACATTTATTCATATCCCCATGAATAAACGTAATTAATAGATACCTATCAACAAAAATTATAGGCATCTCAATAACGTTAAGTTGGTTCAAAGTCATGCAAAACATACAATACAGCTTCACCCATCAAATATCATCGACGAAAAATGTAAAAAGTATATTAAAATAATTGCAGAAATAAATTTCTCCAATTACCAAAAAATAACCCTAGATTATATTCAATTATGTACACCTAATCCATAATTAAAAACAGATGTGTAAATTATTTGTAAATTTTCTCAAAAACCTACTTGTAGATTATAAGTAGACTTATACATAAATATACATTTACCCACAAAAGTATGTGTAAATCCATAAGAACGAATATAAGTAAATTCCCACAAAAAAGCGACTAAAAAAATCATATATATATATATAATTTTCCCAGCCACCTCCAGCAGAGTAGAAAGTCAAAAAGCAATATCATCAAAATACCTAATGCAAATAAAAGATCGAGCAAAAAATTTAAAATGGCCGATCAATTTGAAATAGCCTAAATTCCAAGACGACCAGCATAGCAGGACAAAAGAAAGAAACCCAAAATACCAACTCTTTTGTCTTCATCATGAACATATTCTTGATAAAAAAGGTTTTCAAAAATCAAAGATTTTGTAGCAGACTCACCACTACAAACACACCAACAACCCTTAGATTCCAGCAATTCAATCAGCACTATTGGATCACGTGATTGCAGATAAAATAGATTGCAAAAACCCAAGACGCATAAGGACTGCCAACTCACTATTCACTCGTTGCATTGCTGTCCTAACAGAATGTTTAAAGTAGACTATCCAAGTATCCTCGCTTGCATGTTTATTGTGATCTTTTTATGTAATTTTATTTTAATTGTTCGTCTCTATGCAATTTGTATAGCAAATAATTACATTCGCGATTTTCAAGCTCGACTAGCAAGAAAATACTGTTTGCCAACTGTTGGCAATTCGTGATTTGCGACCATTTTTTCATTTCTCAAACTGCCTCAAGAAACTAAAATTGTAAAAAAACTTTGGTTTTTTTTCAAAACCGATTTCTTTTTACTCCCAGGAATTCTAAAGGGGAGTATTCTGGTCATCTTTATTTTATAAAGAGAAGAGAAAATCGAACAATTAGTAAGTACAATTCATCTTACCAATTAATTAAAGTGTGGGTCTGAAGATTACGTCAAATCTCCAAACCTACTTCTTTGAAAAACGTAATTTCAAGCACAAATGTGAAATTTGCAGAACTCAAATTTTGAAAATTGGTATTAAAATTTTGATCTTTGTTAAAATTCCAAAATTTATAGACCAAAAATAAAATAAATTTGGGCCTAATTTAAACAATAAATTACATATGCAATATTGGAAGCCATTTGTTTGTAAATATTTTCAAACTAGTGTGGTTAGGTTTGAGACAAAAATCGGAAAAAACTAACCTAATATATCAAAAAGCCCTTGAAATCCCTAAAAAACTTTGAGAATAAAAATAAAATAAATTAATTACGTAAATCCCACAGGGGTGAATGAACAAATAATTTCTCAACAAAACAAATTCATCGTGCATTTTTAATTAAAAAGTTCATGATTGACAAGCAATCATGAACCAAACTCGCGACTCAATCTGAGAAATTGTCATTGCACCACAGGATAACGCCAAAATTATTTTTTCCGTCTAGGTCTTTCAAAATTTAAAGATATAAAAAATACGAACCACAAAACTTACAAATGGGACTTTTGACCTAACAGGGACTGAAAATTAAAACAGTTTGTATCAAAAAACAAAAAACAGGTTCAGAAATATGAACTAAAGACGTATGGACTGGAAGTTCGACCTAGTAAGGACAGAACTGCATAAATTAATTTCATGCTACTAAAAAAAAAATTAGGCATGTCTTCAAAATGAATTATTAACCTAAGGACAGGAAATTTAGTTTATTCACAACTAAAATTTGTGTAATAATTCGTAAACATACCTAATGAAAAAAAAAAAAATAATAATAACAAGATATTATGCCCAACTAAAATGTACCTAAAAACTAATTATTTACAATACCTAGGGATGGAAAAAATTAGTCTACACTAAGACGAATTTTCAATAATAATTCGTATAAAACCAAATAATAATATTTTAGAAAAATTAATAAATCTTTCTAAAAAACCATATCGATCTCGAAAACATAAAAATAAATATTTTTTTTTAGATCACCCAAAATGCGATTGATAATTGCCAAGCAAAAATTAAGTTTTTCCAACTAAACTCGATTTTTTTGAAAATTAGTCGTGACTCAGAAAATTCTAAGAACTGATCATTGCACTTATGGGTCAACACAAAATTTTTTTAGTGTTCAAAAATTTATAAAAATTTTCAAAAAATATATTAGGAATTTTTTGAAAAGTAAAAGCCATTCAACTAAAATTCAAATATCATCATTGCGCCCATGGGGCATGGCCAATTTTATTTCGTCCCACACAAACTTGGAAAAATTTCAAAACTGTCCGATCTTTTGAAACCTAAGTGCATCTCAAAAATTTGAAAACCCATCATTGCACCCAGGGGTCATGCCCAAATTTTCATTTCTTCTAAAAAACTGAGAAAAAATTAAACTTTAGAGATTTAAAAATACCTCCAAAGCTAAATATGAAAAAACGAAGATGCAATGATGTAAAAAATATTCTCCACACAAACTAATTCAAAATAAACTAAAAATTATTTTTTCGAATCTTCCAGATCATGTCAACACCAAGAGGCAATTCACTGAGCCTCATCCCGCTGGACTTCACACCCTACAGTCCAATAGTGGCCAACCCAACCATGGCCCCACAGCTCCAAGTAGAGGGTCAGGCACCAGAACCAAACATGGAGCCTTTAAGCGCCATGGCACCAACAAAACTAGTGGAAGCGGCTAAAAAATTGGCTGATGAAACTGAGGCAACACACCAGAGCAACGAGCAGGGGTTGCTTGAAAAACCAAAAAAGTCCAAAAAGGACCAAGAAGCTGGAAGCGAAGTAAGCTCCGTTTTCAGCAATGAGGGTGTCCCAGAAAACTATGACACCCTCATTGAACTCTACCTGGACTCCGTTTCATCAGCCAGAATCTACATCCAGGAGCTGGATCTGCTGGTTACATCGCTGGATGTGAACCAAATTCACGTGAGAAAGCATATCCTGGTTATCGATGAGTTACAGACACCACCCCTTGGGATTCAGGCCCAAAGGATGATCCTGGCCTGCAACTACAGCTGCAAACTATTAGGCCACTTGGGCCTAATAGAAGCTGTGTTCCCATTGCCATTGACATCAACGCAGATGGATACAACTCTGGCCCTGCACCAGCGCCAATAGCAAAACCATCACCGACATCAACATCAGCACCTACCCCAACCCCCCCAACAGGAAGAAAGGCAGCCAGCTGCCCAAGAACCAAACTGGGAGGAGGAAATAAGGCAGGATGATGAACAATGTTGCGAAGCACAGCATTGGGAAGCTAAGTACAAAGCCAAGTGCAAATGCACCATGATACTAAAGGAAATGGCGCAGAAGGCTGCAGAGGACCATTTATGGAAAGAGAAATACGAAAAGAACCTCGAAGCCATAAAGGCTATAAGGAACAAAATTGTAAAGTTGGTGGAAGAAGATTACAGATTTTTGATGAGGAATTCCGTGATTGATATGTCATCCTGGCCATCCGTAGAGGTAATAACATACCTACGTATAATAATTCTGAAAACCCCAACATAAGGAACCCTCAGTATAACACAAATAAACGCGATTCATTTGATTGGCTAGATCAACCATAATCTATAAGAGATACTAGATTTTCAGAATGCAATTCAATGAATCATGACAGTGTAAAAGAGATAGAAAATATTATCCCTCTTACAAACCTAGATTCAAACACCTATAAAGTGTATGAATCAAACACTGCTTTGGTACTCAAACCTATAGTAGGAAGCCCATTAAAAACCCAAAATCAAAACAAAATTATAGATCCCATTCCTGGTTGGTTTGCACTGGCATTCATTCTATCCAGAGCTTCATCAAATAACTCTGGAATGAAAATTACAAATGGGATGAACCTTTACCACAGTCACTACAACCAATAGCGACACAACTGGTAAAGGATCTAGGAAAGTGCATAAATTATCTTCTGCCAAGAAAAATTTACCCAGATACCTACGACCCGAGTAAATGCCAACTACATATCTTTGTAGACACTTCAAAAACAGCATTCGCCATAATAGCATTCTTACATTTCGGTAATCCTGAAACCAACAAGAATGCAGTCTGATTTGTTTTAGGGAAATCAAGAATTGCCCCAATGAAAACTGTGACAATTCCTAAACTGGAATTGTTAGCAGCACTCATTGGAGCAAGAGCAGTGCACAACTTACATAAACTATTTGACTTAGGTAATAGCCGAACTTATCTATGGTCAGACAGCAAATGCATTCTAAAATGGCTATTAGAATGTAGAGTATTGACACAGTTTGTATTGAACAGATTTATCAAAATAAAAAAAATAGAAAACTTAAAATTTTGATACATACTCTTTGCAGAAAACCTGGCAGATATAGGTTCAAGAAGAGCAACAGTGGAAGACATCTTCCACACCAACTGGTGGTCAGCTCTTCAATGGCTCAGTAACAATCCTGATACCCTGCCAGTCACGGATTCACACATAATCCAGTCACTATCTGACACAACAAAAGAAGAGGAAACTACACCAGTTTTCTCTACTTTAAGAGAGTCACTAAACACTTCTGACACATTTTCAGAAATGATACCCCAAGATTACTACAAAATGTTTAACAATCACAGACCTGCAAACTTAATAGACAACTTAAATCTAGGAAACTAAAAATACCCAAATTTAAGTTTGACACAATCAAACACATTTGTGAAGAGAAAATATTTACTACACAAACGGAACAAGACCTGAACCAGAATTATTCAGGATCTAACCAACAAGAAATCCAATATAATTCACAACAAATTCTGGATTTATCAACAAAAACAAATCAAACTCCACACAAAATAATACCGTATGAAACATTCATACACGAACCAACCAACACACTGTTCAATATATACATAGAAAGTTTCAACACTCTAATCAGCCTCAAGAGAACTTTCTACCATTGCCTAATAGCAATTAGAAAATTCTCAAGAAAGCAACTTACCAGAACTAGGTCAATTTCACCATGGGCAATATTACCAAACACCTACCAATTCGCACTATTATGCTTCATATACACTGATCAGAGAAAACACTTCTCTGCCATATTCAAAGCATTGTCAACACACAATGCATAGAATATGTAGCATATGAAAAATTTCATATTGTAATAGACAAATCTAGGGTTACTAAGACTTTGGAACTATACATACCAGTAATACCATTTACTGGAGATATATCATCTCCAGTATTGTTACATCCGAAGTCACACGTAACAAAACTAATACTATTAAATGTACATACATTAAATAGTCACACTGGCATAAAGTTCACAATGGCCGCATTTTGTAGAACTTACTTTACACCAAGAGCAATGAGAATACTACCAAGTATTCTCAAAAAATCATGTCTCACGTGAAAAAAGCTATATAATAGACCTTATGCACAACCCACACACTCAGGAATGCCAGATTTCAGACTAGTGCCTTTCACACATCCATTCACCTACATGGGAGTAGATGTCTTTGGTCCATACTCAGTATTTGACAAATATCTACCAAAAAAGAAAAAAGCACTAGCAACATCAACCACACCAGTATACAAAAGATGGATACTAATATTCACATGTCTATCCACCAGAGCCGTATACTTCATATCCTTGTCATCACTAACCACAGGGGAAATATGGGTAGCGTTCCCAATGTTCTTTGTAGACTATGGAACACCCAAAGCAATGCTGTCAGACAGTGCAGCCCACTTTAAACTGATAGCAACATACTTGCCACAGTTCTGGAAGCAATAACATTCAACAGCACTATAAAGGATAAACTCCTACAAAAAGAGATTACATGGCATTTCACACCACCCAAAGCTCCATGGTATGGCGCAACATACAGTATATAAGCAAGCATTTGAACATGTCATGGGACCACACTCACATCATCGTCACAATTTTCAAGCTAAGCTTTAAAATATACAAGTGATGATGAATGAGCATCCACTCTGTCCAGCACCCAACAAGGCAGAACAAATAATGTTGACCCCAGCACACTTCTAGCATGCTAAACTCAGAAACTTCACCCTAGATCTAGATAAACCTTTATAAGAAACCACTCTAACACCACAAAATCTACAAAATCTATGGAGAAAAGATCAACAAAATTTACACCAGCTTTGGGCAGTATAGAAAAGCATCTATCTCCCATACTTGAGAGATAGAGTCCCTAAAGGCGTAAGAAATGCTTATTGCACAGTAAACTTCCAACCAAAAGTTAGAGATATAGTCCATGTCCTAGACATAATGGCAAAATCAATTGTCTACAAACTAGCCACAGTAGTCAACCTGTTGACATCATGTGATGGACAAACACATCATGCCAACATTAGGTTACTCAGCTCAAAAATTGTGAGCAGACCTATAAAGTTTTTAGCACAACTAGAGCTAAACACTACAGAAGTAGCAAACCAAACTTAACCAGTTTAACCACTACTTCTCAGACCTGTAAAAATGCACATAGACACACATAATAAAAACCCCAATGAAACGTGGCATCATTGGAGTACCGCTATATTTAAAGTCAAGACAGCACTTGCACCGCCAAACACTTACTCCCACCATCCAGCAACCTATTTAGGATAATAGCAGGTGAGAGGTGATAGCAGGTTACAACCCAACAGACTAAAAATTAAGATAACAATACTTATCTCAATTTCACAAACACACTAGCCAACCCTAATACAAATGTTTTTTTTTTCAGAGTCACTCCTGTATGGCGCCAATCATTAACTACCCCTCTAGCCTCCACAAACCAACTCCGCACAGTCTATAGGGGTACAACTAAAAAGATGGAGACCCCTAAAGTCTCCAACCCAAATAAGATTAAAAAAAAATTTTCGTTTCATTTAGTTCCCATTTTTTTTGTTATTTGTAAATAGAAAAATTTTTTTTACTCTGCCATCTCTATGTTGTATCTCATTTTTTTTCTCATCAAGTACAATTTTGTTTGTTCATATCAGTTTTAATAAACATCTATTTTGTAATCGTGTTTATATACTCTTAATAGCTTTTTACAGGCCTGTACAATACCTGTCTTGGAAGACTGGTAGTGGACACCACCCCCAGTATTGTGGGCATAGCGTACAATTCCTCCATGCGCCTGGCAAGCATTTGGAGAACTCTTGAATTGAAGAAATGTAGGTACAGGAGGACTGGGCTGAGGAGGTTGCCAACAGTCATTGTCAGACATCAGGTGCGAGAAGGTGTGTGACAATGAACTACTTTTATAGTTCACAGCCGTTAAACACATATTATATTACAAGTGCCAAACAATAGTGGTATCCTACCACTATAGTGATAGGCGAGTTTCTGTAATTTTGCTTTGTAACTTGCGGATATTCAATCACTTATACACATATGTATAAGTAGTTATATACTCATAAGTTGCAAGGCAAAATTTTACTTTTTTCTCTTTTCTCAATGTAGATACTACCCACTGACCCACTATGGCCGACCACTTAGAGAGCACCCTGTATATATATGCCTTCAGTGACTCCCTGATTTGTGCGGTATTGTTACTGTAAGTGAGATTGATTCACCAAAGGATGCCTTTCTTTCTCTACCATTTCTCTCAACCATGAACAGCCTGTACATTCAACTAAAGGAAAATATTGAAACAATTAAGTTATTAGTAAATATTAATTTCCAGAAGAGATGGTGGTTAAGTGTATTTTTGTTTACTCTCATTGGCCGCCATTCTGCGAATAAAAACTCTTTTCCTCGTTATATTCCATTTATCCATCAAAAATTTTGTAATCTATATAATGCGGTTTTTTTCGCCTGAATTCTTAATGTTCAACTTATAGCTTGCACGGTTTCATCCATAACTAAGGATTTTATTTATTTTTGACTAACCAAGAAGAACATATTTTAGTATTAATTGATGACATAATTTAAGTTGAAGAAACTACGAAATATTGAAATTTTTGTAAATGAAATTTAAGAAAAATTTATAATTTTCAGATTTTTTCTCAACGTTGCTTATGTTGTGGAACATGAAAGATAAACGACTTAATTTAAGTACCAAATATTTTAGTTAGGTAGGTATACTTTTTTTTTCAATTGCTATAATAAAATTATTACTGTTGACAAAATTCAGGTTGAAGATTTTAAAAAATTTTGAAGTTAAAATTCCATTTTTCTTACCCAAAATTATTCAAAAAACCATTAGGGAACAATATTTTATATACTATTACTATTTCATCGTACATTTTCTATTTCTAACAAAACTCCCAGTCATTTATAGACACTTAACTAAACGCTCATACATGTCACTATATATTATTCAGGTAGGTACTTCGTCGTTTCATTTACCTACCACTTTCACATTTCCTGTCTGATCAAGCAATCTCTCAGACATGAAATCGCTCACGTTTGCTCACAGAATCAATCCTTTGGACCGTTAGATATTTCATGATCTTCATTCGTATCTTCACATTTGAAGAATTAACGAGCATAATAAACGTAGGTACTTATCTTTTTTTGGAATCACCACTGTTATCGAACTAAATTCTTGTTTCTCATTGCTAATTTAAGCTAGGTCTCCCGTGTTCCCCATCTATAGCCTCTTTTGAAAACTAGTTCTCATTCTTCTAAAGAGGACAGCCAGTTATTAAAAAGTTCCAAAAAGGAAGCACTTTCCTTCAAATCCAACGCAGCAGTTGTGTGAACCCTACCAGTTTCACATTTCCTACAGTGAATTAAGGCGTTCTTTTAAGATGGATCTCATTTTATTTTATACAGTGAGTGTATAGCAATTTTAAAGATTTCAACTTATCACTAAAACTCAACTGGACAAAAAGGATACCTTGTACAAGAATGATAATTTCAAATTCGTATTTCAAATTCATTGTATTCGTTATACCACCTATTAAAATAAATTCTGATGTTGCATAAATCGTCTCATTTTGAAACTAATCTGTCAAGTTCTTATAAAATTGAATTCTTAGTATAAATTTTGAACGAACTTACTTCAAACACGTGAGATATTATTTTCTTTTTTTACATCTTCTACGCATGAAATACTTCTCTTGACATGTCACGACTAAAAAAATTATCAATAATAAAATGAAAAATTCAACTCAGTACAAATGTTACAGGTTACTGTATTTTCTCCCAAGGTAAAAGCTTATAAAACTGGAAAAATACTAGTAAAATTGTTATCAAATACAGTAATAAATATGAAAAGGAAAAAAAAATTACAAGACATATACGATTTTTTATTTTTTTCGCTCACACACAAGTTAAGGAAATGGCGTTTACAAACGCTGGACAAAAATTAGTTTTGATTCGAATTAAATGGAAAATAAAGCGAATATTTGGATCATCTCACAGAAAAAATGAACATTTCAGCGAGATCAAAAACAAGATTCAAACGAGCTTGAAATGAATTACTTCACGTTTCTACATAAAGCAATCGCTGTTTCAATAATTATAGTCAATTTTCTGGCAATTTGGTAACCGTAGAGTTCCAATTCAATAGTAATTCAGGCTTTGGTTTCGGGAATTTTCAACAGCTTTGGTCCATAAAGTAATACGTACGCACAGTGCCAATCCCCTATGAAAAAAATTTGATTAAGTGAATATTTGCAGGCGACTATTTCAATCTTTTCCCTCGTTCATTCGAATCAAATTATTCTGTGTACAACAAAAATGAATAGTACCTCCTCCCGATAATTTCAAAATATCTTCAGCAGAAACAGGAGTCACGTCGCTGTCATCACATTTAATCCAACTATTTTCCTTGTGTTTAACCCAAGCTACATAATGGCCACTTGAACTCGACCGGCCTTTATGCGTGAGGACCGCTTGTAACTCATAATAACCAGAGTTATTTGAGCCTAAATCTAAATGAAACAAAGAAACATTCACTTCATGAATATGTACTACTTCAGGAATATTGTAGTTAGACAAAATGAAATAAATGCATTAATGCAGTTAAAATTTGTTCAAGAAAAATTAAAAAGAGAACATTTCTTTTGTTATTCATACGAGTCTGAAGCTTTTGTTTTCTTAAAATTTCATTTTGGAAAACAATCAAAGATATTATCGGCTCAATTTCTTCAAGAGCATCATCAATTCTTCAACAGGACCTAACATTTCGCACTGAATAATTACCTATCCTGAAACATGGGGACGTTACGCAAAGACGAGCTAAAGAGATGTCCAATGCTCCATATGCGCTGTGGTTTAAAAATATGTGAAAGGTAAAAAAGAAGCAATTTAAGTTATATGTTCTGCGCATATTTTGTTGTGAAAACAGACATCTCCATACCAATATACACACATGCGCAGTAACAAATATTGGAATTTGAAATGTTTGATTGACATTTCATATTTGACATGTTCTTGATTGGGCATTGGACATTTCTTCAGCTGTATGTCTCTGACGTTACAAGAAACCTAAATTATTAGGTTTGATTGATTTGATATTGCATCTTGCAGCCATCGGATGTGAGATGTAAAAAATATGTAAAGAAATTTCACTGGTTGTAGAATTTGAAACTGGTTGTAAATTTAATTCTGATGTCGAATCAAATGACATCCTTGGAATATTCATCAATGAAATATCAAAATACATACGTAATTCCAAAATTTTAGTTCCACAAGATCATAGCTCTTCCTGCGTTAACAATATATTAAATATTGGTCAACAAATTGTCAACTGATGTTTTACTTCGATTAGTAATTGAAAATTTTCATCAGCAATTATTATAACAAATTTGCATACATACCATCAGGAAACGAATAAGGTTCAGTTTTACATGTTTTTTCTTCTTTAGGATCGGATGGTTTCGATTTCGCTTTATCAATATTCAAAGCATCCGCTACTTGTTGTTCCTCAAGTTCCTAAAAGATAATTTAATCAATAAATAATGCAAAAAAATAAAATAAACTTTCACGAAAATATAAATGATTGCATTACCTTGAATTTATTTCGAATAGGAGTCATTTTCTCTTGTAGTTCGGGAGAGCATAAATCATAGGCATCAAATTCTAGGGGAAACTTTATGTCTTTCAAAATTTTAGCATTAACTTTGTTATTTTCCTTGTAGAAAAATCTAACAAACTGTACAGTCAAATAAGCAGGTAAACGACTTATTTTAGCCTGCAAAAAATAAAAATGGGATTTCAAAAACATATTCCAACCTGACGCTCATGTGAAATTATAACTAGCCTGACTTACGGTTTTTGTATAAATAGCGTCTCTTCCTAGCACAGATGATTTCTTCGTAATATGTTCTTGCATTTTCTGCGCGAAAATAAGTACAGATTATTATTTCACACTTTCATAGACGGATATCAAATTAAAGGATACGATGAAAATACATACATTTTTCAAACCAGTGATCATATATTTAACATCTTGCGATATGAAGCAACTGAGTTGCAAAAATTCTTCACTTGTTTTAGTAGGAGGTTCATCGGCACACTCTTCACATTTCCATTCAATATCAAACTTTCCGCCAAAGTATTGGTCGATGAAAGAACTGTCAGAAAAAGAATGCAAATTATTAAATCTGAAGAAAATTATCAGTAATACACAACAAATACTTACTTATATTTGGCGACACTTTCATTACTGGAAACTGATGGCAACTTCTGCTGAAGCATACGAACTAATTCTGTCCAGCATTCATTCGCATCCTTAAGAATAAGACAACCAACAGCATACAATGTTGACATTTAATTTTAGTGAACCAACATGAAAAAGTATAGAAAAAAAACTCACTTGTTGAGCGAATGTACCACCAGAACCTCTTTCAGCAAATCTAGGAAAAGCAGTATGCAACATTTGAAGCAATATGATAGGATGCTTTGCTGGACCTTTATCCATACCAATCAGTAAATCACGAATTGAAGCAACTATGGATTGAGGGACGTCCCCCTGAAGGTTTAAACCTACAAATCAAGGCATCGGAGGACGATTAGTAGGTATCTCAAGTATGGAAAATAGAAAGACATAATATACCAAACCTCATATGACAGATGGAACCAGTAGCGTACGCAAGATTGAATAATAAAGGGGGGACTTCCAAAGCAAATATTTTATACTAGTCACCCGCTGCGGCTTCGCCCACAATTTAAATTACGCACATATAGTTTCTTTCAAGATGCCTAATACCTGGAAGGCTGTGCAACTATTTTCACATTTTTACATGTATGTATAAAGAGTTGCCTATCACCAGGATTTTTGTTTTTGACATCTTGCTCGAAAACAGCTCAAGTTTTTGAGATACAAATTAGCCTATATTAAAGCCAGTAGATACTCTATGTATGAACCAAGTTTCACTGGAATCTGTTCAGTAGTTCTGGCAAAATTGGGTAACAAACTTACACATACTACTCATTTATAGTATTATTAGGAATAGGATTTTCATCTCCTCCAATTTTTAATCTTTAACGAGGGGGTCTTACGCGAAGCTAAGGGCGATGGAATGAAGCTAATCCCCCAAACAACCCAAAGAAATGCCACCAGCAAAAATAATAAAATATGCGTTGTCAAGTAAAACAGTAGAATAACTCTATTTATTTTAACAGAAGGATAAAATGACAAGACCCTGAATCTCCCTTAAGTTTAATCCTAGCTTTACTTCTGCAGAAGGTTATTAAAAATTTCAATGGGTTTCTAACTCTAGGGACCGCCTCCTGGTAATGTCACCGAATAGGACCGACAAAGACGATGCGGGTCAGAATATTACTGTAATTCCTCACAGACACCCGACTATAATATAAAAATAATAGAATCTGATGTAACACTACATAATTGCAGTGAAATAGAAGTCCATGAGGCACTGAACTCGGACATTTTCGATTTAAGGTTTTTCCGTAATATTGAAAAATGATGTATTGAGAGGTGTGAACGGATCAAAAATAGACGATCGCGTAACTCTCAGTTCGCACAAATCAAAGCAACGTAATTCGAGGTACTAATGTATATCTGAATTGAAGATTTGAGAAAATGGTGTTGCATCATATAAACAATGATTTCTTTCCTCCAATCACTCAGTTAGGCATTTCGCTGAGATCTGATGATATGACTGTTTCGTTTTCTTCAATCGAGTGTATAATTATGCATTCATAACATTTAACTGTTTTATTGATTCACGCTGTTTCGAAATTATTTTCAGTAAACTACAAATCTAATTAAAAGTCCTATAATGAATTAAGGCCGAATTACTAGATACTTACCATCTGGGAATCCACTTAAAGCTTCTCGTAATTCGGTAACAGATTTCAGGCATTGAATGGTAGCATTCATGTAACAAGTGTTGCCAAGGTTATGTAAACCAGCTGGGAGATCAAGCTGTAAAACAAAAAAAAATTATCAATCTTTTCAAAATCTAAAATTGCAATAATTCGATCATACAAACCGAAGATGCCAGTTCGGCTTCATTCATATCTTCCACGAAAACCGGTTTAACTTCGGGCTCTTTGGCAACATCTTCTTCTTTGGAGCCCATCATTAAAATCATCGTTCCCTATAAAAATTAATAATTTTTAACAGTTAATACCAGAAACAAAATGAAGATTAACTACGAAGTTTATTTCCACTGCTTACATCAGTTAGTTTAACATTTCCCCATTCCGTATCCTTTAATACGGTTCCTTTCAACATCACCTTCTGCCTTTCGGGTTGAACACCGGTCAAGTCAAACAGTTGAGCTTTGAAGACTAATGGGATGTCATCAGTATTAACTTCGACATTGTTAAACAACTCTTTTCCCCACTTGACTTTGACTGAAAACAACACAATATTTACAGTTGACCAGAACCTTCTTAAAACTATCACATCTCCAACGAAACTTACGAATAAACTGAACTTACCCTTGTAAATAGGCATGATTAGAAGCGATACACGATAATAAAAACTCGTAGATACAATGCACTCAAAAACAGCAAATAATGAATGCTAATCACCAGAATGACAGAAAGTTAATTTATTGATATATAATTATAAAAGACTTTTCAATATAAGAGAGAAAAAAAAATAAACATGTTCAAAACGAGAACGACATAATTATATTATACCTTACACGTCTTTACGGTGAAGTGTAGTATTTTATCTATGGTTTACCCATGAAATCACGAAGATGACAAAAAATAATAGGGTTTTTTGCAAGCAAAAACCCTAAAAATTATCTTTATTTTCTTCTCTTCATAACATAATTTGACTTGCACTGACAAAGAAGGTAGAACCATAGAACATTGATATAATAGAGGACGCATACTTATCTAAACGCTGCTATGAAAAATGGCACCAAAATTCCCCATCATAAGTTAGTTTTATCCACTAATGATGGATTTAATTAAACTGAACATTTTTTTATGGAAATACTTACTATTAATCATCAATAATTATCAGTTATCATAAAAATATCATTGTCATTTTTTCAGCGTCAAGTATGCGTACGTAACTACAAATTACAAAATAAGTGATGTAAGGTTGGTGGTACGAGGATTGAAAAAGAACACAAGACTTCAGTTTAATAAGAATGTAATATGCAGACTGAAAAACTCATGCAAGAATAAAATATTGTATCCTATATAATGGCAAAGCGCAGCAATAGGGATAACCAAAAGTAGGGGTAGTGATTCGTGAGGGAAGTAGAACATCTATGACATATATTTTCATTTATTCTCACACTAGCTGTGTTTGATAGGATTACACTAACTTACACCAGCCTACACCAGTAGGGATATTTCACAAATATTCAAGTAAAACTTGGCGTAAAGTCATATAACATTCTGAAATTTGTGGAATTGTAAGTTGATGTAGTCCTATCAAACAGGAGGGCATTCAGAAATGTAACTCAAAGTGAGGGGTGCGCAACTGTGGTGGACTATCACATGACTTAAAAATTAAAACGGTTGTCCATTAGGCCACACCCTTTTCCGAACAACTTTAGGGTAATGAATGGTTGTCCCTTGGTTGTGGTGGACAACCCACTTATTTTTGAACGCAAATAACGGTCAACCATGACCTCTAGACTATTTTTTATCATATTCAAATATTTTTGAATAAACTGACATTCATAAGTTTGATGTGACAAATTGATTTTTGTGAGAATTTTAAATTTTATTTTGTTTTGTGCTAAATTAAATAAAAATGAATTATAATATTGTGTCAGATACTAGAACAGGAATGCCATTCATGTATGATGATCATATTCTTGTTTAACATAAGGATGATTGTAAGTATTAGCATAGACTTCATCATTTCTTGGTCAAAAAGAGAGAATAGCTCTTCAATAGGTTCTGTTTTTTTTCCCTAGCGGATAATCTGTTGTGGTGCCGGTACACTATAAACAAAAATGGAGATTATTCAGTTCAAATTGACTCAGCTACTCCAGCCATGCTCGATATGTTAGTGGATTCTGATTCAGAATTAATCAGTATCAACGATGTCTCTGCTGTGTCAAAAAATAGTACTGCTGCAGTTGATGAAGTAGTATCTGATGATACTACTAGCGAAATATTACCGCCAAAAGATAAAAATGATGCAGTTGTCACAATTCCCTCCGACGGTACCAGTGGTGACTCATCAGCAACAGTAGAATTACCTCATACTTCTAGACAACCCGATCTTGAAGTACAAAATAGACAACGTGATGTAGAATTACATCGACAACCTGAGGTACCAAGTACCTCGAACTATAAAAAATCCGTTATTTCAATGCCAAAAAATATTATGGAAGCTATACATAAAAATGGTAGCAAAGAACGGATAAATATGCAAGAATGTATGTCGAAACCTGCGCAAAATGATACAAAAAAGCGCCGGGTAATACGATTCAACCAAAAACAAATCTTTCAAATATTGATTCTGAAAAAGAGGATCAAATACTATTTGAGAAACGAACATCCGAGGCTTGACTACAAGAAGAACTAGATGCTCGATATGAAGAAGAAATTGTAAACCTTGATGACTCACCTGTACAGAGTACAGTACATCATGCTGTTGAATTTAATGATGATCTGCGTACATCGACTGGGCCACTGTGGAAATGAGCAGATATCTTGGAGTTACTGACATTGTTCAAAGATGCTGAACATCTCTTCAAATCAACAACCTGTAAAAATTCAAAGGTTTGGCAACAGATTGCTGCTAAGTTGGTCCCATACACAGCTAGACAATGTGAAAATAAATTGAAGTACTTGAAAAAACGGTACATTACTAAAATTGACAATATGAGCAGTGGAGATACTGGAAAAAAAGAGTACACTGTGATTTTTTTGAAGAACTTGATGCCATATTTCATAAATCACACAATGTTCGTCCTCCTCATATTGCTTCTTCGGTTAATGGACCAAAAAATATATGTGAAAAAGTTGTTACTGTCAGTGGATATGAAACCGGCGAGTCAGCCTCCCCTGAAGAAACAACCATTTCAACATGTCTGAATGAAGAAGTTGAATATGAAGATACTCCAATAATAAAAAAATAATAAATTAGACCTCAACCAGCATCATTGACCAGAAGTGAAAATCTTGTCTATAAAGAAAGAGCTGTTAATGCTCTCGAAAGAATTGCGACGGAATTTAAGGCATTCGTCGAAAAAATGTAATGAATCGATGCAATTTGATTTCGAATAATAATCTATTTTTCATCAAAACATTGTTCCAGCATTGATCAACCAATCACAAAGCTAGTAGCAACATTCGTCCTTCATGTGATATACATCTACATCGTCATTTGGTAGCGTCGTTTTTGTCTTCACAATGTGCTTTTCTTCGAAATTCACTCGTGCGTGTTGGTGCTTGTGTCGAGGAATCTAAATTTCAGAAATTTATGAAAAATACGAGGTTTGTGAACAGATTTTTTTTATTAACATTTAAATTTGTAGTGAAGATGTTATTCATTTTGTTATTGTTATAGATCATCTTAAAATGAATAATCCTCCTCGTCGTGGTGTTCCGCATGCATTGTGGAGGCGTTACATGGCGGAATTAATGGAACGCAATCCACGGCAACCTAATGCTGTCCCACCTGCAGAACAAACACCAGCAGCAGAACGACAACCAGAAAATGATGTTAGACAACCGAAGATTGATGTTAAACAACCGGAGATTGATGAACCACAAGGTGATCATGATGATGAACACAATGCTAGAGAAAACGGTGCTAGATTAGACCAACGCTGAGATTTGAACAAAAGGTAAGAATTCGATATAATTTTGAGTAAAATGTTGTGTCCTCTTTACCATAACACAGCCCATCGAATTTAGCGATGGGATGCGATGAAATTGATAATTTGTTGACAGTGATTATATTACATTAAAAGGCATTAGTATAATATTACAAGGATGAAAATCCTGAAGATTCCCATCGATTGTGTCGTATTGCGTTTGTGCTCAGTTCCAATGAATAAATTGTCAAATTGTAATTATCTGTTTGTTTGTTTATTGTTGCACAGACTGCCTCTCCCACATAACGAAAATGGACAACCAGAAGTTTGACAACCAGAAGTTTGAGAACCTGAAGAAATACCTGACAATAGACTGTTAGATCAAAGGTAACACTTTGATTATTATTCATCATATTTTGTTTATGTCATTATTTTTGATAATTTTTTTCTTTTGATTTATATGTGCAGACCACCAAATCAGGTTCCCAATGCTGCGAATCCCTACATGTGGCCTGAATTGGCGCATGTTGCATGTGTAAATTGCGGGTTCAAGGGACATCAAACTACTCAATGTCCCTACCCAGGTTGTTGTTGCTACCGATGTAAACAATTTGGCCACATTGCTCGTGATTGTCAACAGTACACGAGTGACAGGTAAAAATTTGTTAATTATTTTCTTACTTCATTAATATTATTTGTCACAGTTTTTAATTATATTATTTATTACAGAAGAAATTTGTGTACCAACTGCGGCTTTCATGGACACCAATATCGGAATTGTCCCACTGGTGAAAAGGTATGTTATACCTGTCACCAGAGGGGACACATTTCAGTTGAGTGTCCGACAAGAGGCCACAGCAGCAGTAGCAGTAGTATTAGTCGTAGACTAGAAGAATCAGCTGGACCACCGGAAGTTTGTGAACCAGATGTTAGACAACCAGAACAAAGTAGACAACGTGAATTCGAACATGACAATGGTGGCCAAGTACATCGGCAGCAGCAACAGCAGCAATAGCAGCAACAGCAGCAACAACCAGATCGAATTTGTGTTATTTGTTTCAAAAATGAGAGGCAACTTTCATTCATCCCGTGTGGACATTTTTGCATCTGTGAAGAGTGTTATTGTCAGCTCGTAGAACTACATGATAGGGAAGTACCGTGCCCTATATGTAGGATGATCAGTCGCGAGACTGTTCGTATTTATTTACAAGTATCATGTATATATTATTCATTTTCTTTTTTTGTCTTGTATGTCGCTTTTCATTTTATGTATTTCAAGTGCTTATTTTTTTCAATTTTATTTTTTATAATATGTAAATTTTCATTTTTTTGTGATATTTGTTGTTCTTTTGTTAGATTCTGTCATTGAATAAATTTTTTTTTTTCAAACATTATGTTATTTGTTTTGGACAGGCAGCAGTAGTAAAGTATACTGACGAGAATTCGATTGTTGAGAATTTTATTATAATCAATTGAAAATTAAATTTGTTATTCCTTGTAAAAATTTGGAAGATAAAATAATTTAGGTAGAAAAATAGATAGCAGAAATATGTATAAAATAAAATTTCTTACTTTTTTTGGTGAAGAAGGAAACAAACAAAAATTGAGAAAACAACTGATACAAAGGGATATAAGTATATGTATGTGTTAGTCGTCACACCTGAAAACATGATGAAGTTGGTCATCCTATGTGTACCTCACCGAATCAACCGAGTAGAATAAAAACGTATTAAAAATTAACTAATTTCTTTGTAAAATAATAGCCCAATCACACCTTAACTTTTCATAGTGCTAGAATATTCGTTCAATAGAATGTCAGTAGAAAGTGACAATATAATATGAAAATTAATAAATATTTTATGAATCAAACCGATATTCGATAACCTATATACCCATAATATTCATACAACTTTAGTCAACAACAATTTTAAAATAAAAATGACATTTATTACACATTTTGATTATACAATAATCTTGTACATACACTGATAAATATTTACATCATTTACGGCGTCTTCATTATAAAACTACATCATCTGACTATTGACGCCAATATTATTACGAAAAATAAAATACATATATTTAAAACAAGGAAATATCACATCACAGTCATATTGTCAAAGATTGTCTCACTGTCCAATATCATTGAGTAATCCCATTTCTAAAGCTAACTGATCTCGAAATGCTCTACCCTCTTCATTTGTTGCACTACCTTGAGTTAATAATTGTTCTTGTTCTGGTGCTACAATCGTACATTGCTGCAAATACACTGCACCTTCTGCCTCCAATCAAGGACATAATTTATCAGAAGAATTCGTTAAACAAATATTATGTAGAACACACGCAGCTATAATAGAAGCTGGTATGAGGTCTATGCGAGACATATCGAGATCCTTAAAACGACGAAATCTACCAAGAATAAAGCGAATGTACATTCGATTACTTGTCGCATCTTAGCATATTGATGATTGAAGTTTCGCTGCCATTGAGTAAAATTACGTCCCTCTCGATATGGTGGTACGCAAAAAGGTTTTGGCTCGTAAGCTTTATCGCCTAGAATATATTCATGTGTCGAAAAATAATTTGAAGGATTATCAACAATGGCCTTATAAATTTCTGATTGTCTAAATATTCTAGTATCTGACACTGAACTAGGATATCCAACAAAACAAACGATGAACTGACGACTATCATCACATATTGCTTGTAATGTAATCCCATAGAAACATTTCCAATTAATGTAAACTTGTGCATTATCTGATGGTGCCTTGATTTTTACATAGGTGCCATCAATAGCTCCAATAACGCCTTCGAAACCACCCATACGTTTGAATTTTTGGGATATGATCTGCCTCCTCTCCGAATTTGGCCAGGAAATAATTGTTGGCGCCAAACAGTTGAAAGCATGTAATACACATAAAAAGCAGGCATGTAATGTTCCTTTTGATAAATCAAATCGACATGCAACAGATCTATCATCAAAAAAATGGTAACTTCAGTTAGTATTATCAATTAAAAATTTAAAAATATATGATTTACAAAAATTTTTAACTGAAACTATCTGGAGTTGCAAACAACCACAATACTGCTAGTAACTGCTTCCTCGGACATGTACTTAGGCGACCAACTGTCTGTTTTCTGGCCAATTTTGATGAAAGTTTATTTAAAAGCCATTCAAAGGCATTTACCGATAATCGAAAATGAGACTGAAATTCAGTGTCAGTAAATTTTGGTACAGTATACTCAACAAATGATCGTATTCGCGATATTTGGGCAGGAGTTTGTTTCCTCTTTTTTTGTCTCCTGGGATGCTCCTCATTCGAGGAATCTTCAACATCTACATAAATACAAAAAATCTTATTAATTCATTTAAATAAAACACATATTATCACCTACTAATCATAATGCATTTACCTGCTTCAGATGATGAAAAAAGGAAGTCTTCATAAAATTTCACTGTACTTCGCACAATGGCAGTCACTATAATTTTTAAACGCTCATCCATCTTTTAAGAACTTATAATAAAATTCACTGCCACTAATAACTGAGCATTAAAATATTTTCTAATAATTTTTTAATTAACATTTTCATAATATTTAATGGTAAAATATGAATATGTGTAAATAAATAAAATCTCCCATGTGATAAGGAATCGATATTTCCAAAATTTAAAATCGACAACCAATTTCATCACCCGGGATGACAATGTGAACCATCTCCGGACCAGAGTGATGGTTGTCCACGCCCACCGTCAACTGAGGTGAATTTTTGAACGCGGTAAGTGTGACAACCACGGTCAACCGTTTTTATGGGCGGAGTCAGGGATGAATTTCTGAATGGGTAGTTTCTCAATTTTCGATGTTGTTTTCACTCGGAGTGAATTTCTGAACGCCCTCCTGAGCTACTGTCTAGCTGTGTATGGGACCAATTTTGCAGCAATCTGTTACCAAACCTATTTTGTCATTTCCAGAGTGGCCCAGTTGATGTAGGCAGATTATAATTTAATTCAATAGCATGATATGCTGTACTGTGCACAGGTGAGTCAATGTTTACAATTTCTTCTTCATATCTAGCATCGAGTTCTTCTTGCAGTGGCGCTCTTTTTCAGAGTCAATATTCAAAATATTTGTGTACGAGTGCATCGTATTACCCTACGCTATTTTTGTAGCGTTTAACGCGGGTTTGGACATACGTTCTTGCATATTTATCCGTTCTTTACTAACATTTTTCTGTTTCACTTCTAGAATATTTTTCAGCATTGAAATTACTAATTTTTCATTGTTCGAGGTACTTGATATATCCGGTTGTCGATGCAATTTTATGTCACATTGTCTGTTTTGTACTTCTAGATCTTGTTGTGTAGGAGTATTAGGTACTGCTACTGTTGGTGATGAGTCACCACTGGTACTGTCGGAGGGAATTGTGACGACTGCATAATTTTTTCTTTTGAGGGGCAATTGTTTCTGCACAATTGTGCAATATTAAAATTAAGAGTGAATTAATGAACCGAAACAAAATTGTAGATTTTAAAATGTATTAAAAAACGCCATGCGAAAATATACAGTATGTAAAACCTACAAATGTAAAAACGAGACTGAACATGATGCACGAGAATGCATCGAGGAAAAAATGAGGCAAGCTTATCTTGGTTGATAAGCTTGCCTGCCAAATAAAGAATAGTGGCGGACACGATAAGACGTAGGAACATCCTCCCCTGGGATGATCTTAGGGGTCATCTAAAATCTATATAAAAATATAGGTTTTGGAAATAAAGAACATACAAATAGACAACATCTTCGCAAAAAAGAAAGATTAAAGTCGAACAGAATTAGTGTCCGAATGGGTACCCTCAATGGGTAACTTCACGAGCTTCTGGACTGATTTGGTATATGTTGAGCCATTTGAAGTGATATCCACGACTCTAACATTGCCTTTGGCATCAGGCATAACCTTTAAAACCCGAGCAAGTTTCCACTGAAGAGGGGGTGATTCCTCCTTCACCAACAGGATATCTTCAACCAACAAATTAGGAGATGTTAATTTCCATTTCAAACGAGATTGGAGCTGAGCGAGGTAACTTTTGCTCCACAATTGCCAGAATGAGCGGACAATCTTATGCTGTATTTCAAGTCGATCATTGAGCAAAACTGCGTGAGTTTTGGTAGGCGCAGCATGAAGCAAGTGCAAACCTATGAGAAAGTGACAAGGTGTGAGTACATCAATCGAGTCCGGGTCTGAAACTTCACATTTTCTATAAAGTGGATGCAAGTACAAGATAGATTCTACTACGGTGAGAATCGTGATGAACTGTTCGGTATTGAGCACTTGAGTGCCAACTGCTGCAATCAAGTGCTTGTTGCCACCAAATTCCTCCTTGATGAGGGGAGCGAGCTGGAATGAACTTCCATGAAATACCAAGCAATTTGAAGTGGCGGTCAAGAACGTTTTTGGTGCCGACAAAGTTAGTCGCATTATCGGACTAGAGTGTGTGCGGGATTCCGCGTTGAGACAAGAATCGCTGCAGTGCAGCGATGAAGGTGTTGGTTGATAAATCTGAGACGTGTCCCAAATGGACTGCACGAGTTGAAAAGCACACAAAAAAGGCTGCGTAGTACTTTAAGTGCTTTTGAGAACAGTGATTTGTGCACCGAATATTAAATGGGCCAGCAAAGTCGACGCCGACGACAGTGAATGGACAGCAAACAATCGTACGTTTGGGAGGGAGGTCGCCCATGAGTTGAGTGAGTGATTCACCTCGCATTTGAGTACAAAAAACACAACTACGAATTACTTTTTTCACGAGTTTAGTGACGCCACCAACAATCCAAAATTGCGATTGAATGAATGCCAGTGTGAAGGAGTGATATGCATGGTAGTACTTCTCGTGCATGTGACAAACCGTCGTGAAAGAATAATCGGGTGCCGTGTGTCGTAAGGTAGGCTGCTATTGTGGAGATGACCTCCCACACACAATAGACCATACGAATCAATAAACGGATCAAGAGCCGCCAGGGTACTTTTGGACGGGAGTGGGTTACCATTCTCGAGTGCTAACAGTTCTAATCTGAAAGAAACACACTGAGAAATATGGCAGACTATGAAAATTCCACAGGATTGCGGATCGAGAGCCTCATATTTGGTTAGGCTTAGATTCAACCGTGATATATACTACCATACGAGGAAAGCAATTCTGACTGATTTATCAAAATTGGAATAAAGCGTGATAAAGGATTTGTCGAGTTGATAGTCAGAGACTGAGACATTGCAAACAGCGCGCACTTCAGGTAAATCTTCCGGTAACGCGACACTAGACGATTTAAGAAAGGCATCGGTAAGCCAATTTGGACCAAAAATCCAAAGCAAATTGTTTACGAGCAACTTAACTGAGATCCCACGAGTAAGTAGGTCAGCGGATTTTCTGCAGTATTTACGTACTGCCACTGAGCGACGGGTATGATCGAATTTACGTATTCAACTCAATTGCGCACAAAAGTTTGTTATTTCGAGCTTGGGCCATTTAGCCACACGAGAACAACAGTGGAGTCACAAAATGTGGTTGCCGTTGCGATACTGCACTTGAGCACTTCAATGGTGCGAGTGAGAAGTTTTGAGAGTAAAACTGCGCCAAGCTGTTCGAGGCATGGAATGGTGACTGCTTTTAGTGGCGCAACCTTGGACTTTGCGCACACTAAAATCGAACAAATTTCTGCATTATGGTGGACACGTAAATAAATGGCCGCTCCATATGCACGAGGACTTGCGTTGCAGAAACCAACGAGTTCGAGTGTACAGCCACGGTGGGTTTGGTAAAATTGCGGAATCGTTGCTGATGATAGAGAAGCTATATCACGGTAATAATCGCGAAAAACTGCGCTGAGTTTCAGGGAGATGGGGTTGTCCCATCCATTGCCTTCCCACCACAAATCCTGCAACAGGATTTTAGCGCGAATGATGACTGGGACAGCAAATCAAGTAGGGTCGAAAGCTTGCGTGGCCAGCGAAGTTACGATGCGTTTTGTGAGCACGGCATTTGTAATGTCAATGATTTTCGTTTTGATTGAAAAACAGTCACCAGCAGGCTGCCATTGTAGGCCAAGTACTTTGGCTGCACCAGCAAGAGCAAACTCGACAGTTTGTAGTGTTTCAATCAGCAACGGGTCAAGATGGGCGATGAATTCCAGCGAGTTTGACACGTACTTTCTAAGTGGAAAGTGCGCGCTATCCAGTGTAGACTGAATAATTTCACGTTTTATCAACGCTTCTGTGACTGCTTTGGCGCCAGTGAGGAGATCATCCATATAAAATTCGGATGCAATCGCGTGCGCGGCTTCGAGATGGCTTTGCTGCACCTGCTTTGCTAGTATCTGGAGACACTTAGTGGCTATGTAGGATGCTGGCGTAGTGCCAAGGTGACAGTTGTCAATTCATAAACTTGAATTGGTTGTGAAGGATGGTTACGCCATAGTATCGACTGAAGCGACCAATCGTCAAGATGTACCTCAACTTGACAATACATTTTGCTGATGTCTGCGTAGAAAGCGATTGGATACATTTGAAATCGCAGAATTAATTCGAATATATCGGGTTGCAGCGTGGGACCGACCATGAGCCCCTTGTTCAGCGATATTCCCGACTGGTTAATAGCGGACACATTGAAAACTGTGCGAAAGCTGTTCGAGCTACTATCTGGACAAAGCACAAACAGCTGAGGAATGAAAAAGCGTGGTACATCAAGGGTTATGGCTAATCGTATGTGATCGAGTTCACGATATTCGATCATAAAGTTGACGTACTTAGTTCGAGTTTCTGGGTTGAGGCTTTTTTCAAAGCAAAGCAAAGCTGCGCGAGCTTGCTTATACGTATTAGCGAGAGCTTGAATTGGCTTATCTCAAGGAAGCCATACTCAAAATTTTCCATTTTTGAGCCATTTGTAAGTAGACATAAAATGATCTTCGCATTGCTCATGCATGCCCAACACAGGTTTAGGCGGGTATACCTCCTCCACTTCGAAGAATCGAGTCAAATCATCTTCAATTTTGACAGTGAGATTACAGCATCGAGTAGCAAGTACTGAGGAGGTATCAAGCGGGCCTTTGGTAACCCATCCAAACGCTGTTTCTTGGAGTGAAAAATTACCGAAGAATTTCTTATTACCAAATAAAATCTGATTCGAGTATTGACCACCAATAAGAATATCCACGGTAGAATATGGTAGTTGACAATCAGTGAGCATCAAGTCGGGATCGAGATTCTCAACTTGTTTCAGAGTTTTTGAACTAATTTGATACGGTACTCGGCCTACAACATTAACCTCAAATTCTAGGCTATAATTCGAGTGACAAGATTTCACCTTCAACGAAACTGAGAGTGACGAGTCGTACTTGCCGGGGTTAACACTCTGGATGGAAGCTAGTGCAGATTTAGTAACAAACCGATGTTGTCTAACGAATGACTCAGCGACCAAATTTATCTTGGAACAAGGGTCGATAAGCGCACGAGCTTTGATAAATTTTGAGCCAATCTGAAAGAGTATCACTGCTCTAGGGAGTAGAACAAGTTCTTTGGTGCGAGTGCGCGTAGTAGCGGCCGAGATGAGCACCAATTTTCCAGTCGATAACTCGGAATTCTAGGATTCAACAGCCAATTTGTTTTTCTTCGATGTTGATGAACCAGAAATTTCTCTGTGCAGTAAAGTGTGATGGTTCTCAGAACTCTTTCTGCACTTGGACAAGTTACAATCAGAAGTAACGTGGAATTGTCGAAAGCAATTGGCACATAGCTTCTTTTCGCATACAAAAGCAAACTGGTCAGCTATGCTTTTTTCGAGAAATTGCTCACACTGTGAAAGATAGTGACTTCTCACACAGCAGGCAACGAGCCGACAAGGATGAGTTTTGAGTGAGCGTCTGTTTTTTAACGACGGCGAGCATATCTTTTTGTTTCTTTTTCTCGTCAGCAGGAGTTTTCCTTGCATCTGACAATTTTGAAACAGCATCGGGATGCAGACTTTCATAAGCAAAACAACAATTTTGCAAAAATGTAGCGAGAGGTTCGAACGATGGGTAGGACGAGTAATCGAGATACAAGTTTTCCCAATTGGTGCATAGGGGATCAGGAAGTTTGCAAACTACGATAAAGGCAATTAAAGGAGACATTTTCTCGGCCTCTAATTTGCATAATTCCAAGCCACGAATGATTGCGTTGACTCGGTCTAATGATTTGCGGGGGGTAGCGAATGTTACAGAGGGTAGTTCGAGCAAATTGTGGAAATGAGTAGCGATTAAGGTGCGTCGATTGTAGTAACATTCTTCAACGTACTTAAATGCAGACTTGTACGCTCCTTCTTGGAGTGTATGATCTTTCAGAAGTGTAGCAGCGTCACCTATCATGGCCTGTTTTAAAAAGTAGAACTTCTGTGTGGGCTTTAAACTTTCATTTTTATCTATCATTACCAAGAACAGGGAGTGCCACTTGGTAAAATTTTTCATTTTGCCGTCAAACTTGGGTATTGGTATGTCAGGCAATTTAACGAGAGCATTTCCTACAGAGGTTTCACCTCCAAAGGAAGTATCGAGCGAGCTCCGAGTTTGAGTAAGCTCAACTGGTTTATGTAGGTGTGTGAACATCGCATTCACTTTGCCTTTAGCAGTGGCATACTCTTGTGCTGATGTATTGTATGCTTTAGCTAACTTACTTTCAGTTTTACCTGTAAAATCGGTGAGTTTGAGAATGTCATTGAGGATATCCTCAACTCGAGCGAGGTTTACCTTCCACTGTTTGAGGTGGTCATTTATGCGATGAGCAACTTCTTCGGACGGGTTCTCAAGAAAAGCTTTGTCAATCTCAGCCTTTGAATTCTTGATTTGACGCATAGCAAAGCGCTGGTTACACTCCAGAGATTCGAGAGATACGCTTTTGTCAGACATATTTGCGATACAAGTATGAAGAATAACGAAATTGCGATAAATCAGTTACGAGATTCGAGCGAGTAGGTTTAAAAAACCGATAGATGGCAGCACATGATATGTACGCATGAGAATTGTGATTAACAAGCAAGCACGTAAATACTAGGTGCGAAGTACAATAAGCATACGCGAAATTATAAATTTTGAAAAAGATTTGAAATTTGATGTAATGAGTGCAAGTGTGAACAATTGAGAGTGTACGCGAACGATATCACAAACACTTTCAACTTAAATGCAAAAATTAAAAAAGTTTTTTAAGTGGACTGTAAATTATACGGAACTAGAAATTTCACTTAGAAATCTGACCCCAAGGACCAATGTTTCTGCACAATTGTGCAATATTAAAATTAAGAGTGAATTAATGAACCGAAACAAAATTGTAGATTTTAAAATGTATTAAAAAACGCCATGCAAAAATGTACAGTATGTAAAACCTACGAATGTAAAAATGAGACTGAACATGATGCACGAGAATGCATCGAGGAAAAAAAGAGACAAGCTTATCTTGGTTGATAAGCTTGCCTGCCAAATAAAGAATAGCGGTGGAAACGACAAGACGTAGGAACAGTAATATTCCACAATTTTTATTATTATTACCTCAAAAATTACTACAATGATTTCCACCAAAAAATGGTTTTCCATCTTCTGAATTGACAGTTGATGATGATTTTTGTAAACTACCCACGAATGACAAACCCAGCCATTTTTGATCAATACTAAGACCACGTTCAAAATCAAGTAGCTTACTTAAAACCAGGTCCCACAAAATTCTCTCATTATCCTCCAGTAATACTTTCAATGGAAGAAATTCAGCAGGTAAACTTTGAATCATCTGTAGTTGAGGTTGTATCACCCAACTCCGCAAGTCGACGACATTTGGTACAAAACCTGATGATGAAATTACTCAAATCATCACCAATTTTATAATGTATAGTAGATAGTTTAACTCAAAGATCGATCAGTTTCAAATTGGATTCTCACCCACAAATAGTTAATGCTGAAAACATGTCAAAAGCAGTCTCATGGCCACAAATTACCTCAAGATAGGAGTCTTTCACATTGGCTGCCAGCAAGTACATAGCACTGTGGTTACGTTTCTCCCAGTTTTCATTTCATTGTCTCTGTGAAGAAATAGGAATTATTATTGAGGTGAGGATTAGTTACTTTACACAGAAAAGATAAGTACGGACTTCCATTTTGAAATATGTTTATTCACGACGTTAGTACAACGACTGACGAGCGGAGAACATTCTCCGTCGAACAGTGGCGGAAAGAATATTATATTGGCAATCAGTGTCGCCACATGTAAAACGAATAAATGTAAAAGTATGTTACATACAGTGTTAGTCAATGTGATGTCCCGTGTTTGTGAGGTAGTGAGGGAATCGTATCCCAACACCCCCCTGCAATTCAAAACGGACGAACGAACATATAAGTAAAAAATTTGTCACACATTGTATGTATTTAAAAAAAACATATAAACAACAAAAATATTAAAATAAGCAAAAGCAGTCAAAATTATTACATGTAAGTGTCATATACAATTGCTATATATATATATATATAATGGTAAAAAAAATTGAATAAGTCGTTGACTAGTATTATAATATACAATTAATTTGTGTGTGGAAGTATGTGTTATGTGTTTTATCTTAAATATATCGTGTGATTACCAACATGAGGTATACATTTGAGCCTCTGTTGTTATGTCACTTCTTATAAGTATTGTGTGATTTTTAAAAAATTTATAAATAATATGGCAGGTCGGAGAGATCAATATCTCCTCATCGTCAGCTGTCTAGAATTAATATTATCATATATGTAAATGTATATGTATATGTATATGTCCTTATAATTAATCGTGTGGGTTTTTATTATAAATATGCTATTGTGAGAATCAATTGTGTATATTAGGGAATGCTGATACCAATAAGAGAGGTAGAGCAGCGACGGGGAACCTATTGAACATTGTGATGTGAAGTGTGAAACGACATATGGACTGCTCGGTTTACGATAGGCGCTAAAAGACTGAAGCCCATCCGCAGTCCAAAACCAAATATCAAAAAAATTTTGAGGGTTATGTCAATAAGGACTATTGGCCAAAAAGTTGACTTGTCCGGAGTATTCTCGTAACAATATTTTGAAAGGTTTTCCAATCAAGTGCCTTAGTAAGTATGTCGGCAACTTGATCAGGCGACCTAATATCGTTAAAACTTATTAGTTTGTTTTGGAAAGCTTCCAATACTGCATAACATTTGATCGCTAAAGACCTGGATCGTTTCTGGCCTCCCCCAGATGCAATTCTGGACGCAGATATATTGTCCTCATAGACTTGCACTGGGTCGGTTACAGAGAAAACGCTCTCAGTTAGTCTCCAGATCACATATATATCGTCTAGTGCATCATTCAATGCAATTAATTTGGCTGCAGTTGACGAGGTTGCAACCGAGTTCTGCCGATGAATGGCCCAATTTAACAAGTCTCTGTTAACGAATATCATGTAACCTGTTGTGGAGCACCCTTTCTCCAGATTATTTATTTCAATGGGTGAATCATCTACGTTGGGTGCATACGACGCATCGACAAAAGCTTTTATGTGAGTTTGATCAGAGTGGAAGACTAGAGAAAAATCCCTTGTGGTTTTAAGGTATCTAATGATACCACAAACATAATTTTTAATTTCACTATTGGAGGATGCCTGAAAACGTGACAAGTAATTGACGGCGAAGGCAATATCCGGGCGGGTCAGTCTTGCCACATATAGCAAATTCCCAATCATAGTCCTATATTCGGTGTCATCCAATCCATTTTTTGGTCTGTTTATTTTCAATCCCGTCTCCATAAGTGTGGAAGATGGATTACATTCCGTCATACCAAATTTCCGGAGAATTTTATCTATATATCTATTTTGTGTTAATGTGATTTGTTTCTTCGAAATATCCCTATCTATCTCGAATCCTACAAAAAAGGTTGGATTATTTTCTATTTTTAGTGTAAAATTATTGTTGAAGGTAATTATTAAGTCTTGTGTCCACTCGTTGTGGTTACTAGCCAACAACATGTCATCCACATAGACTATTAAAAATGCCATAGCACCACTATTATCTTGTTTTATATATAGACACCTATCTATTTTTGATTGTATGAATCCAGCTTGAATTATTGTTGAATTCAATAGATCGTACCAACTTTTAGAAGACGTTTTCAGTCCATATATAGACTTTATTAGTCTTAGGCAATTATTTTCGCCTAGTTGGCATCCCCTAGGGTTTGATATATATATATATGGGATATTTTATTTGTGAATTCAGAAACGCAGTCTTTATATCAAACTGTGTTATATTTAGATTATATTTATTTGTAATAGACAATATCCACCTAATTAACCAATATTGGATCACCGGGGCATATGTTTCCGTTAGAGAATAGTGAGTGAGATCTTTAAACCCCCTTGCAACCAACCTGGCTTTTGGTATGTGAATCCCTTGGTTGTTGGGTTTTGTGGTAAAACACCACTTTGTATCCACTAATCTCACATTTCTCTCTCTTGGGACAACTTCCCACACGCCCATATCAGATAGTGACTTCAGCTTGTCATTAATTGCTTGTTGCCGACATCAGTTGCAGAGAAATATAATTCGCAGACTAAAACATATTACAAGAATAAAAATAATAAAATATATAATGGCGAAGCGCAGTGCTAGCGTTGATCGTAAGTACAGATAAGAGTTTGTGAGAAAAGTGGAATGTATGATATATATATTTATTGTGATGATGATGATGAATGAGTTGAGGTGGAATTTCTGTTACAACACCCCATGAAATTTTAACAAAAACGAGTGATTCATCAGCGCTTAAAGTGAACAAAATTATTTATGAAAAACAAAAATAAAAATAAAAATATTATAAAAATAATTTTGGTAACAGCTGCACTTCATTCACAAAATAAATAAATAAATATAAATCATTAAATGCATATATGGTTATATAATATTATAATAAATTCATGCTAAAAAAAATGGTAACATGCAAAAAGAAAAAAGAAAATCGAATAAAATGGTAACATATGATTCATAGACGTAAATAATAGGTTTCGTATATGGGTATCTATAAAAGAAAAGGAAAAAAAAATAAAGTACAGGAATGCATGCGATAAAATGTTACATTTATGGTTATCTTTAAGATTGCATGCACATGAAATAATCGGCAGTATAGCATATACTGTATGGATCAATTACCTTTGTGTTGGAATATTGTGTTTAGAGTGCCCTCGTGTGAATTCAATAAATGATATAAAGTGAGGCGTCCGAAATCGATTCCTGCCACAGTCGCCATATTTTATGAGGCATCCGAAATTGATTCCTGTCACGTGTCATAAAGTCAACCTTTAATGTATAGTGGTGTTTAAATGCTAATGACGTCACAATGTCCTAAAGTTAGGGCATCATGCAGCCGAAACATTGAATCGAGGGGTCTTGAATTGTGTTTTCAAGACATTTTATTTTTTTGACTTTGACTATGTCCTACGGCTGAATTCTTCTTGACTTGAATTAGACTTCTTCAGATACGGCAAAACGCAGCTTACTTTTGTCTTCATACCTCAGCAAATTAATATGACGAATCAGCAATAAGCTAAGTTGTGTGGAAAGAAGAGCCTAACAAAGTTTCGATCCATACAAGGTTCGAAACTTACAAAAACAAACAGCAGAATTATTTCGTCAAAGACTATAATTACAAAAGAACTATAGTGTCAACAAAGCGGAACAAAGCAAAGTGTGTAGCGGAAAAAATAAAAAGTTAAAAAAAAAAAGCTATGGCAGGCAACAAGTAGGAGAAACCATCAGAAAGCTGTTGTGTCTTCACCTAATTGTGTGTCTTCATAAGTGATGGTTTTGTTGTTTTAAAAGACTCCTAATATGAAACTTTAGGTCTCGGAGCTTTTGGTTAAAAGTGTGGGTGAGGTGAGAAAGTTTACTGACATAGATGGAGTCAAATCCACTATGCGAAAAAGAAGGCTCGATGCGGCCTTTAAATGACAGAGCAAGGCAGTCATCTCGAACCAAGCTTGTCTTAAGTTGTCTTCAACACACCAAATTTCCCTCCTAGCAGGTGCCAGGAACTCCATCTGATCGTATTGTCGACTGATACTTCACCTCGCAGGTGTTTTCAAAAGATCGCCTTGAAGTGCGATGTACAACTGGCGAAACTAGGAATGTCTTATGTGTCGTCACTACTGATCCTTCATGACGAAAGAACATCCCTAATTTGCCTTTGTCTTCAACTGAACCTATCTGGAACACCAACTACCATCCTAGTTGTCTTCAAGGTAGATCAGGTTGAATCTTATTCTGCATCACGAAGATGGTACACTTATTAAATTGCCTAACGTGAGGACTTAAACGTACGACTTTTGACTTGGACCTGCTACTATCCGCCTACACAAGAAGGACTCATTTGCAAAGACGAACCTAGTACCGGGTGTCGCCAGTGCAAAGTCGAGAGTGAGAGTGATTTAAAATTAGAATTTGTCTTCACAAATCAGTTCTTCTTGTTGAGGAAATTTCCCCACTTATTGTCCGCCAATTGCCTTCAAACATGCGATGTCGATAACAAAAAGCGAAAGGAATTACCAAATGTCTACAGCCAATAAAATTACAGATATCAAAAATTAATATACGTCGACATATAATAGGCAAAAAGCGCACGTGGATGACTGATAAAATAAAATATAATAAAATATATTAAATGACTGCAAACCACAAGCAAAGCGTGGAAAGAACGGAGATAAAAAAGGTTGGCTGCATTCATGTCCGTCAATGGGTTTTTATTTCTATTCAATTCGTCTTCATTTAATATATGTCTCATGGCGCCAGTCTGTCGGGTCGAACCAAATTATTGTCTGAAATTGTCTGAATTTGGAAAAGTCGTTACTGAAATAAAATGCATTATAATTGCCTGAAAGAGAATCAGATTTTATTTCTGTCTTCACGTCGTCATCTGAGTACGAGTTCGAATTCGGATAATATAATGTCCGAATTTGAATTTTGTCTCTCGAAAGATTGTCTTAAATTGTGACGTCATTATCCTGTCTTATGTTTGTCGAAAATAATTTTTATTTTAAGGTCCAGATCTCAGACTTCTCAAAAGGCAAGAGTTTTTCTAATCTGCAATCATGTTTGTGGTTTTGTAATGAGATACTGAAAGGCGTGAATTTTATCTTGAATGAATTATTGTATGCGGGATTTTTTCTTTTTGTGGCGTGTGAGAATTCGTGTATATTTTTCTCATGCTGAGTTTGAAGTTGAGAGTATTTTCTATTATTGCATTTTAAGGGTTCAAACTTGTCCGATTTCAATGTGGTTTTCTTTGTTAGGTTTCTCAAAAGATTGGTCACAAAATGCTCACTTTTGGAACAATATGTAGGTATGAAATTTAAAACAAATATTTATTATATTTTATTGTAGTCTACTGCTAATTTTGGTTTGGATCGACCGGATGGTTCTTCTGGTAAAGATACTTATTTTTGTTTTTAGTCTGGCTATAAAATGCTTCATTTTGAACAAAAGTTTATAATAACTGATTGTAAAATTCTGCGTTTTCGTGTAGATCGATAAGATGGTATTTCCTTCAAGTCAATTTTTATTTTTAATGGTTTCAAACTGTGTAGTTTCAAAATTTAAAACAAATATTTTTACTTATTACCCTTAGTGCGGTATTAGCCCCCAGAGTTGGGGGTGAGTGTGTTTTTTGTTTTATGACTTTAGGAAAATTTTGACACCAATAACTCAAATTCATAGTATAAATTAATTTCTTGTTCCCACGGTATAGTTCGCAATTTTTGTTTGATAATCACAAAATTTGGTACGAACATTTTTACCGAGCCAAAGATCAGACCTATTGATTTTAGTTCGGATTGGCCCGACTGTTCTTCCATTATTACCATTTTTGTTTTTATATTGGCTATAAAATGCTCAGTTTTGCACCAATAGCTACGAAATTCAGCGTTAATTTTAATTTTAATTTGTTTCAGTATACTTCCAATTTTAGCGCAGATTGGCCAGGTGGTATTTCCAGTACTGGTATTTTTGTTTTTATATTGGTGATAAAATGAGGAATTTTGGAATCATATGTACAAATTTGAAATAAACATTCATAAAAATCTATTGTAGCTTGCTACTGATTTTGGAACGGGTTAACCGGATGATACATGCTGTGAAGCTTTTTTTCTTTCTTCTTTCTAATTTGCACAAACTTTTCTTTTTCACAAAAATTAACAATATGCTCATATTTTCTAATTTTTTATTTCATAACTTTATTATATTTCACTGGTTTTACCTTAAATTATATGATTATTTACCACATGTGGGAACTCACTGGTATGAGAACTAGGGGCTTGGACTCCTTGACAACAGTTGTCACCCCAAAGGGCTGGCAAATAATCGTCCTTGCAATGTTAAACCATACACAAATTACGTTCGATCGTAATTACCTGATGTACTTGCAGGTAATGTACAAGTACCGAATCGTGACTTATCTCAACAATGTGATGATGTCACAATCAATACACAAACCAGCCCATCATCTCTTATCACTACAAGAGATAACGCAACTGGGCCACTATCAATTACGTACGTATTCCTTATGTATGTGTGCATTTGTGCATGTAATTAAGCCAGTATATAAACCGTCCAAACTGGCTCTAAAATTGCCAGTGTTTGCTCAGTTTTTGGCTTACCCATATGTTGAAGATGAAGTGGCTGAACACGCCTAAATTATGCTGAATTTTCCTTCTGGTGAGAATACTTTCTCACAATAAGGTATTCCACACTGACGTGATTTTTGGCTACGTTGTGCAGTGTCTGAAGGTGCGTTGTGCTCTACAAAAATTCCGTGCAGTGCGCTGTCAAGAATTTTGCTTGCTTGGCAAATTACAAATATTTTTTTGCAAACTAGACACCTTTGGTTGTCGAAGTAGAGTTTGCTGAAGTGGGAATTTATACCCCCTTCTTAAAATATACAAACAAGAAGGAACCAGACAGTAGACCTAGAGGAAGAAGGTAGGACTCATCCCCCAACCCCTCCAACTTTGACTCAACAATCTGAAAACCCATCAGACTTGCAAACAGGCCTTCAACACCCAGAATTAGTACAACTGGGAACTGCAGTTAATAAGGACAAACTCACAATTAAAATGTTGAGAAGTGGTCAAACCTTAAGCCAAGGTTCTGATCTGAAAACACCCACGCTACAAATACAGGAGCCAGTGTTTTAAATCAGCAATGAAGGAAGTAGTTCTATGGAATACGCTTGTCATCAAAAAGGCATACCAATGGTTCCACCACCTATAGGAACTGATAACCCACAACCCTCACAGGGAGGTAGTGCTCAGTCCCAGCTGACACCCAAAGTTTTAGCACAAATGATGCAACTTTTGCAACTACAGCCAGGACAAAACCCCAACTTCTTTAGACAAAAGATAGTGTGACGGTTATATATTGTAACGGTATAATTGTTACAAAATGTATACGACACATATGATATTTTATTTATAGTGTATATTTCAGAAATATATACATGAAAATATTATAATGTACAAAAAAGATGTTAGTATATTAAAGGTAAGTTAATGAATGATTAGGCTTAGATCTAAGGGTATCGATTCGAATGGAATATACATTGGTGTCGTGGGGGATATACATTGTGATTGGTTGTTATAATCTACGTAATTTAGAGTGAGCCAATAAAATAACATATTTATGACATAAAATGGGTGTAGCTACAAATTTAAGAGGAATTAAGAATATTGCTGATTTGTCTTTTGTGTTCGGGGAATAGGTGACATCATTATGTTTATTAAGAGAATCTTATATTACCTGGAAAAGGTGATGTCATGATGCAAGTCTTGACAAGTCTCATAGACGTCATTTTAGACAGGATGTACGAATGAAATTATATACGAAATGGAGATAGAAGAATAATTGGTAATAAGATACGAAATATGTGGTAGAATAGGAAATGATATAAAATTATCATTACATATATCGTAACAGAACAATCAAATACACAAGTTAGTTAAAAAGGTGTATTAGACATAAACTTTATAGAAGAGTAACAGTAATAAACATCAAGAATTAAAAGAATTAGTGTAACAGAGTAATCAAAAGGTAAACTTGATTGAAGTAGAATTAGAATTAATTAGAATGAATTAGAATGAATGAAATAGTACAAAACATGAGATTATATAGTAAGTAAAAAGAGGAAGGTTCAGGCAAATTTACAGAGTGTTGGAGAAGGGTTTTGATCTTATTGGTTAATAGAAATATATGTACAGTAAGTATGACCAATGGTCTTGTAAGAATATGACATAAAATGGGTGTTCACAAATAAATTAGTGGAAATTAGTATATATGCAAGATTGCAGAAATAGTGTAAACAAAAGATGAGTTCATTGTTTATGAGTAAACACAGTAACTGTTTATGTAGGAAATGATGTCATCAAACAAGTCTTGACTTGAAGAAATGACATGAGAGTTAATGAATGGGAAATAATAGAAAAATAGAGAGAAAGTAATGATGATGATGATAATTAGTAATACGAAAATATTTCATATTATGAACGATACAAAAATATCGTTACAGATAGAGATCCCTGAATTTGTACCCAATGAGGTAGACTTGTGGTTGACTCTATTAGAAGGCAAGTTCAAGACAGAAAATATTCAATCGAATCAGCTGTATCTACATATCTGTGGAGGCATACCCCCCAGATAATCCGCCACATTCCGGACATCATGGAATGCCGTCTGACAGAAGAGGACAAATATGACTGGTTTGTCAAGAAGATTAAAAATGTATTTGGAAAAATGAAAAACCAGATCATTGACAATGTGATGAGAGGTATGAAGATGGGGAATGACAAACCCTCAATCTTCATGGCAAAATTATGACAAAAGGCGGAAAATATAGTATCCCCTTCCACAATAGACAATCAATTCTGCAAACAACTACCACAAAGTGTTGTGCAGCACCTAGCCGCAGTGGGATCAACAATTATAAACAATTCCGCAGACTTGGACTTTCTTGCAAAATCAGCAGACAATGCGCTAGAATATACCAGGTGAAAGCCTTTGGTAAGTGCAGTGTCTGCAGAGACTGAGGAGATCTCTCAATTTAGAGCCCAGATAGGTCAGTTAACGAATGAAATAAAAAAGAACAAAAGCCAGAATTCAAACAAATCTAGTGGCAACTGGTGCCAAAGATCAAAATCAAGAAAAAACAACAACAACAGCAACAGCAATGGACGACAGTCCCAGTCCAAAGACCAAAGATCTAACAGTAGAAAAGGGGTCAGCATTCAACCCTCCCTTGAACAACATCTCCCAACACCCAGTCTCAAACTTGGGATGATAAAAGTTGTTTCTTTCATAACAGGTTTGGCACAGAAGCCACCAAATGTAACAATCGTTGAAAATGGTGGGGTAAAACATACACAAAGGAAGCATCAAACTAGAATGAGGGGCCATCTATGCGGCCAAAGACCCCTTGGGAAAATACTCATGCCGCCTATTCTTAAAAGACAGGACAAACAGGAGATGGTACTTAATAGACTTGGGTGCAGACCTAAGTATATTGCCAGTTAATAAAAATCAAAAAGTACTCCCTCTGAAATACTATCTCTATATTGTGAATGGTCAAAACCTTCCAGCTTACAGACTTGAGACCAGCAAAGTCAACATCAGACTTAGGAAAGGCAAGATGTGGTCCTTCATGGTTCCCGATGTTCCAAACCCAATCCTGGGTTCTACACAAATATGATGGGTAAAACGATGTTCACAAAAATTGACATCAACTGGGCATTCCACTAAATTCCTATGGCTGACCAGGACATACCAAAGACTGCAGTTATATCCCCCTTTCGTCTATTCGAATACCTTCGAATGCCTTTTGGACTTCGCAACTCAGCACAAACTTTCCAGAGATTCATCAATGGACTGTTTAGGGAATTGCTGTTTGTATATGCATACTTGGATAATATTTGCATTTGCTCAGAAGACGGTGAGCAGGAGTACGAGAAGAATGTAAGAGCTGTTATACAGTGTATACTTGCTGCCAGCCTTACCATCAACATAGGTAAAAGTTTATACAAACAAACCAAAATTGACTTTTTCGACTACAAAGTCTTTACCAAAGGCATTTCCCCCCTGAAGACCAAAGTTGAACCAATATTGAATTTCCCAAAACCCTCAAATGTCACCGAACTCAGGCGTTTCTTGGGGATGGTGAATTTCTACAGATGTTGCATGAAGAATTCAGCAGCCGAACAAAGTAAGCTGTTTGCATAGATAAAAACAAATAAAAAGAAAGATAAAACTACACTCGATTGAAATGAAGAAGCTTAACAGGCCATTGAGAACATTAAAGAAACACTGGCAAATGCAACGCTATTGGCTCATCCAGACAAAAGTCTGCCATTATGCGTAGGTACCAATGCCTCAGATTTTGATATTCGTGTAACCCTGTACCAACTGGACAATGACAACAAAAAATTACCGCTAGCTTTCTTCTCCAGGAAACTCAAAAACAGAAAAGAATTACAGCACATATGATCAGGAATTGCTTGGAATTTTTGCTGCGTTGAAACATTTCAGGCATCAACTAGAGGGTAGATGTTTTACTGTGTATACAGACCATAAACCCCTAATACATGCTTTCACACAAAAAGCAGAACCAGCATCACCGAGACGAGCAGGACAATTAGACTATATTGGTCAATTGACTACAGACATCCAGTATATAAGTGGAGAACTTAACACTCCAGCTGATGCTCTAAGTAGAATCGAAGGTATCTTGGCTCCTGCCTAATTACCTTATGCTGAAATAACTAAAGAACAGCTTAAGGATGGAGAATTGCAAGAGTTGTTATCAAATGATGATATTTCTCTCAAATTGGGACAGCAAAAAATTCCCGGTACTGATGTTTTATTAACATATGACGTCAGTACAGGTAAGAATAGGCCATTTCTACCAAACAAATATTGCAAATTGGCTTTCAACAGGGTACATAATCTGTCACACGCTGACCAAAATACAGTTCTAACTTAATCTCGGCAAAATTTGTGTGGCCACGAATGAAGTCTGACTGCAACAAATGGGCTCGCAGTTGCCTGAACTGTCAAGAGTACAAAGTAGGAAGACACCCTCTCTCACCCCTCAAATCCTTCAAACAAACAGAGCTGTTCAAAACAGTACACAGGGATTTGGTAGGCCCATTGCCACCATCTCAAGGACATAGATACCTGCTGATGATAATAGACAGGGCAACACAATGGCCAGAAGCAATTCCTCTCCCCGAGATGACAGCTCCAACGGTATTTGCCAGGTTATACAACACCTGGATTGCAAGGTATGGCGTACTGGAAACCATAATTACAGACCAAGGTCGCCAATTTGAGAGCTCACTCTTTCAAGAGCTATCCAATAAGCTTGGTGTTTAACACAGTCATACCATAGCTTACCATCCTTAAGCCAATGGCAAAATCGAGCAGTGGCATAGAGCACTTAAAGCCTCTATCATGTCTCATGATACAAAGAGATGGGTAGAAGTACTTCCTACCATCCTTTTAGGCCTTCGATCTGCCCTACAAACCAATACAGGTCATTCTGCAGCGCAATTAGCATTTGGCAAAGAGCTACGCCTCCCAGGGGACTTCTTAACAGAATCGAAGGAAGTTAGCCCCGAAATAATGGTGCAAAATTTACAAAATGATGCCAATAATTTCCTAAAACAGGCAGCTTGTCATAGTCAGTCCAAGATTTACATCTCAAAACATTTGGCCAATACATCCCATGTATTTGTGAGAGACGAGAAAATAAGATCTGCGCTGGAAAAACCATATGCCAGTCCTTATAAAGTAGTATCACGAGACGAGAAAAACTTTGTGATACTCATTGCAGGTGAACCAAGAACAATTTCAATCGACAGATTAAAGCCTGCCTATTTGGTGAGCGATGACAAAAGAATAATGAGAATACAAAGAAATAACATAAAAAATATACAGACAGATTCACAAACAAATACGGAAGAATCAGTTGAAAAATGTGTAACAATAAATTCATAAACACAGAAAACACAAAAAACAAAAATAAAAGTCTGTAAAATTTTCGGACAATGTTACAACAAAAACATTTGATCTGGAGGCCCCCTTATGCCCATGAAAAAGAGGCAGGCCCCTAGGCAGTAAAAAATGAAAAAATTCCCACCCTTATTGCAAATACAAGAGGTTAATGCGAAGCAAATAAAAATTTACTCCCAAAAAAGTAATATCCTGTATGTAAATAAAACCCGCTCAACAATAAGCAGCGGAAATCAGAATTTTGAGAGACAATAGAAACTCCGGAGATAAGCAAACGTAGGAATGTCAACAAAAAAAAACGACAGGAATAAACAAATCCACATGCGATATGGAAATAAACATCGTAACGTGCTCTTATTGTCACCAACAAAGATAATCTCAACGTTGTGACTTCACAATTGGAGATTCCTTTGTAATAAAATTTGAAAAATATATTTTAAATTTATTTAAGGCATAACTCTGCTTAAACCGATCAGAACTTAACTGAAAAACTTACATATGGCCGAGAATTTTAAGCGCTATCCCCCCTATGGACTGATATGTAATACAAAAAAGAAAAAACGGAACTGCAATGGTAAATCAAAACTTGCAGTAAATTCACCTCTTTTAAAACTGTCCTGAAGCTCAGACATGTTTTCAAATATTATTTTCTATTCCTTTATCTTTCTCACTCTCTATACAATGTCGCTATCCACCAAACAGATCTTCCCTAACACTTCCCAAAACCAATCAGTTCGAAAAATTGCTGAGAAAATACCTCAGCAAATTCTCAAACAGAAAAAGGAACTGGAAAGAATTGATGAAGAATTGCTCATGGACACGGACCCCGCTGTGGAGAATGTTCTCGCAGAGATGACGTCTCCGCTTCCTCCTATCATCTCTCCTCACCAGTCACCACTGGAATTGACCCCAACTATGGAACCCCCAAAGCTGGAGCTGACTCCAAAGGAAACCAGGGAACTGATGAAGTTCCTTTTTATGGCCAGGAGGGCAGAGCTAACCAAAAAGCTTTAATGACTACCTCAACCTTGGGAACTTCAAACACCCCGATATTGAGGAGACCCGAATTTAAGCGCCTGCTGCTCCCTCACTCTCACCACCCATACACCTACTCAAAACATTGACCACCGAGGCATAGGGGAGAAACCAGTTGTGCCTAATACCAGGGTACCAGGCACACACCAACACCCAACATCAATCATACAAATGCGTTGGCGCTGTAGTGGGCAGCACACTGGCCAAGTGGGAAATCAACCAGATGAGATGCTAAGCCCGCAAGTTCCCCCAGGCCTGCGCAATTTTAATCATTTTTGTGGCAGAAAACTGGGGGGGAGTAGCTGTGGGGACTCACTGGTATGAGGACTAGGGGCTCTGACCCCTCAACAACAGACACCACCCTAAAGGGCTGGCAAATAATTGTCCCTGCGATGTTAAACCAAACACAAATTACATTCGATCGTAATTACCTGCATGTCTAAAATTGGCAGAGTTTGCCCAGGTTTTGGCTTACCCATATGTTAAAGATGAAGTGGCTGAACACGCCTAAATTCTGTTGAATTTTCCTTCTGGTGAGAATACTTTCTCATGACAAGGTATTCCACACCACACTTTATCATTTTAATTTATTTTTCATTTTTTCAAGAAAAAATGCTGTTATATTTCTCATTGTCTAATATTTTGTCAGCAGTTAACATATTTGATTCAATCATAACATACCATTAATGCATATAAACTTACAGAAAATTAATGTGACCATCAAAATTCATAATTCATTCACTGGAAAACCTATTTTTTCTAGCAAGGCTTGCTGCGGTAAAGTTTTTTTATTTTATTCCTTTCAATAGGAAAAAAAATGAATGTCTGGAATGAATCTGCTAACATTAACATAAACAAACTCACCAGTCAGCTCGATATATAACTTCACCTTTTGTTGGGTTATTCATTTGGTAAATAATTTTCTGTAGCACACACAAACACTAACGTAAAGATTAGTGTCAAACCAGAGATCAATGATTATAAAAAATGCAGAATTTATGAAGTTACTGTTGGTAAGTAAGATATTGACTATTTACCTCGAAGATTTCTGTGATCCTGTCATACAGAGAAGTCCTTTGGAGTAATTTAACTTCATGAATTCGTTGACAAATTAAGGCCGTTAAATGCACCCAAATCCCCTTTGATCTGTGTGTGTTTATAGATATTAATTTGTTGACAAATCAAAGAGAATTTGTCGTTGAATTCTATTCGATTTGTTTGCATTTATCAGCATTAATTTGTCGACGAATCAAAGGGAATTTGTCGACGAATTAAGGCCGTTAAATATACCTGAATTCCCTTTGACTCTTGTAGGTTTATAGACATTAATTTGTCGACAAATCAAAGGGAATTTATCAAAAAATTCCTTTCAATTTGTGTGCATTTAACAACTGATTTGTCGATGAATTCCCTTTGATTTATCAGCGAATTAATGTTCTTAAACACAAATGAATCAAAGGGAATTTATATGCGTTTAATGGCATTAATTCGTGTGCATTTAATGCCCTTAATTCGTCGACGAATTAATGTTATTAAATGCACACAAATCAAAGGGAATTCGTGTGCATTTAAGGACCTTAATTCATCGACAAATCAATGTTATTAAATGCACACAAACTGAAGAGAATTCATCAACAAATTCCCTTTGTATGATGCAAAATAAGAATAATAAGATATAATATGTAAATCTCCTTGAATTTTTAAATTAGATCATGTCAACAAACTTTTTTTATTCATATTAAAGTACACTAGTCTAGCATAGTGCACAAGCACATCATAGGTTAATGTAGTGTAGGCTACTCAAAAGTTTTTTTTCTGATAATTTTTTCAGCCTAAATAAAATAAACACATGATTTGGTAAATTTTGAATAAAAACCATTCATTTTTCAATATTTTATTCTCAACTCTATAATTGTTCAGCTCTAATTCCCTAAATTTTGAAACCGTTACTCAACAAATCAACACTAATTTTGTAAATTATCTAAAACTATCCAAAAATTATCTAGTTTTTTAAGGAAAAGAATTATCTGTTGTTCGATTACAAATACTCAAATAACTTTATTTACCTTTCATCTGTTACAGCCAAAACCAGATAACCTTATCCTTAATTCAAATAACAGAATCATCATCCTTGACCATCCCCAGACATATCTATTAAAACATCGACGTTTGTTTTTTTGTAATGATGAAGGATTCTCCCCCAAACCCCTTTCTCATTCTTTTATAGGAGCTTTGCTACCTAAACACCCTTTTCTTTTTTGTTTTATAAACCCCAATGCACTCAACTGCCCAACCACTTAAAATTTAATATTTATTATTGGAATAATATGTACACAAGGAACTATAAGTTGTTTATTGTGTAAGTACAATGGACAAACTGTAACATATGAAATATAAAACATGGCGTAGTAGATTCTTGAAGTTCTCGATGTCTTGTATCGATATGTATATGAAAGTATATTGATAGTTATATCAATAACTATCGATAGGTTCTACACCTGTATTATATGTCTGATAGTTCTCACACTAATGTATATATTATTTCATATTTACTTCTCGTAATACTCATACGTTGATACCATTCTCACATTTATAAACCTGTATATTTACTTCACATTGATATCTGAAAATATCGATATTTGAACATATCGATATAATATCATACCAATGCTTAGAATTACCTACATCTGCGTTTAGCTACTTTAATTAATCAATGAAAATGCAATATCAATGTACTGGGTATAGTAGCACAGTTTTATATACAAGCGTCTCATGCTAGCTTGATCAAATTGTTATTTTTGAATTTGTTTTTTTACTGTTTCTCACATGAGTTAGTGAACCTATTCAATGCCAGCAGAGAACCATGTGGTGAGCCTTAGCTAAGCCATGCCTCTTAGCATGTCAGCAATGGCTGAGTTAACTCCAGTGGGTGGGGCTCTGCCCCACCTGCTATATCTCCCACTGTTGTTGTCCCTAAAGTAGAATACTATGGACTGGCTCCCCACATCTTCCTGAAAAATCCCACCACCTATGAAATGAATAAACCTAGTACTTGAGTGAATCTACAATCTAAACTCATTGTAACTGAAAAACATGTCTAGTCTAGTAATTACTTTTAAAAACATTTTTAAAAAATTGAGAAACCTATCAAACCATTATACAAATAATAATAAAATTTTTTTATCAAAATTGTCATCCATCTTGGATTTGAAACCAGCCTATTTGGGTAACAAGCCAAGTCTCTACCATAGCACCATGGCAACTGAACAAAATTAGTGATAATCTTATATTGACAATATAATCAAGCTAGCGGGAGATACTGGTGTTTCATACAACTAGGACTAGCAACCTGGAGGTTGCTGGTTCAAATCCCATGAGAGTAATGAAATTTATTAATGTAAGCAAGTGTGAGAAAATGAGTGAGAGCAGGATCAAAATCACGGGTATGGGAGTATGAGGGTGGATGTGGGAGTAAGAGCAAGAGAGAGCATGAGAAAGTGAGTGAGTGAAAGTATGAGAGGGAGTGCGAGTGGGTGCGGAAGAGAAATAGAGTGAGAAAAAAGAGTTGGAACTAAATTATTTAATTTGAATCAATTCTTGGACATTTTTCGCAGAGGGATGAGATAACACTCAATTATAGGACACAATGAGAAATTGAAAAAATGGTACATTTAGGTCTTTTTCCCATTTTTATTATGTGTAGTGTACTAAAAACTAGCTTTTCTTTTTTCTTTTTTTTTTTAGTGATTTGATCAGTTTTATTAAGTGTTGGATATGATTTTTTCCCTTTTTCGAGGGAAATCTTAAATGAAACATAGACAATTTGTGGTTTAGGGTTTTAAATTATCATGTTAGGGTTATTATAATGTCAAATAATCATTGATGATATGAGATACTTCATAATCTAGAGGGATGAGTTGCCAGCAGTGTCTTTGAAATTGATCAAAGTCTAGTATGATGGTTTGAGATCTGTATTGTTTGGAAATATTTCAAAGAACATCATAATATGATGACATCATCAGACCTTTGTTGTTGCTGTCATTTATTAAATTGAATTAATAAATTTTTTTGGATCTGGTGGGATTTGAACCTTTAACAGCAAACTTGATTATTGATGCTTCAACCTGTTAGGCTATGCGATTAACTAATATAGTCGAGGTTAAAGGTACCTGATATATCGAATGATTTTTCAAAGTGTGAAATAAATAGTGAAATTTTTTCAAGATCAAGATCTGATCATGTTGTTATTCACTAAATTAAGTTAATACATTTTTTCGGGTCTGGTGGCAATCAAACCTGTATCTTCAAACATTTCTACAAGTCTGACAATTCTACTTGTTCAGTTACAACATTACCTGTTAATAAACGAAGTAAATAAGAGTAATATATCGAAATGCCTTTTTGAACCCTTCACTTCAGTGTATATTATTGTGATAAACTACAATATTTTTCAATGTGCAAAGTTAGGTAGTAAAAACATACATCACCCCTTCCCACTTTTAAATTAACTGTGGAGAATAGATGATACATAATAGTACTGAAAATCACACACATGCATTTAAAAATGGACATACATGTGTGTGTGTGTGTGTGAGCACAAGTGCAAATAAATGCATATTTTGAAAATATTTGCCCTATGAAAAAAGTGTATATAAGACAAATATTTTACTATTATATTTTTATTTGATTTAATAATGTATTTAAACTGCAATTTATCAAAATGGCTGTAACAATATTTTCATATTGTTCATAATACTTCCTAAATTTGTATTACTAATAATCATCATCATTACTTTCAATCTATTTTCTCTTATTATTCCATTCATAAATTCTCATGTCATTTCTACAAGTCAATACTTGCTTGATGACATCATTTCCTACATAAACAGTTACTGTGTTTACTCATAATCTATGAACTCATTTCTTATTTACACTATTTTTGCAATCTTGCATATATACTAATTTTTACTAAATTATTTGTGAACACTCACTTTATATCACATTTTTACGAGACTATTGGTCATACTTTATGTACATATATTTATATTAACCAATAAGATTTAAAACCCTTCTCCAATACTCTGTAAATTTGTTTGAACCTCCTCTTTTTACTTATAATCAAAATACTATATAACCTCATGTTTTGTACTCTTCCATTCATTCTAATTCATTCTAATTCATTCTTTTACACTTTAGTTTACTCTTTGATTACTCTGTTACAATCGAACTAATTCTTTTAATTCTTGATGTTTATTACTGTTAATGTTTTATAAAGTTAGTATCTAATACATTCTTTTTACCAACTTATGTATTTGATTATTCTGTTACAATGTATAAACGTCACAATAGCTAACAGTTATTATTGTTTTATTATAAATGCTAATGAAAAAAAAAAGTTTTATTTACCAAGGCTTTTTTTAGTGTTGATATGAAAGTCCCTCTCACTCACTCATTCACCATCATCATCACTCTCATATATATATATATACCATATGGTCCACTTCCATTCTAATCTCTTATCATTAGTTATGATCTACACTAGCACTGAGCTTCACCAATTCATATTATTCAAATATTGTATTTAAGTTCTTCATTAATATATTTCTGTAACTGAACATATTGAGTTCTTCATTTTTCAACATTCTTCATACCTCTCTCACATCATGGTACCCATTGTTACAGTTTATTGAAGATTTTTATGCAAAAAACTCATACAACAGTAATACAAATACAGAATATATTTGATTTTTTGTGAATTATTTGTTTGTACAAAATTGATTTTAAGGTGATATTATTGTAGACAAAATAGTTTTGTGAGTTTGATGTTTATTTAAACATTAATTATTTTTTTTTTTAAATTATTAAATTCATGTTCCTGATTTACTAATGGCTAACTCTGAAAATATCAACTATCAATTTAGTAAGGACCACCAAAAAATCAAGGATCAAGCTGGAAATTAAGTATTTGTTCCTCTTTTTGTAGAATCAACGTAGTTCTATCCCCTGACAAAAAACTGACATCTTTTAGGACAAAATCAATATTCAAAATTCAACGAAAAACGTTGACAGTAATCACAATAAATGAAAGTAAAAAAAAAAAAGAAGAAAATAAATCAAATTTATGCACAATGGAATAATTGTACACAGGTAGTATACATTGATTAATTATTGAATTTTATTTTAAGAGATTGTGTCTCAAGTGCTACAAATAAATTTATGTCAAATCATTTAAATTTAGAGGAAAAAAAAATAGGAAAATTTAAAGTATTAATAGATTTTAAAGAATTAATTGAAAAATTCAAGGGAGAAAAAATTTAAAAATTCTGAATTGAAACATTTAATTTTCCATTTTTTGTATATTTTAACAGTGAAATAATACTAGAATCTTTTACTTTGGATATATCTGGAAAAATAGAAAAAAAAAAAAAAGCAAAAATTGGATGAAAATATTAGAATCTACCCTGAATTATTTTTCTTCACAAGTATATAGTTCTCCAGAATCAGAACAAACATTCAGATATAGATTCTTTGGTAACCAATAAATAAATAAACATTTGTTAATATAAAGGGATTTAAACTGGATAAGAGAGAAAAGGATATTGAAAAGGAATTAATAGAAAAAATAAAAAATATATCGAAAGAAAATATCAAATATAAATCAAGTACAGATAGTGAGAAAAGAGTGTTAGGATTTGTAAAATTAGAAGAAAAAATTATGGCCACCCCTTTAGAAATTAAGCCAATTCGGGCACCCCTTGGAAAAATATTCAATGGGAAATATTATTTGGATTGGTGCAGAATGATAATTTCACCAATTAGAAGAACCAGATATTACAATATTTTTGGGAATCATCAATATTTAAAATTATATATAAAACATATTAATGACTTAAATTTTAGGCCAGAAAATCAAATGATAAGCTACTACAAAATACAGGATAATGCCAAATGCATTCACATTAGAGAGAGTATCGAATGACATCACAAAACAAATAAGGGATTGTACTACAGCCATAATGATGCTATAAAAATTAGATAAAATTTATGCAACAAAAATTTAAGGTAACTTACTGCTAATAAGGCAAAAGGACAGAGTTTAGATTTCAGCCAGGAGGCAACATGAGAGGATTTAAAAAAAAAATGGAATGATTTAGTAACTGAATTCTAGTAAAATTAAGAATTCAAACTTGTAACACAAACCTGAAATTAAACAGAATAAACAGAAACGAAATTTTATTCCAGAAAAACAATTAACAATTTAATAAAGTAAATTTCTCAAATTAATTCAAGTCTGATTTACTCTGACTGTTTAACTGTGTTTTTGATATCATTACTTAGATTATGCACCAATACATGCATCATTTTTGATTTGTTCTGGTTAAATTTCTCCACAGCTTTTTCTCTTGTTTCTTCCCAAACAAACAAATCTCTGAAAAAATTAATAAAATCAGAAACAGTTTAAAAAAAAAACATTTTTCCTACAATTTGCCAAATGACATTAGAATTACTCATCGACTTCGATGACTTGGGGCATTTTTATCAACCTCTTTCTATTTTTAGATTTCCAATGTGCTAATTTAGATATTCTTTCAACAAACATAATGAAAATAGAACTGCACAACAATATTCTAAAGAGGAAGAAAATTTACTGCTTTACCGAACTATACCTAATGAAGATTACAAAATATTTTTTTACGATGTTTAGGTTCTCAATCCCATAGAAAACCTCTGAATGCGAATTCAAGCGGCAACGTAATATTCAAACATTTTCAACACATCATACCTAAATATTGGACGAACGTATTTCATTCGGCCTTGTTCTGTGGCAAAATTCATCGCTGATTCTACTTGTTCTTGCCAATGGGATTGAATACAAAGTCTCAACCATCTGCAAAAATAAATTTAATGATTTTACTTCTGTTGTTGACCACTATAAATTTCAGAAGTTTCAATTACCGAAATCGAATTTCATTGTTTTTATAAGAGCTCATCTTGTATAAATTTTCCATCAACGTTAACTTTGATAACATCATAGGTGCATTTTCTAAAAGTAGAGCAACAAATTCTTCGACTTGTTCAGGAATAAATGATTTTAAATCATTTTCATTAAATGTGTGTGGTTCATCTTCCTTCCATTCAATCCAACGATCTAACAATGACTTACACGGATCTTGAAGCGATGTATCATATCTAACAAAGATAAATAAATTGATACGAGTTGCATCAATAAATGATGCTGCAATAGGGTTTTTGTTTCACATAGTAATGCGCGATTATTCGAAAACCGTTCGATTAATCAATTATTTCAAGTAATCGATTTTACCATTTTTTACATAAACTTACACCCGTATTCTAGAACATTTCTTAGCGTTAAATAAGACTTAAGTACTTATTCAATCAAGTTTATCCTATATTTATGCACGGGAGTCACAGATAAAATATTACTTAAGTAGCGAATCTTTACTTAAGTATCATTCTAGAATACAGGTGTTAATGTTTTCAACATCCATTAATTTTGAGGTAAAATATTTGACTATGAAACTTATTATGAAATTTTTTAACGCGGTAAAGAGTTAATTCTATATCGCCCCATTATGAAAAACTGTTATGACCCTGTTCAACAATGCTAACGTGGTAACTTGACATATTAATTTGTTAATGACTGGACGAGAGGTGTTTTTTAATCGTTATCACGTTAACATTTTCATAATAAGTCTCTAAATTACAGGAGTGATCTGTTGTAAAGTTATATTGACTTAGACAAGTCGACACACTCCCATAAAGCCACTGTAATAAAATTGTCATATTTTGTAGTTGGGATAAATTATTTAACTAAATGCAAGTGTCGTAAGTTTTTCAAAATGTAAGACAGGAGAAGGGAAATGAAGCGCAAACAACACCAACGCTTATTTAGTGAGATAAAATTTCAAAAATAACTTTTGGGACCTGTTCTTATCAGAGTGCATCAACTTATCTAATCTATGTAACTTTAGTCCGTTAACAGAATGGTTCCTCTCAGATCCATGCCTAACATACCACATGTTTTCACCATACTCACATTTTATCTTATCAGTTATTACTCTTATTCGCCTCTTAACATTTATTTCTATTCGAACCTCAAATTAATATATGCACTTGAGATGAAATGAAATGATTAAATTATGACCGAATAATTCAATTTCAATTAATTACTTAATTAAACACCAGAAAATGTCAAATATTCATACAATCTAATAAAATGCATTTCTACTAAACCTAAGTTATTACATCGAACAATTATTGGTACATTGGAGGTTGGACTAATGATGAGTAAACTTCAGCTTCAATGTCTTCATTTCTACATCATATATTTTACATTATTCATTAAGATGACAAGAAGAAAAATTAATATTTTCTTCCTCATATTAAAACCTTTAATTAATATACGCACTTAAGATGTGTGAAGTACATTCCTATAATTTTAATAAGTAAAATTTTCGCAATATCATCATCAAGATCCGATAAATAAGAAATACTCTATTCCTTCCACAATACCATGTTTTCCTGATAGTTGATTGAGACAAGTATAATAAAATAAGAAAAACACAGTTTATTAGGATATCGGATCTTGATAAAATAAAATAAAATAAATAAACTTCCCTGGTTAAATCTGAATAGTAAAAACTGAAAAGATCTAGCTGTATTACAAGTGGGTAAGTCAGTCCGTTTTTAACCGGCTTTCGATAAGACGTTTTTTCGTTCACGTCTAAAATAAGTTAACATAAAGTGATGAAATAAAATAAAAGTTCCATCAATTTAAGATTGTGCTTCAATATTAGTTCGCCTCCTTTTTATAAAGCAGACGTTCTACAAGTTGTATATATATATATATATGTCGACGAATAAAACAAATGGATGATTCTCAGAATACCATTTCCACATGGTACGGCTCATTAATACTGGACAATGGACACTGAACATCTAAACAGTAAGATTGAAATCAACATACATCAGCTCTATCATGTGTTTTACTAAATCATATTGTCTAAAGATCATCCGTCTAAATTGTTGGGCTTTTTTATAATAACTTAGGAGTTGTGTCGGATAAATATGACGTGACCTCATGTTTACAGTGGTTTATGGGGAACTAGGTTTTCATGTCCTTACCTTCCTAAATTCGAGGTACCTTGACTCTAAAAATCTATGATCTTGGGCTGTTCTATTTTTCTATAGGCATTTCAAACATTTTAGATCTTTTCTATTTTTTTATTCAACATAATATGATGACTACCTTTGGGGAGTCACAGATGAAATGAAATGATTAAATTATGACCAAATAATTCAACTGCAATTAAACACCAGAAAACGTCAAATATTCATACAATCTGATGGTAAACAAATGCAAATAAATGCTCAGAGGCGAACAAATGATAACTGGTAAGATAAAACATAAGTAAGGTGAACACTGAGATAATTTAAGCATTGATCCAAGAGGAACTGTTCTTTCAACAGACAAGAGGATTGTGAAAGCACCTTGGAGTATATTTCTTAGGAATCACGCACGTGCACTGACGTGTTATTCAGTCTCGATTGTTCATCATACTTTGTTTGATAAGCATAATTACAACTATTCTGGACATGAAGAAATTGTAGAAATTTTAATTAGAAAATGCAACAAATTTTCCAAGAACTGATGGTCATATTCTTTGCATTCAAAAATGTCTTCTAATTTACTTGTTGTTTAATATTTTATACCTTTGATTATATTTGAATATCTTTATACCATAACTGCCATTTATAGTATTATTTATAATACTCAATAAATAAAAATATAACAGAATTATTTTGTTTTATCGATGATTTTTGCAATTCATAATAATTGTTCTAATACTATACTTTCTCAATCTATCGGTCTTTTTCGGCTGAAAGTATGGCTCCATAATTGGTAAATTTATTAATGTTTATAATTAAACTTCCTTTTTGAATATTTATTCTTAATTTCTAAGCAGATTAAAGATCAAGCGGGCAGCAACTTCAATCAAAAGTAATGCTGAAAATCTTGGGATTTAATCACAACTTACAACATGTCAATAGCCATACGTAACACCGGAGAAATATACCCCAAGGTGCTTTCGCAATCCTCTTGTGTCAAACGACACTCCTTATATCACTATGTATGTACTGCTCGACAAGATAAACAGAGTGAAATAAAGACCAGAGGTATGGGGAAAGGAAAGAATATGCTGGAAAAAACAACATTACATATAAATCACCAATGAAAGAGACAATTAGAAAGAGAGAAAAACTGGTTTTGGTATTAGTTTTCTCTCTCTGATGTTTGTTGAAACAGTTTTTCCTGCAGATTTTTTCCTTTCTTCATAACTCCAGTGTTTGTTTCATTTCTGTTGTCCTACCAACTGCTGTTTGAGCAGTCCATACTGGTATATATAGGCAAAGGATAGAACAGAAAATGTTTCTTCAACAACAGCCAACTAGGAGGATTTTCCTCATATATTTCGTCTATTTCTATTTTCTTCTATAAAAATTTTGTGATTCTTGCCCAGGCCTGAATGATATTCAATTAAATGATTAATTTTGCAAAAATAAATCGAGAGGTAAAAAATCGATTAGTCAAATCAATCGATTAGTAGTGATGGGCGATAGTAGGTCGATGAACTATCGTGACCGATAGATTTTGCTAAAACGTTTATTCTGGCCTCAATTAACAAAATTACACTTTAGAGAGTTTGTTTTAAAAAAATTGGAAAAATTTATAACCTTTTTCGAGCTCGATAAGAGAAAATTGGTTCATCAAAAACGATCGATATTTTTTTATCATCGATTAATCAATAGTAAAAAATTATTACAACTTTCGCCGTCACTATCGATTAGTGCGTATTATTAGCTTTAGAAATATGAAAAACAAAACATAGAGCTGGCTGAAGAAAAACAAAAAAGAAAACCAAAACCAGAAGGAAAATAATGGTGATTTTAATAATCTGTGGCACTTCGTGCAAAAACCCTAAAAACCCTAAAAATCGGAAACAATTTCTATTTTTTCATTTATGAACAAGAATTCTCACTTAGGGATGACAATCGGCATGCCTGGACTATACAGCCATGCGTCCCAGTCGATTAATTTCAGTTTTTCCTCTCCCATGAAGTACGATAATAGGTGTGTCTTAAAATCATTGGTTTCAATTGACTGGTACTTAAATTTATTAAAGTATGATCGCAGAAACTGCTCAAATTTTTCTAGAACAAGTAATACAATTCAATTAATATTAAATCATCTTTTTAAATTCGATAGTTTTGTATATACCTGCACCACCAAGAAGCTGCTCCAAATAAAACAAAAAGGTGTGACCTTTTTCATATGGAGTCGTAGAAAATGCATCATCTGGATCGATTCCCGTCAAATCTACCACTAGTTTGGTAAGAGGATTGCTTTCACCAAACGTTTTGATCTGTGAAGTCACATGTGTAATTTAAAAAAATCACTCGAGCATTTCTGCCGATAAAACAAGACAGCACTCGAGCAAACAAATGTTTTAAATACAATGCTTCATACTAACAGATTGACGCAAATCTTTCAGACCTCCGATAGCAGAAAAATGACGATAAGCTTCTCCTTTCACACGTCCGCTTATTTTGCGTTCAATAAATGTAGTGAATCCTTCATTCAGCCAAAAATGCTCGAAATTCTTAACCGAAATTAAATTTCCGGTCCAGCTGTGGGAAATTTCATGCCAAATGACAGTTACGAGACTACGATCTCCAGCCTATAATGATAGAATTCAACTAATGAAGAAATTTTGAAACACTTCCCGCACTTCTTCAGGTTCATTTTCTGGCACCTAATCTCATCTTCAACATTAACAATAATTATTACGTTTCAAGTCCTACTAATTAATTTTTCTGAAATGCATAGACCAAATAAAATAAGATAAATAGACATTTTGAGTATTCCTTGGCCACTCATCTGCCATGTCACAAGAATGATCGACAGTGTGCAAGCTTTCTTACCAATATAGTTGGAGTAATGAATGTTAAGCAAGGATTTTCCATACCACCAAATGGAAACGATGGCGGAAGAACAAGTACGTCGTAAATTTTCCACACGTATGGTCCGCAAATATCTTCAGCAGTTTTCAAAAACAGATCTGTCTGCGCATAACAAAAGAATTAGATTATCTTAAGGAGACAAGAAATACTGACCTGAATTAATTATTGAATACCTCTCCGAATTCATATTCAGCTTTTTCAATTATTTCGGGTTCCGACCAAACTTTTGAACGCGGGCCAATTTTTCTGCTTTCCAAATTACCTACGGCGATAGCGATCAGATACGCAGGAATAGGTACTGTTTGAGAAAATTGAAAGGACTTTTTTCCTTGTTTTTCGACTTTAGGTTCTCGAGTACTCACTGCGCTCATAACAACAGTAAACTCCTCAGGCACAATGATCTGCACGAAAATATATAAGTTGAACTCAATCCAGAAACAATCAAACAGTAAATATCATAAAACTTACTGTAGCATTGTAAGTTCCTTTGACTCCAGGTGAATCTTGACATGGTATAATAGATCGGCAATGATCCGGCTAGTGAAAAATTTTTCTTTCACAAAAAGTAACAATAAAATCCAAAAATATGCAAGTATCGACAAGAAAATACCTGGCACTGACTGAAGACATAGGGGTATTTTCCTCCAGCGGTTTGTTCGGGTATCAGCCATTGAAGAGCAGTTGAACTTGAATCCGTCTGGTATTCAATTTTAATGAGTAATCTGTAAAATCTTATGGAATGAGCAAATGAGCCCAATCATTTTCTTTGGTTTTAACGAGAATTTTTACTTTTCAGGCCGAAGTTTGGGAAATTTGATGGTTAATTTACTACCAAATGTTTGAATCGGATCTTCAAGAGTGTAAAGTAACTCGCTGTCATCATTTAGTGTTGATATGCGTTTGATATGAAGATTACGTGTATCTAAAATCTAACATATAATACATGCAATTTATGATTACGTGTATCCAAAACCTAACAAATTAATACATGCAATTTATCTCAGAAAAAAAAGTTTTATTATATATTTTGTAATTTACCAACTCTTCCGCTGTTTTGGATTTTACATAAGCAGTAAGTGTTACGTAACCACTAAATTTCTTATTTAAGAAATCAACGTCGAGAAATATGTCCATATGAGATACGATAACATCTTCTAGAATAAGGAAAAATTACTATTTTATTCACTATAACGAAGTGGAAAGAGGAGAAACGTAAGTTTACTTTACCTTGGTTAGAATATGAACCAGGATCACTGACACTCAGTCTCGGAATACCCATCCTAATTGATATTATTTTAGAGTTTTCACCAAATTTGAAGCAGATGGAAAATCCACGCAGCGTTTCAAACACGGTTTCTTTAATGATTCAATACATATTAATGAATTGTTTAGAAATATTTTAATAATTAAAATGTTTTAAATGGTACTAACGCAAACGCACGGTGTGGTTGGTCAAAGGATTACAATTTACAGTTTTCTCAAATAGCTTCGATCAATGAATACGTGAATATTACTGAAGCACTATAATAGGGGAGTATAATGGATTGATAAGGCGGTGCTCATCGGTCCAATGTTTAGTGCAATTTGTTATTTTTTTGGGTAATGTTCATCCTGAATCGATTTGTGTTGAATTATTAATTAGACAACATATAATTATGGAAAATGTGACGTCAAATGAACAAACAACCGATAATCGTTCGAATAATCATGTGTGTAAAAATCTACTTACGATTTACTTCAAAATTGAACTTTTGATTTTGGTGGTTTACAAGTTAATAATTATTATATTCTTGATGGTTTTCTCTAAAGAATGCAAGTTGTGAAAATAATCACGATCACTTACAGAAGAAACTGGAACAGCTGCAAACAGAAAATGATAATCTGAGAAAGATATTTGAGACAGTATTTCATTCTTCGTAGTACTTTCAAGTACGATACTAGGCAGAATAAACAAAAATTAAAAACATTGTTGATGAATAATAATGGTCAGAATTCGTCAAGTTTCAGTATATTATTATGATAAAGGTGGGTAAAGCCAAATTTTATTAAGAAAGATTTTTTTTTGTTAGTTTCATTTCATTCTCAATCAATGAACCAGAAGTTACCTTAAAAAGCTGTTATTGTATAATATGTTTTTTTGATCTAATTGCAGGCAATTCCCGAGGAAGAAATTGTTAGACCATTAAATTTATTCAAAATTGTAACCTTCATTTCATACTACATTGGAATTACTCTACAGATGTGTTAAATTTCAGCATAGCTCTCGTTCATTGGGTGAAATCATCTGGAATGATGAAAAATGTTTCATTAACATAGTAATGCGTCGACTCCCCATGAAATTATGGTTGCTTATTGACTATTTTTTCTTGTTATCTTTACGCAAAGTACGCCTTCATTAAATTATTTTTCTCACGAATCCATCAATGTATTACGGAGGTGTCTGTTTTACTCGATCTGCTATGCATGGATACGATGTTGTTGATTATTGTTTACGCTTATAGATTCATTTATTTCTTTTATAGCCATGAACGTGAAAGGGCGACGAAAATATTGAATTTTGATTATTTTTTTCAGTTTGAAATGACATGAAATCCGTGTTTTTTTACCTTCAATTTTAATGACATCAAAAAATTCTTATTGTTTCACGAGATATTACAGTAGATGCATGGAAGGGACATGCTCTGTACAGTTCTGTGAATGAGTTAGATTTAGAGTCAATGAAGTTATGTTGTTTTACTCCCAGAGAAATTGCACGATTAATGAATTTTCCTGACCATTTTTCGTTTCCCGATTCCATTACCCTCAAACAGCGATATAAAATTCTTGGAAACAGTGTAAATGTTTTTGTAATATCATTGTTCATTTCATATTTAATGAAAGATATTGAATTATAAGATAATTTTCAATTTTTATTTAGCCGATCTACTCGTTGACACGAATGAGATAAAATTGTAAAATTTCAAGATCTACAGGCTCTGAATAATAGAAATTAAATTTTCTCTCGAGAAACATGAATTACTGAGGTATAATTTTCTTACATTTAAAAGGATGGCGAGAGTTCAATAATGAATATTATGAACTACATTTTGATGGCACATGACTTTAAATCTAACTCATTCACAGAAAGAGATTCTGAATCTGGTAAGAAAAACTTACATTCGTTAAAAACAGCATCGTAATTAAGGAAACGAGACAAGGGCACAACTACGAACCAGTGTTCGTGCCTGACAGCAAATATCCTGTAGGTTGCGTATTTTATATTAATTCATATCATTGGTCATGCAGTGGGGAAATGAAGTATCAAGTATTGGCTCGGACAAGTGTCGAAGATATTTTTTTCGACATTGAGATAGATATTAGACTGAACTAACATAAAACAAGAGCAAGTATTGCCTTTTTCTTTGCGAAAAACCAAACAATTGTCCTATTCAATTTTACTACAAATTTAATTCTCCATTTTCAACATCCGAGGAATTCTTTAATGGAAATTAATCAATTCAAAATAAAATCCAACTTTTTTAATAACAATATATTTCTTTAGGTCTAGTTATCACGTAGCTAATTTTCTAGGTAATAGCCAGCTACTTGCGGTATTATTCTATTAACAGTTGAAAGTCACTATGCCATTTTAATCATTTACAGTCAACTTTAACTTGGCGGATAGTCTTATAAAAATCTCATTAGAATCTTTAATCGCGATCTGCCGAGTTTAAGTTGATTTTAAATGGTTGAAATGGCATAATGACTTCAACTTTCAACGGAATAGTACCCCAATTAGCTAGCTAGTAATATAAAAACTATCAAAATAAGAACCAGGATTTAACATCGGCGTCAAAGGTACCTTTCGTGTAACTACTGAGCAAATATTCCAACTTAAACATCTAATTTAAACCCAATTTACTATACTTTACTTTTTCTAATTCAGTCTCACCATATTTACTTTAGAAATCTGGTAGAATTATCGCAAGCCAAAATATCAGTAGGTACAACTTTGAGTGTATTCCCATTTAACTCAGAATATTTTAAAGAAGGATATGTGACTGAACATGATTTATCAACTAAATGTAAAGAATTAGAAGAATTTGGTGGCCCACCATCAGAAGAAAATGAAAATTCCTTCTTCCTCGATCCCTCATAATTATTGTTCAATATTTTTTTCCATATGCTTCAAAAAGGCATAGTACGCGTGATTGACAGAAGTTAGTTGGCACAGCAGCTAGTCGAGTAAAATAGGTGTTAGTCATGGACTAATCTTCTCATAACAAAATTTAACTTGTCCCTTTGTTTCATTAATTATGCATTTTAAGTAGGTTTCTTTGTATTTTCATATCGTTCATAATACTTCCTAAATTTGTATTACTAATAGCTTAATCATCATCATCATCATTATACTCAATCTATTTTTCTCTTATTTCCCATTCATTAATTCTCCCGTCATTTCTTCAAGTCAAGACTTGTTTGATGACATCATTTCCTATATAAACTAGAGATGTGTCGGTTGATCGAGAACTAATTCATTTGAACTAATCTTTTGAAAGACCTAAATGAATGAGACCGAAAGATGAGGATGAACTAGTTCATTTTGAACTAAAAGATATTATCAAATCAAAGTTATATTGTATAGACTTACAAGCTAGTTCACTCTTATATATGTCACAGCATTGTTGTTAATCACTGGATGAATGGAATTTCTTATCAATCAACAAAAAATGAAACGAAATCGTAAGCGTTTTTGGGGAATGAAAGCGCTTTCTATGTCTGAAAGTAACTACATATAGAAAATGTATACAAATTGCTCTCCATATGAAATAATACATACTCAAAGGTTTGATTCATGCAGCTCATTTCATTCATTTTGAACTAGTTCATTCAAAAGACTGAGACCTGTTGAACTAAATCCCCCAAATGAACTAAAACTCACATCTCTAATATAAACAGTTACTGTGTTTGTTGCTTTGACTATATACATACTGGACTGCTAATACTGATAAGAACAACACAGAGTCTAATGAACAACCGGTGAAGTTGAGTCAGACACCCCTGTCCCTGTTCAAAATGTTAGTTTATTGGTTTGCTGTTTAAACTTTAAAGTCGACATCCAGGAACACCTACTACTCATGATAATATGAATTATTAATGTTGGTGAAATTAATTACAAATTTCTATGTAAAAATTAGAATTAGACATATTTGTAAGAATATTTCGCAAGTAGATAAAAACATTCGTCATACAGCAACAAAAAAGATTATTTTTATGCATCAATAAATCAAATTTTAAATTGATTTAACTGAAATTTTTGAACTTCTGAGTTTTATAAAACTATAACATTACCGATTTAATTTGTAATTAAAAGCAATAATTGTTGTAAGAAGAGACCTAGTCAAAGGAAAAGACAATAGTTCTGTTTAATAGGATTACACTAACTTACACCAATCTACACTGTTAGAGATATTCCACAAATATTCAAGTAAAACTTGGCACAAAGTCCCATAACATTCCTACATTTGTGGAATCAACCTTCTGGTGTAGGTTGGTGTAAGTTGGTGTAGTCCTATCAAACAGAGCTAATAAGCTTTATATTTAAAACCGACACCAATTACAAACAACTGAGTTTGGTTTAAATATGTATTTACTTGAATATATTCATAAATAACTTGAGAAACACTATGAAATTAAACTTAATTTATTAAAAGAACAATCAGGCATAATTAAAGTCTTATCACCATATTGAATACAACAAGTGAATGAGCGTCACCTCTTGACCAGAAAACAGAAAAAGATAGAAAGACAAAGATAAAAACGACGAGAACTTGACTGTAGGAAATCTTGATTCAGTAGTACCAACTACTGACATCTAACACCCCCTTCCAGGCGAGTGTCGAGCCGTTTTTATTGGAACCTCTTGATAACGAAATTTCTTGAATTATCACAGAACTTGAGAAATCACAGCAGCTTGAGTAATCACAGGAACTTGAGTAATCACAGGAACTTGAGTTGACTTAAACTTAACAAAACAAAACGAGTATGACGCTCCAAAAACAAACTTAAATTCTTAAATTTTGGTCATAATACTAAACAAAATTGAGCAAATAAAATCACAAAATTAACTGACCAGAAAAAAAAGGAAAAACTTCAAAATTAACAAACAAAATGAGAATCATAAAATTAATACTAGGTAACGAGTCACCTGCAAACAAAATAATATTAGTATTTTCAAAAAATAAAAATGATACTTAAAAATAATAAGTCTTCTTGATAATAAAAGAACACATGATTAAACAGGAACAAAGACGGATATAAAAATATAAAAGTATCTGAAAAAGAAAAGAAAATACAATTATTAATGTTATTCTTGATTGAGAATTTGAATTCATCTTGATGGAATTCATCTGGAGCAATAAACAGATATATTAGTATTTCATTAAATTAAATAGATGAGTTCATCATTAAATATATAATTACCCCAATTAAATTTAATTTAAATAAAATTTTTAGGGTTCTTTCGTCTTCTAAATATATTAAATAATTTTCAATTTAATTTAAATATCAACTTGGTCTTGACAATAAAAAAAAGAAGAGAGAAACTTGATTTAATAAAAATGTCGACTCTTGAGAAAAAAAATTAATTTACTTGAACTAAACTTGTCATTATTTCTTGAGGTTAGAGTCAATATTATATCATAATTTTGAGTCTGGATATCGATCGATGAATTATATTCAGCTAACTAGGAAAAATATGAAACTCGTACCCAATTTGTTATTATCCGAACTTGAGTAAATATATCTTGATTCTTGAACTTGAAACTTGATTTACTTGACCGTTAATAGTTTTCTAAAATTTATACAACTTGCAAATTTTGAGAAATTTCTTCTATTTATGAATAACAGAAGTTTAACGAATTTTCATTTATGAATAACGAAAATTTTATTAGCTTGACTTGACTTGAACAATAGAGATGGTAACTTGATAAATTAAAGTTTTCGGATATACTTGAGTGGCTCTATTGACTTACCATCTTAATTGCTTAAGAGTTTTTCATGTAAGAACTCATGTTGCTGAGCCATAAGAGGTTTTGTTAAAATATCAGCAACTTGCTTGTTTGTTGATACGTGAACTATTTTGAGTAAGTTGTCTCGAACATACTCTTTTACCTTGAGATATCGACGTTTGATATGTTTAAGTTTACCATGATTATAGAAGATAGATAATAAGTTACAAGTTGACTGATTATCTTCATACACGGTAACTTGAGTTTTAAACTGAGGAAAAGTTTCTTCAGTTAACCTACTACAATAGAGCATATGACTTGAAGCAACAGCAATGGCTACAAACTCGGCCTCAGTAGTTGACTCAGCAATTACATTTTGTTTTATGCTGCCCCAAGCAATTGTATTACCAAACTGTTTAATACAATAGCCAGTAGTAGGATTTTCTTGATTTATCTGCTGCGAAGTCAACATCAACATACGCAACAATATCTTCATCAGGACTTGTGTAGGTTAAACCTAATGTCGGAGTGTGTTTTAAATAACAAACTACATGACTTACTAAAGTACGATATAACTCCGTAGGTTTCTCTTGAAATCTAGCTAAGAAACTTACGGCAAAAGAAATATCTGGGCGAGTAGTATTAGCTAGATATAAAAGTGACCCAATAGCTGTCCTATACAAATTATGAGGAGGTAGGGGTATTTCTTGAATTTTTGGAAAATTGGCAAAAGAGTTCATTGGAACTAAACGTTCACCACAATTTTCTAACTTGAATTCGTGGATTAGGGTTTTGATGTAATCCTCTTAATGTAGACGAAGATTACCAGTGTTATTGTCAATTTCAATTTGAAAACGAACATAATGACTTGGGAAACCTAAGTTCTTGACTTCAAAATTTTCTTGGATGGACTTGATAGCATCTTGAACAACTTGATCGCTAGAGCCCATAATTAAAATGTCATCAACATATGCTAACATTATGACAAAGTTATTACCACTTGATTTCATGAATATGCAGCCTTGACGTAATAATGGTTCAAAACCCTTACTTTTGAGAATTCTTGAAAATTTTACATACCATGACCTATGTGCAGTAGCTAACCCATACACAGCTTTATTTAACTTAAGAGCGTAAAGTTTATTGTCGAGATCAATACCCTGAGGTATTGAGGTATATTTATCTAGATCAATTTCACTATTAAGAAAAGCAGTCTTGATATCTAGCTGTGTAATTCTTATCTTAAGTTTGCAAGCTAAAGAAAGGAACCAACGAATTGTGGTTGCAGTTGCAGTAGGTGAGTAGGTATCTTGAGTTGAATATTTTTCTTGATCAACAGCACCAACTATTACAAGGCGAGCTTTAAAAGCTCCATCAGGTTTAATGGTAAAAATCCACTTCCACGGAAGTAGTTGATGACCCTTAGTATTTGATTTTGGGATAATACGCCAAACCTTGTAACAATTTAGAGACTTGATTTCTTGAGTAATTGCTTCCTTCTATTTGGGCCAGTCAGTGATTTTAATGCCTCTTTGTACGATTGAGGTGCATTAGGAGAAGAAACCTCTGTTCATCTCTTTTATTATTCGCATCAGATATATGAAGAATTTGGACTGAGCCATCAGTCACTCGACTTTCTTGAGAAAGATCCCAATTATAATTAATTTTGATTATTTCATCTTGGGAATTATCTTCACCAACTTGAACTTGAACAATAGGAGGAGCAATATCTTGGTTGGGACTTGAACTTGAATTTACTTGATTTTCTACCAAACTATCATTACAAGCAACGTTAGTAGATAGAGAATTATCTTTATTTTCAACTTGAGTTAAATTTTCATCAGGAAAATCTAATTCTTGATTACTAAATTCTTGAATAGTTTCTTGACATTCATTAATAGCATCCCTAAATGTTCTACTTTCGTCGAATTTTATATTACAAGAAACGTTAGTCTTTTTAGTAGCAGGATTATATAAAATATAATCTGTTTTAGTATACCTTACTAAATATTGTTTAGTACTAACTACATCAAATTTTCGATCAGTGGGTTGATTTTCTTGAGGTACATAAGCCAGACAGTCAAAAACGTGAATACTTGATAAATCAGGCTTATTACCGTAAAACATTTCATAGGGAGTCTTGAAATTTAGTGCTCTGTGTGGTGACCTATTATATAAATATTCGGTAGCATCAGCAGCTAAGCCCCAAAATGAAGTGGGAAATCCACTCTCTTGAATTAATGAACGAATCTTGACTTCAATAGTTCGATTAGCACTCTTAGCAGTACCATTATGATAACTAGTATAAGGACCAGAGGTTTCTCTCTCAATTCCTAATTCTTCAATTAATTGATCCATGGCCTGATTAACAAATTCAGAACCATTATCACAACGTAAAGTTTTACATTGACCTTCTTGAGGGAATTGAACCTTAATTCTCTTGACATATATCTTGAAAAACCTAGTCACTTCATAATTTTTCTTGAGTGCAAAAATACTAATATAACGAGTATAATTGTCTAAAAATACTAGCAAATAAATATTTTTCTTGACAAAGGTAGGAGGAGAGATTGGGCCAATCACATCAGCGTGAGTTAATTCACCTGGTCTTGAAGCTCGTTCACGATCTTTATCAAAACGTTTACGAGTCATATTTGTTTGGTTACAAACTTGACAATCTTGAAATGTGTCCTGAAAAATTATGTCCGGGACACCAATAGCAACAGAACAAAGACGATATAAATTTGGAGAAGAGATATGTCCCATCCTACGATGCCAAATATTCCCTTCATCCACCAATTTTGTTCTTTGTTCTTCACTTATCATTTTCTTGACTTTTCGATTTTTCATTTTACCAGTTTTTGTATGATAAACAGGTAAAGAATTCGAATTATTCTTAACATTGCTTGAATTTTCTTGACTTGATACCCCCTTCGAATCTTGCACAATTTTACCAGAATTTGCGGAATCGATATTACTTGATTTATTTTGTTGACTTTTGCTCAACTCCATTTTATCAAACTCATTGATCCAGGAGTCATCATCAGACCCATCAGTAGCAACATTAGACCCATTACTATCAGACTTTTTGTTACCAGACGATTTACTTGATTTGCGGGACTTGATTTGACTTTTATTACCCAGACCACTTTGATCAGCAACTTCTGACGAACTCAGATCATTAGTATACTCGGATAATAAAATTGATTTACCTTTAAATATTCTTGATAAAGCCTTTTTGTAGTTCTTGATATTTTTATTCATACTTGAGGGGACAAATTGATATCTGTCTTGACTTGATACTATCTTGATAAGCGGTTTATTCAACCCGACCTCTTCTTGCCTGTGAAATGTAACTTGATTAGACTCGAAGAGTAACTTGATGTTATTGTCATTAACAAATTGCTTAACACTAATAAGACCATTTGCTAGACCAGGAACTACTAAAACTTCTTTCAAAACAAAGGTAAATATTCTTGACGACGATTCGTGATTTAAGGTAAATAATATCATACCCTCACCCGTAGCTTTTAAGACACTATCTTTGCCAGCTTGTCCAAAAGTTTTATCTTTCAGGAAAGCTCGATAGTTTAAAACTTGGTGAATGTGAGCTACAGCATTATTTGTGGCCCCACTATCAATCACGAAAGCATCGGTAACTTGATTTATCGAATCTTGATTTAACGAATCTTGATTATTAATTACATTTAAATTAATTAAGTGCAACTCACTTGAAATACTATTAGGATCCGGTTGTGGTGCAGGACAATTTCTCACTTTGTGACCTGGTTTCTGGCAATGGTAGCAGACTTTCTTGTTGCCGTTGAAACATTTGTCTGTCGTGTGACCATTCAAGCCACAGTCCTTGCACTGGACTTTCCTATCTAGATTTTCTTTCTTGATATTTTGATTTTGTTTTGCGGGTATAGAAGGAGTTGTCTTGACACTTGATTTGTTACTTGATTCGTCGAGAGTCTTATAATTAACATTACTTGACGAAGAACTTGATATTGGAGCAGGTTATTTTCTTGACTGAGGTGTCGAGGGAGTCGACGCTGCTTTACGTGCGTATTATTGATGCTTCGGATGTTCGTAGCATTTCCTCAGACAAGTCTTCACCTGCTCGAGCACATAACGTATCGATTACCCCCTTGAACGAAGGATTTAGTTCTTGAATTAGCTTGATAAGCCAAAATGATGGTGGGAACACTTGGCCAAATTCAACTAAACTTCGTCGAGTGGCATCAAATTTTGATAAAAACAAAATTAATTCGGTATTATTAACATACTTGAGTTCGTCAAGACGGTTCATGACAGCAATCATGTCATGAATCGTCTTGCTACCGTACTGCCTCTTGAGCTCTTGATAAATTTCGCAGGCTGATTCGAGATGAAAAATTAGTGTCTTGTTAGGTTGTGCTACATTCATTTGAATCAGGTTCTACACTTGAGCATCGACTCCTCGGCAAATGTTCTCTGGAAGGTTGAGATGTTCTGCATGAGGATATGCGATCCACTCGATCGCATTTACCACCGCTAAGTCATTCTTGATGTCCCTCTCCCACATCTTGAAATTTTGTTTACCCTTGAGCTTTTCATTATTTCCATATGTACGCAATGGGATCAAAGGAACCATCTGAAATTGGCCCATAGTCAGGTAACATTGATACTGGAATGATGTATTCATAGGAGTATAAATGTTGCCCGATAATGTTTGATTTGCATCACGTACAAACAAACTTGAATCCTGAAAAGCCCCAGGATAGCTTGACACTTGAGGTGCAGGCATAAAGCCTGCTCTTGATTCTTGATAATTTGGTACTTGACCAAAACTTGATTCTTGACGACGTTAGTTAGTCCGGGAGGAGAAACAAAATGACTTTTCAGCGACATTTTTGAGAAATTAAGTGCCACGAGTGTGTTTGACGCAGAGTCGACAATCATGCTATCGACATTAGACGACGGTTTGATTTCTAAAACAACACTTGAATAATTTTTATTAATATTTACTTGACTTGAATTCAATGACATGGCAGACGGCAATTTGCTTGAGCTTGATGTTTCTACTTGACTCGACAAACTACTTGACGGACTTGAGAACGACATAGATGAGATATCTTAACTTAGTATACATACAGGTATTATTTTATCTTGATTAGGATCGATGGATGGTGAGGACGAATGGCCAGGTTGAACCTTCTTGACGATCTTTCTGGAATCCGAGAAAGTAATGGTGATAATTGGTTCAGCCATGATATTCGTAGACATCTTGATTTCATCAGCCATATCGGACAATTCTTGAAGGAGTGGTAGATCTTGAATTTGAACGATCTTGTCTATCATATCAGTTGTCACAGTATTAACTGCCAGATTAAAAGACACCTTCTTGATTTTTGATACCTGCTTCTTTTTTGTGACTGGAAGAGCAGGAACTTGAGAATGGCCTTTATGTGTTTTCGGAGCTATAATATACAAAAATGACGAACACAACCCGATCTGAAACGAATTGAAAAATTAAATGATCTTGACTTACAGACTTGAAATTTTTTCATAAAATAATACGAACGTAATACTTGAACAATTACAAAGGCGCGAACACACTTAAACTCTGCTATCAGTTTATATTTAAAACCGACACCAATTACAAACAACTGAGTTCGGTTTAAATATGTATTTACTTGAATATATTCATAAATAACTCGAGAAACACTATGAAATTAAACTTAATTTATTAAAATCAGGCATAATTAAAGTCTTATCGCTATATTGAATACAACAAGTGAATGAGCGTCACCTCTTGACCAGAAAACAGAAAAAAATAGAAAGACACAGATAAAAAAGATGAGAACGTGACTGTAGAAAATCTTGATTCAGTAGTACCAACTTCTTACATCTAACAATAAGTATCAATAAATTTGATAATGAACAAACATTTTGAACAGGGATACGCCTATTTGTTTTTGAAGTGAGGTTGAAATCCAAGGAAAGAAACAAGTTAGTTAGAGATACTGTAATGCAATGATTTAAAGTACAAATTACAAGTTTGTGGAAGATGAACGATCTCCCTCCATTACGAGATTAAAGTTTGAGTGGGAAATGAGTGTAGTGAGATCAATAATAAAGAGAGCGTGGTTGTGTTCGTGCTCATCGCCATTTACCAAATGACGTTGTTCATAATTCTCTCTAACGAACCTTTTTTCTTGTCTGTGTGTGTAAATTGATAATGTTTGTAATTGGTCTGTTTTACTGACGTCATTGATGTAGTCTGTGACGTCAGTGAGATAACGATATTGTTAAGCGATATCGTTATCGTATCGTGTGCGACTCCGTCATTCACAATACTCGGGGGGGGGGGGGGGTTGAAGTCTAAGTCTTTCCCAGTCTACCTTCCGTGTGTAAGTCAATATGGGATTTTGGTTTGTTAAGTTTGTTTGTAATTTTTTGTCTGTTATCATTGTTTGTTATGTTTTTATTGAATTGTCTGATTTGAAAGAAGTTTGCTTGTTTGTTAATATAATACAAAATAAAGAGATATTTCTATAAAATATTATTATTTATTACGTTTGAGGAACAATAACATTTAACAATGAGTTTATATGGTAAAAAAAAAACGATAATATTTAACAATTATGATATATATAAGTTTGTACAATGGTATAGGAACATACGTTATCACATTGTTTCTTTGATTGACTTGAGGTAATGCTTATCTGCTAGGTATATAATAATGAGATCTGCCTTCGTGTTTTGGAAGGTCTGGTATCACAGGTCCGTTTCTTTATTTTATAATCTGGAACACTGTTTCTTCGTTTATTGCTATGTTACTCGTGTCTGGGTAAAGTTGCGATTCTGTAAGGAAATATAAATGTATTAATTTGAGTATTGGTTGTTTGTTGATAAACACGTCAACTGCATCGTTTTTCCTTCTGCGAGGATAAAGGATGGTTGGCTAGTGTTTATTATGTTGGTTTGTTGGTTGTCACCTGCTTCTCCAATCTTTATATTGGTTTCACAGTGGGTCCTCGGGTTGCAAACTTGGTTTGTTTTGTTGAAAGTTTACCCAAAGTAGATTCTCCTAAAGACGTCTGGGCTACGAATTATTTATGATAATTCGTAGATATTATGTTTTTTGTGCTACTATTTTTGTGTGTTTGTGTTGTAAAGCATCTGGGGAATTTAATTCTAATGGTGCTAGGTATTTAAGGGGTCTGGTAGTGAATGTTCCATTTGGGAACATGATGGAAGCAGATCTGATTATTTGGTCTAATGATTTGTGTAATTCTTTGATTACTGCTAGTTGTAGTTTGTTAGGTGTCGAAGCAGCGTCAATGACGTGTACTAAATCTCCTATTTTTGGTATGGCACTGTTTGTTTGGTAGTTGTTTGGTATTGGCTGTGGCTGTTTGTCTCGTAGGTATATGAGATAATTTTGTTTCCATTGTATCCATAGGTTTTTAGGTATGTTTGGTCCATTTTCCATATGTGTTGTAAATGTTTTCTGTTGATGTATGGTTGACGTCTGGTTTGTCTGATTGTAGTATTGTGTGTTGAAAGTTTGTGTGAAGAAAGTTGGCTGGTGTAAGGTATGAGTATGTTGATGTTTCTGATTCTGGGCATAAGGGTCTCTCGTTGATCATTATTTGTAGTTGTTTGATAGTAATGTGAAATGTGTGTATGTATATGGGGTGGTGTCCTATTGTCTTATAGTAAGATTGTTTGATAATGCCTATTAGGCATTCGTAAGTGCCTCCATACCATGGGGCTTTAGCTGGTATAAATTTCCATTGTATGTTATTTTCGTATAGGTAATTTTGTACTTTGTTGTTATTTGTTATGTTATTCCAGAATTTTGTTATGTTTGTGTTGATGACTCTGAATTGTGCTGCATTGTCTGATAGTATTAGTTTTGGTGTTCCTCTGTCTGCGAAAAATGAATGGAATGCGCACCATATTTCTTCTGTTTGTAAGGATGTGATAGGTATTAAATGTACTGCTCGTATAGTGAGGCAGGTGAATATGAGGATCCATATTTTTGATGGTGATGTTGATGGTGATATCTGTTGTAATTGTTGTTTTGTTATTATTTGTTATATGTATAAAATGGTCCAAATATATCGACACCCGTGTGATGTAAACGGGTGAGCATTTTCATTGAGTCTAAAGTCTGGTATGGTTGAAAAAGGTGGTTGTTTGTAGGGTTTATTTGAATGAATTTTACATTTATAGCAGTTTTTTCAAATTGTTGATATGACTAGTTTGTT
>WOFM01000106.1:256105-401475 GCA_011428145.1 Ericerus pela | reverse complement strand
ATCCTGTCGGAGTGTATCCTACAAAAATTCCAGCTTCAGATTGCTGTGTTAGTTTTGGATGTTCATATTTATTATTATTTTTCTTATTTTTAGTTGCCTGTTGTTGGCAGACTTCTAATGGAATATGCCTATGTGCTACAGCACCAGACTCTTAAGTTAGACAAGTTTGGCTTGTTGCCATGAAACAATTCATATGGTGTGGAATTCCCTATATTTGCTCTAGTTGGGCTTCTACTAAGAATATATACAGCCGCCACAACAGCCAATGACCAATAATTTAAAGTTAAGTTTGAGTCTATTAACATTGCTCTTACTCTTGACATAATAGTCTGGTTCTGCCTTTTGGCAGTGGCATTTAACTCCGGTGAATAGGGAACCACAGGATCCAGAATTATGCCATTTTCATCGCAAAATGTTTTCATATTATTTTCTAAGTATTCCTTAGCATTATTGCAATGTAATGTTGATAAGGGATAATCCGGGAACTTAGCTTTCAGTTTTAAGTATAACATTTTAAATTCCTGTGTGACAATTGATTATTTCTCTATGGGGTATACAAAGGTATATTTTGTGGCATTGTCCACAAATATTAATGCATATTTTTCATTATTAAGACCAGGCAATAATGGACCCATAGTGTCCAAAGAAACTAACCCTAGTTTTTTTGAAGGACAATTCCAAGTTCCATTATAAATTTGCCTTCCCACATACTTCACACAACAGGAACTCATTGTCTAAAGTTAATTCCATTTGGAATCCCTTTAGTAATTTTAGCTAGGTATTTAAAATTTTTCCCAGATAAGTGACCTAACATCCTGTGCCATATCATTTTATTTTAATCAATTTAGGTTTCTGTATTATTAGTGTTATCTGACACATCTATTTGTTTTTACTGCATCTCACTCAACTGTTCTCTCTCCTCATTTATTATTTCATTATTTATTTCTTCTATCTCATTTTGATTTTGTTGGGTATTTATGTTATTGTTTTCTTTATTATTATTTTCATTCTGATTGTTTTCTATATTTTCATTTTCATTCATCTCTTCTTCAATTATCTCTTCTTCAACTTCAAACTTGCTCCATTTGTCTTGAGATTTTATAGCTAGAATACAAGCGAGACCTTGATACTCTATGTTTTCTTCATTGTTATTTATATTATTAGAGTATTCTCCTTGAATTATTTCATGATTTACCATGTATACACTGTTTATTTTAGGGGCAGTAAATATTATTTCATTAGTTTCACGGACATATATATTTGATTTAGAGTAAGTTTGATCTATTCCTAATGCCCTATTAGATGTAATACAAATTCCTGACAGAAGATCTTTATTGAGAGATGGTACATAGTGTACATTAGCTAATTTAATTAATTGTTCTTCTTTCTTATTATTTTCTACCCTAATACACATGTCATTGACATGTGTCACAACAAGAAGTATGTCCTGAATAGCACACTCTAATTCCAATGGTTTTTCCAACATAATTGGATCCTTGAGGAAATTTAGATCAGATACGATATGAGCAATTGCTCCACCATCCAGCATTATCTGTCTACTTAGTGGTGTGTAATCCAGAGGCAGTTCCTCATGCCACTTGGAAGTCAATATGCTTACTAAATTCCTATCTTGTCTAGAGAGTTCAGCATAAGAATCATTAGTTTCTTTATATCTCAGCATCATAGTCCATTGTACATTTTCCTGTTTATTTTTTCTGTTATTGTTATTATTATTATTATTTGTTTTGGCTTCTTGTATTTTTGGCAGGTCCGTTTGTTTGATTTGTATTTGGTTTTTTAATCTCTTTATTTGAGGAGCAAACGGTTCCTTTACCTCTACATGTATAACACGCAATCCTATTTAGGTTGGGTTGGGGTTTTTTATTTTGTTGTGTATTATTTCGTTATTATTTCCCTGATTTTGTGGATGATTATTAAATCTTCTATTATAGTTTCCACCATTTTGAAACCTATTGAATCTATCTTGATCCTCATAGCACTGCCTATAATTCATATTTTACCTTTTTTTGTCAAGGAGCCTATCCGACCATTCTATTAACATGGTGTCTAGAGTTTCCATAGTCCTCTGTTCTACAGGTAAAGTTCCAAATTCTAATCTAGTTAGGTCATATTCCATACTTAGTTATATTAACAATTGTTCTATATCTTCTTGTTTTTCTAAGGTTTTGCCAGTCTCTAATTCTTTGGGCTGATTTTGAAAACACGTTTAAAAATTTTCTCATATTACCGTTATTATTAAACTTTATGTTTTGAAAATATTTTTTAGTGTTTATATATATTATTTGGGTACAACTTTTATATCTTTCGTCTAATGGTTGTTTTATTTGGTTTGCAGTCCTTAGTTCTTTTACTTTTTCTATTATTTTGTAGTGCAAACTTTGAAAAATTAATGCCTTTCCTTTTTCCTGGCTGCGAAAGTATAACATTCTTGTTTCAGCTTGAGCAACTATGTCAGTATTTGAAAAGTTATCTGAATCAGTACTTAGGAAGAGATTTTCCATTTCCTTATCCATAAGGATGCTATAAAGCCCTTCCACATATAAATATGATGTCATGGTTGTCTACCAGGCATCATAGTTTTGGCCATCAAACACTTTTTTATTTTCAAAATGAGATATCTTAACTGATTCTTAAAAGTATATTGACTAATTGTGGCCAAAAGGCCTCTTATATGTATGGCTTTTAATGGATTAAATCTTATGGGAGAATACAATAAATTTTTAGAGATCACAGGCTCAACTGCGCGATAAATGCAATCACAGTCTCAACCACTCGATGGGAAATGCATAATATCCAAAAGCTTTATATGTGGGAATAATAATCAATGTAAAATATAATGCTATGTTGTTATCAAATGACTTTGATGATCCAACTTCTCTAATTTTGATTATCTAAATTATTCAATTGAATTCAAGTTAAATGTCCGTTTCTTAATCGTTGGATACGCAATAAAATACGGCCAATTATTCATTTTTAACATAAAAAAGTAACTGCAATTCAAATCACTATATATGAGTGATGAATGCCTGTTAGTCAATACAAAATTAATTCAATTTTTGTATATTCTATGGGAAAGACAGATGAAACAATGGATTGTATGATAATTTTTTACTAACTGCTCAAAAAATATTTGAAAAAGATAAAATTAACAAAAGGTTTCAACATTCGAGAAGATTCTTTTGATCAAACCAAGACCTGAAAATATTTTTAACAGTATCTATTCAAAAAATATTTGTTCTCATGAAGAAAGATAAAAAAAGCTTCAATTCTAGCATGAATACAAAGAAAAAAAGATCAATTTTCAAAGATTGTGCAAGTCCAAACTCTTACTTCCATACATAAATTTTCAAAAAATGAATGTGAAATGGGCAAGCAAGATTTGACTTGATATACACGATATCTTACTAATTTTGAATTCCTTATGGGCTAAAACAAGCACTTTTAGTAAAAAATTGAATTTTATTTCTCTTTTGGCAACTTATTTTTCTATTTTCATTCGTATTAATGACTTCCTTCCAACCTGGACCTTAAATTTTTTCGAGTGATGGACTCGCAAATCACTGAGATTTCGATGTCAATTCTCTTTTCCAGTGTTGGGTTTGTTCCAATCGATCCGTTTTGGTTGTGGATTTAGCAGTTGCAGTTTGAAAATGTAGATCTGTCAACCATTTTTGATTCTGTTTGAGGTTTTACCGAATTATAAGCTGTTTTTGATTTTCAGCTGTCTCTGCCAAATCTTAGACTTTGAACTTCTTGGCAGCACTCACAAGTTTGATATATTTCACATTAAGGTCTGCAACTAATGCAGTTTAATGGAACAAAAAACAAATTTTTGATACACATTTAAACCAAATTTTTCACCGCACTTTTATGCTTTCAGACTAACACATAACCAACAAAAAGACGGACATTTAACACAAAATTCACAAAAATTAGCCCACAGATATTTATAAAACAATGAAAATTTATTTTTACCACTAAAAAATTATTAACATTTAACACATTTTGCAAAATTACTACTTGTAATCGTTACCTTTCCTGCTCTGATACCATGTTGAGAGGTGAACGAGGATGAAGAAAGAAACGACACAAATAGTTACCTTTCATAAACCACGTTTATTCAGAGACTAACTAGTCAACGTAACATAGAATTTACAAATCTCTGGATTCGATATATTGTACTCAGTGTTACCACATAGTCATATAAAAATATATACAACATAAATCAGTATAGGTAATTCATATATATAATATTATAATTGTAGGTTGTGTCAGATGGAGGGCAGTCATGAGGGAATCAAATCCCAACACAATCTTCTTCTTTTTGATACAAATGAACCTTGATCTGAAAGCAAAAATAAAATTAATATTAAATATTATATATCGACTGTAATGAAAATATCAAAATAAATAAAATAGTACTTACCATTTTCATGATGTATTTAAACTATTTCTTTCAGCTAAATTTTATCTGTAACTATAATCCATCTTGATCTTTAATTAATAAAACCACATTGACAAATTTCTTATTGTTATCACATTCACATTTACAATATTGTTTTTATTGTTTTGGTTTTGTTACCAATTTTTTTTAACTTTAATTTTCAGGCATATTCTTTTCATGTTACCAAATCTTACAAACTTCGTATATTGTACACCAATGTTCTTTTAAAATTTGAATTTTTTTACTGTATTTTTTTTAATTCTTAATTTTTTTAAATTGTTACGTATAACTTGTTTATAAGAGTTCAGGGGGGTGTTGGACACAGTCCATGTAACTCTCATAGCCTTGTTATACATTTGGTGACACTAATCATACATATGTACATTATGTACATTTATAATTCTTTATACCTTTGTACACTGTTGTGAATGAGTGAGGACTCTTTGCCTTTTCAACCCATACGCCTTTATGTAATTTGTTACCATTTTCATCCGCCTTATTAAACTTGTCTTGTTACATATTTTTGTGATTTATTATGTGGGAATACGATCCATGGTTCACCAACCTCCTCACAGTAAGCTAGTAAAACCTACAGAACATTACAGATTCTATAGTTTCTCTAGTCTCCCAACAAACTTTTTATTCTTGAGTACTTTTGGTCTGTCATCTATTTATGGATGCTACCAAAAACACCTGATAAAACATATTCTTTGATCGCAGGCAGTTGTGTTCAAAACATCTCTTCTATCAAACTTTTTGCCATGTCAAACACAGCTAATGTGGGCACACCTTTAAAATATTCGTCTTATCTTTTTCATTCCCATGTCAGGGTGAAAGCACATTTTCATGACATTGATTATGGGCCATATTCTTAAAAATTTTTTCTGCAGTCATTTAGTTCTGTGGATACTTAACAGCTCTACCTTACGAATTTTAACGAAACCTTTCATCTTTCTAAAGCGGAACAATGGATATGGGTTTACTGCACATGTGCAGTTATCATATATCTATTCCTTACATACAACTAATGAATTGGAAAAATAAAGTACTCCGCGACTGTATAAGCCTTCGTTGCCTTTAGTTTTGGATTTTTTTTCCAATTATTGTACATGTCAGCGTCATATAGTGAAAAACCAGTCGCAAACAGTGTTGCCCGATTGGTCCTTGGCATCTGTCAATATCTGTGCATTTCTGTATGGCTTATCACAGTTGTCTTATGTTTAAAATTTTCAAAAATTACCTGATAAGACCAGATTGTAATTCAAAATTAACGAATTAATGATTCAAAATTTTCTCACAATAATAAATTTAAGCAATTGAACATGAAAAAAACAAAGTGAAAAGTCTTATGTGACTTGTAAGTTGTTAAAAGGAAAAAAAGGTGGTTTTTTGAAAACTTACCAAAATAAATTAAAAAAAATTTATTGAAAAATTCAAACAATATATATCCATATGTTTTAGCGGTTTTAGGTTCATCCATCTGTATATCCCGAAAACAAGTGCTAATTTGTGTCTGTCACGGCAATACAATCGTACAGTTAGATAAAACTACAAATAATTTACTGGTTTCATCAGTTGCATGTAAGGAATAGATATATCGTGCAGTTAGGAGACTATAAAATACAGGCTAACCAAACCAGCTATATTGGCCAAAGTTGTGTAAATTTTGCGCAAAACACTGATATCTTTTTCACTGTTGTTAGTTGTCTCCATAAATATTCAAATTTTGTGATTTTGCTGCGATTTATTGCAGAAATATTGGTAAAAAAAGCAACCTGATGTTCCACTTTTCCTTCAGTGGAGAATTACGTTTCGTTTTTTTTGGAAAACTGGTAATTATTTATTAAAATAACACTTTTCAATCACAAATTATACTCTTAAAACAAGGGAGACCCATAAACCCTTCCATAAACAATAAAAATGGAAAAGGAATAGAATGGTGGGTTTGGTATGCCTTTATTTTATAATTATCTTAGTGCAGTAGGTCTTTTTCCTTCTGTTTTTGAAGCCATCACAGATTCACAATGTCTAACTAGAAACCATTGTTCTATACTGGTTCAGTTCTGTATAGTCAAAGTTTTTTCCCTAAATGCAAGGACTCAAGTAACCTTTCCCCTGTACTTAAGTATACTAGAACCACAAATAAAAAATAAATAAATAAGTTTTTTTTTTTTTTTACTAACGGATTGACTAAGAATATGGCCCATTGTTGATTCCTTAGTGAAAAAAAAAAAAAAAAAAAAACTTGAACCACTTAAGTGACTTTTTATCTATGGTTTAGGTACTTAAGTATATAGGGGAAAGATTATTTGAGTGTATTTTCATCTAGGAAAAAAAAAAAAACATTTAAGAATATGGCCCATTATTATTCGATCAGTATTCAGCTATATAATATCTGTTGCGATCTATTCTTGAGAAGTAATTAATAATATTAATAAATAAAATAGCGTCCAGTCGTAATATATTAACCAGTTATTCCACAACTCCACTGTTTTGAGTTAATATTGAAGTCTTACTACATTTTATTTTTTACATTAGGTACTTATTTTATAAAATACCTGACGTGGGGTTATTTTTATTTATTTTTCAATTACTTTGAGATATTATAGTCGCAGTGCTGTGTAGCCTCAAGGCTAGTTTTACAATAGCAATTTAAACCTAGTTCGGAGTTAAAACTGGGTTCAAAAGTAAAATATCATTTTATAATCTATTAAACCAAGTTCAACCATTCTTTATCACTGGATTTTTTTGAGTCAACTAATAGTTCAAGTTTTTCATCGCTGGTTTATCATAAGATTTTTTGATTAACTGCAAATATGGTTGCTAAACATTATCCAATTCTCAAATATTGTTGAAATATTATCATATTATCATTATTTATTTATTTTATTTTCTATGGCAACGTCACAAATTAAATTTCCACCAATGAAAGGTTACTATTTTGTGAAACATCGTAAAAGTTGAAAAAAACATCGATTTAGTTGAACCACAGTTGATTAGTAATTGTAAAACTAAACCAACTTTGAACCATGGATCAAGGTTCAGTTGAACCAGAGTTTAAACCTCTATTTTAAAACTAGCCCACAAAGTATTAAATGTAATAGTGATGGTAACAAACATTTGCTTTTTTTTGGAAGTGCTCAAGCATTTGGATTTTATGCATTTGCTTAACAAATTCTTGAAAAATAAATGCTTAATACTATCTTGAAAGCATGAGCGTATTATTGAACATATGCTCTGAAATTAGCAAACATTTGAGAACTTATGAACATTTTGAATAATTCTGTTTTCTAGTCTAAACAAATGAAAAATAAATCAATTTTTAAAATACATATTTATTATAAGAATAAACCGTTGTGTGAAATTTAGCGCGCTCACAAGACTGTTTCCCATTCTAAATTTTGTTCTCGAGTCAATACATTATCCATTGAGCATCTTGTTTTGAGAGGAAATATTAAAAATGCTTTAGTATGCTGAGCAAATTCTGAGCTTGTTTGAACATTTTAAGCATGAGCACATGCTAAGTAAATGCCTGAGCATAATCAGGATTTGCTCATCAGTTATAAATGCTCCAGCATTTACCATCACTAAATATCATAAAGGATGCACACCCATCTAAACGCTACAATGAGAAACGGCCTGGTTTTTGAAGCTATTTTCTACAACTTCTGCCTCCTATGGTATCGAATTCAAATTTCCTTCCTCCTCATTTAAGCTTAATAGCAGTAATCATAAATTTTTTTTCAAATTATCTAATTTAATAAATGAATAAATTTAATTATTAATTTAGAAATCACAACGAACTCGAATTTCGTAGATAAAAGTGATTAAAAATTGTCGGTACCTTAGGAGGCCAGGATATTTTGATCGTGAAAATGGTGCCATTTTTCGTTTCACGTGCGTCCTCTATTATATTTAATGTTCTGTGGCTGCAACAAGTGAAGTCGATCGCGTACTCGATCGCTTTTAATCAAAATTATTTTTGCAACTTTCTCTTAATTATCATTATAAATTTTGGTGAATGTGCTAAAAATTTTTATTCTCCTATTTTCTTTGCCTCCCATGTATATTCGAGATAAAAAAAAATTATTAATTTTTGTGAACGTTAATTGTAGTGAAATAAGAGAGTTTTTTCGATAAAAACACAAGAAATAGGCAAGAAAACTTTTCTTGGTGAAAATCGGAAAAATCGTACCTATTTAGTTAACTTCCTGGATCTGTTTAACACCTTAAACTTTCTAACATTTGCAGTTTTTCAGTCTTAATAATTGATCACAGCTCGAGAGAGATATCATTCCTTCTTCTTTTTAAGAATAATTTTGGTCAAATTTTTATAACCATCAAATTATCTTATAATTTGGCCATAATTTATCTCAAAATTTAGGAATACTGAATCGTCAGTATTTCATCAGTAAATGGTATTTTCGTGAAATTATTTTGTGAAGAAATTTTTTTGCTGTTTGTCGTGAACTCCTTTGCGATTGTTTATTATTGTTAGTGTCTTGTACTTGGTCGAAAAATTTTTTAACTCGTCGAAAGGCTCAATTTATCTTATTTTTCTATTAAATTGATAAACTTCCACCTTATTATTGTTGATGATGAACAGCTGCTAAGAGTAAAATTCAAAAAACGCAACAGAAAATATTATTTTATCGAATACTCATCTGTTTTAATGTAGCTTTCAGCAATGTTCCATAAAAAATATTTATAAAGCTTAAAAATTATAAATAATAAATAATTTTAACCGTAAATAATAATAAAATACAAACAAATGAATAGGTGTTTTTTAAACAATAGAATAATAATAAAAGACAAACAAATGAATAAATAAAACGCGTTATTTATTAGTAAAAAGTAATAATAGTATTTTTTTTTCTTTATTTAATTTAAAAATGGAAAAAAGGAAAATAAATAACATTTAGTTAACAGAAAAGAACAACGTTGAGTAGTTGAAATGTTGTTTCTTTTAAGACTAGAATAGAATTTGATGACTGCCGAGTAGCAGTCACCGTATACAGCCCATCGCACTGATTTATTTTCCCAAGAAATCAACCATTTGGTATATTTGATCCTCCTCTGGCGTCAACAACAAAGCGCTCACACAACCCCGGAAATAATCGTTGTCGAAACAATCCGATCTGTAATAACAAACGCATCTTATTATCTTCTGAATTTTTTTTTTCTCAATTTACAGTTCATTAAAAAAAAATTTAAGTTGCAAAATTTCAAGTTTGAACGTGTTATAGTGGGCTGTATAATACATCATCAAAAAGTGCACCGTGAGGGTAAACAAACACACACACTCACATCATAAAATATGTTCATAGGAAAATTAAAAACCGTGCAAATTAAAAAATTAAAAAAATTAAAAAAAAAAAAAGACCAAATCAAAACAATTGTGCAAATTAAAGTGCAAAATAGGTATAAAAGGTATAAATGATAATTATAAAAAGAAATAATGGAAACTAAAAATAATAAAAAAGCAAACAAAATAATACCTAAAGCCCAAGCCCGTTCAGTTTTCTTATCCATTGTTGAATATTATCTAATTCCTCATTTAGTAGTAAAACATCTACACATCCTTTGAAGTATGGGGTTGTAAAACACTCTTGCCTGAAAAAATCAACTTATATGAAATTATATTGTCTCGCATTGTCTTCGATTTTTGTTTCGATCGCTGCCTGGAAAATAATTCAGTTTTTAAAATTGTTTTTCGTCTGATGCATTACCTGCAAAGTGTGTGCAGTTTCTGTTCTCGAAATAAATTATAACAGTCTTCGCATATTTGATCGACTTTTGCAAAAATACTTTTATCATAAATGCCTTTACAGTGAATATGGTAAAATGATCGTTTATCTCTGCTCCGTTGATTTTGTTCTGGTATGTCTTCATCTAACGATATCGGATTTCCTAACACTATATGGGCTACTAGTATCAATAATAAGCAGATGTATGTAATACTTTCATAAATTATTTTGGATTGATGCATCTGAAAACAAACGAAAAACAAACAGAAAAAACGCATTAGTATATTTTTCCCAGGGTCTGAAAATTATTTGATACCATTATTAAAGAAAGAGGGAGAGAATTGGATCGGAATCTAGTGGTTAATAGATCCTGTCGAACGTTTCTATTTTGAATCTAACATGTGACGCCAGCTGATCTCTCTAATCCCTAACATTACGGTTGTGAAATCGAACATTTAACCTCTATGTAAGCCGAATCTCCCGAATTATCTAAAATAGAGATATAAGATGTTTGATAATTTTCATACAGATTATGTAATTATATTTAATTCACTTTTGGTGGATATCAGTTTCTCTAATATGAGGAGTACATAGCATATTTATTTTTGGGAAGTAACTTTTATTGATAAATTCTTATTTTTTTGCCTATAAATTGTTTGGATTATAAATAAAAAACGAATTTTTAAAAGATAAAATTGCTTTTATTTTAATTTTATTTTTTTGGATTTAGCTTCATGGGAAATAAATATTATTTCGTTGCGGAAGGTTGGCTGCATTATTGTATTTTAAAACTCGCAGTAGTGAGTAGAATAAAAGCTTATAAAAAAGAAATGACTCACCCTTTTATTCATCTTTTTATGAGAAGTGTCAAAGTTAATTTTCAGTTTAGTACTAAATTCTGTGAGGATTTTTCCTGACTGGTAGAATCCTTTTTTGGAGAGAGCTGATGAATACAATCGCAGTATTTTTTCCCAAATTTTTTCATCGTTCAAAAATAATTCCGGTTCTTTCGTAACTAAAGGCACAGCTAAATATTGAATTATGCCATATTGCGTCTATTTTATGTTTCCCTACAGTCAAAACAACTAATCCTTTCTTCTTCTCATTTTTATTTTGTATTTTTACATTTTTTTGTAGGTCGCCCGAAAGAGTATAGATCTACTATTAACGAATTTGTGAATAACTGTTAACGATAAGTTGCGTATCGTTTCATTAGTAGGCAGTGATGAATATATCACTTTGTCATTTTTGCAATTTATATTCTCAAAACAATTTAGATCAAGCGTCAACCGACGAAATTACCCAGGTTGAAATTCAAATTAAATTAGTCAGGAGCGAGGGCGGCGATTCAATGCAGTATCAGACTTTTTTTCTCAGTACTGGTACATGAGTGTGGTAGTTAAGTTGAAAATCTGTCATTTAGTCGATAATCACGTTCGAAAATGAGTAATCGACGAAATAGTACGCGATTATATCTCACCCTGAAATCATATTCAACTATAATGGTTTCGTCGAACAACTTTTCCAATGGAATTACTTTTTTTTTCTAATTAGGCTATAAAAATTATTTTTTGAACCAGTCGTGTGATCAGTTATTATGGAAATATTATTCTTTGCTCTCGGAATTTGGCAATGGACTCTGGTTTACGTGTATATAGTATTATTTTTTTATCTATAGTTAATATGTAGAATCACCGTTCATTTAATCTTTTCTTTCTCTCAATTTTATTTTCTTAACTATTTTTTTCTCTTTGGCTTACAAATGACATCCGCAGAAATGGAATATGAAGAATTAAAATGTTCCTTTTTCGAGACGAAAAGATTTACGACCAGTAACTTGGACTTCCCAAGAAATATAATCTGCAGTCTTAATCGAGTGCTCGGAATTCTAAAAGTTGTTGTAAAATTGAAGTATTATATAAAAAAAGTATAATATTGTATTTTTCTCGTTAGTAACCAAGTTATAATTTAAATCTAACTTCATTTGAAAGTTTCTTGACTTCGATAGGATTGTTACTAGAATCATTTGATTGTGCAACAATATCTCCCCTCGAATCCGATGTCTTTTTCTTCTTTTTCACCCATGCGAAATATTTTCAGTGAAAGTGAGACGAAGTAGAGAGGTTTTTTCAGTTGCCTAATTGTGCTGAGAGAAATTAAATTTCCAGTTTTATAGTTTTAATGCTTCAACTAAGAAACCAACTTCATAAAAAATGCTTTTAATAAGATGAATGTTTGCTGAGAGTACATGTGTACGTCATCAGAATACCATTATATTTCAGTGGCAATACTTATTAGCGTAATGCTAACTTTTCATCCATTGATATCCGTAATGTTACCAAAATTATATGCCCGGAAATGAATAAATGTTCTTCACTTACAGCAAAATTTCAATTATTCTTCCATTTTATTTAATTTTTTTTTTAAATAAAATATGTGTGCATAAAAATGTTATCACGTTAAAAAGTTACTTCGAAGAAAAAATAAAAATAAAAACTCCATTTAAAGGACGTGATTGGGTCTGTCGTGACCCCTCATTTACTTCAATTTTCAAATCTCAAGGTATTAGCAGTTAAAAAATAAAAATAAATAGTTTCTATTTAAGCCCACCTCTTCTAATCAGAGCATTGACTTTTATGTCCTACAGATATGTCTAAATTAAACCTGTGCGCTAGAAATGTTCCCAATTTTTGTATTCATGTTTTCAATTATTTTTAAATTAGTTGTTCAAATAGGTAAGTAATAGGTATATTCGTATTGAAATTTCTAAATGTTATCGGGTTTTCAACGACAGCCTTAAAATAATTTTGTATTCGTTAATTTTCAATTTCTCTGATTTAAGAATTTAGTTGCATAGCTTATTAATAGGTAATGAAAAACTCACCTCTTTTCTCGAATAATGTATTATAATGGTTAGTTTGAGCTTTCTAATTTAAAAATACGGTACCCCGTTTTTTTTTTCTAAACTCATAATTACTGAATTGAAAGCAGATGAAGAAATGAATGTCGAATTGTAGCCATCATAACCTAAAATAATCACTATAGGGGCCTATTCGATTGTTATCTCCAACATTCAGACTTGTTTTTGATGCAGTGTGTTTTGTAGTCGATAATACATATATAACTTATTCAGAAGAAATAAGGTTTTAATCCGATCTTCGTACCACATTTAAATGTTTGATATTTTGATTTCTTGAAAATCAGTTTTTCTCCTCTTGTTAATTTCGTTCAACTTGCGATGGACAAGTAGCAAAAATTTTCATTAAATCATATTTTACGTTCCCATGAAACGGATTAATTCTTGCTAGAGTCCGAAATTCATAGAAAAATAAGTTTAGGTTAAAAACGAATTTTCAAAAAGTAATCCTTTATTTATTTATTTTTTTGGCTTTAGCTTCATTCAAAATAAACATTATTTCGTTGCGGAAGGTTGGCAGAAGTATTGGTTTATTTTTTAATCGCAGTAGCGTCTTTAGTAGTGAGTAGAATAAAAGCTTATAATAACTAAAGGCTTCGACGGTTTGACTAGAATAAAACTGGCTAAATATTTGACTCGGTTCAAAAATTGAATGATATCAAAAATTGATCATTAAACAGCCTCAAAAAAGTGGGAGACAATACAGTTAGTGAGAGGGGAAAAAAACAAATAAATATTTCGAAAACGTGTCTTAAAGCTCCCAAAATTAAAAACATGAAACCCATAAAGCCTAAATTTAATCTGCTATACTTTCTTAAATTATCATTTGAAAGGGACCCAAGGAGCCTCCAATATAATTCTTTTCTTTGATAAAAAAAAAAAAAAAATTTAAGTATTTTTGTAAGTGATTTATATATTAACTGGATTTTGTGATAAAATTTTGCTGAGAAATTATTTTTTCATAAAATTAAGCAGGGTTGTACCTAATTAGGCTTATGGCGCAGACGTTCGTGTAAAAATTATGCTGTAAGTGTGAAAGGAAACAAATTGTCGGATTAGTTACTATCGTTCAAAAAATAAATAAGACAACTAAGTTAAATTACTAAAAATGATTGAATAAAGATGAGAATTGATAGTGAATTCAATATAAAAAAAATTCCGTTGAAAAAATTGCATCATATACGCTAAAATTACCTAAATTTTGAAATATTGTTGTTAAATTTTTTTGGATTGCAACCAGCTGGTTTAAAAATTAATGAGAATAAAAAATCTGAAAAAATAGAACTAATTAATGGTTAGCATCTGGTGACAAAATTCAAAATATTTTACAATTTAACTTAATTTTAAATTCAAAAGTAGTAGGACCTGAAAATTATACCTCCCATATCAATCCTTTATTAAACTCTATTTTTTATTTTCTTTGTTTTTAGCCTATAAGTATATATACCCATTTTAAAAATAAATTAACGTCTAAAAAATATTCCCAAACATTTTTCTCGTGCAGTATTTTCTCCTCTAAATTCTAAGAAAAAAAATCTTCTCAATTTGTTATCAGAAGTCACTTATTTTTAACTTTTGTACCTACTTGAAAACTTGATTGATGCATATGGTTTCCTTGATAAAATTTGAATACTGACACTACTTATGAAAGTAAATAAGTTAGTAAAGACAAAGTAAAAATGATCGGAAAAAGAAGAAAATTCAAAGTGCGAATTGATAGTTATCAAATTTTTTTTTTAGTATATATGCATATAAATATAGCAGACACGAATTAAACGTCATAAATAATGATAAATTTTGTTTAGTTTACCAATAGTGAGTAACCGGTAATAATATCTGGGATCAAATTAAAACTTTAAAAAAAAGAAAAAGTTGCAATTATTGCTAGACACTAAAAATGTAAAATCGAATAATATTTTCAAATTAGAAGTATTCGTTAATGTAGCGAATAACGCGTATTAAAACGGACAGGCAGCACAAAAACAATACGCAAAATATCACTAGAAAAAAGTTACGGATAAAATTAAAGTCAATTGATAAAATTATCAAATGCAACCGTAAATTGATTAAAAATCTTATTGCACTTTACGGAACACCATTGAAATTCAATTCTGTGAAACTGTTCTGTGTTATGTGGCCACCAGCTAATCAAAATACCGCATGTATCCCCTCCTTCGGATTCTTCTTCCCCCAACTACTGTTCCACCACGTGGCAAAGTAAGATAGATACAGACATGTCTATGTAGTGTAAGCCTCCGATGGTGTCAAGATGTTTTTTTTTTCTTTTTTTCTTTTATTTAAACCAATGCACTAACGCACTATCACTCTTTATATTTGATGATTTTTTTTTTAATATCAATTTGTACCTGCCGGTCTTGAAACATCAATTTTTTCATATTGTTTTATTAATATTTCAGCATTTTTTCATTGTAGTTATTAAACATCGTATTACTGACTAAATTTATTTTAAATAATTCTAATTTCTATAATTTATTGAAATACCTTCACTCTCAATTTGGATTTTCTTTACCATCTTACGTATGTTTCAATTTTTGTTCACCCCCATTTCAATTATCAGTTATCATCGTCAGTTGGACGAAATTTATTCTTGGAGATCCTGCTTTGTTCGGTATATGCCCGTACAACTATTCACTGAATTAATGATGAAATCGATTATGAAGTTGATACGTAATTTCTGATATAGTGTTCAACTCACACCGGAGAAAAACATTAAAAAAATAAATGCATGAAAACAAACTTTTTATCACTCAAACTACCGTACAGTTCGCATTTGTTCAGATGTGTGTGGAGATTTTTTTTCCTGACTCTTGAGCCACACTTTTTTGGTACGTCTTATCTGGCCTAGTAGTCCTTCTGTATAGAAAAATACGAAAACAAAACTCTTGTTTGGTTGGATGGTTTGGAATATTCCAGAATAGAGGTATTTGTATTTTTTTTTACGAGCATTCCTTCATTTTTCAGGTACAAAAAGATTGACGGAGAACTGATTCTTTGTCGGACAGGTGTTTTGTTTGCTTGCAGAGACTATTAAGACTGTTTTTGACCTGTGCATCTTTTGATATTTCTCTGCTTTGATGTTGCTCTGTTTGTTGTTGCTCTTTTTACTTTTTTTTTCTACATTGATTGCAAAGCCTTTGGTGGGTAACGGTAACAGCAATGGCAGGTTACCTTGATTTCTCTGTTTATTTTGTACATTTGTGGAGAGGTGGTAAATGTGTTTGGACTGGATATTTTGTCGTTAAATATTTTATTTTTGGTGAATTGTGAGTTATTTATTCTATTGTGGTTATCGTCGTCAGACTTATTTCTTGAATCTTTTTGAAAATTTCGTGAAAATAGTTGTATTTAAGACGTCATTTTACGTTATTTTCTGAAAAATTCTCTCAAAATTGCGCTTTTTTACATCATCACTATCATCATATCGCATACCTACCTGTTTTTATAGAACCTCAGCCTTACTCAAGCCAGGATTTAAACTTTTTGAAGCCTCGGGGCTCAAATATGTTTTTTCTATAGGACTTGGGGTTCAGATACGCATTTCCTACAGTTTAATCCGGGTCTCTTGCTCCGCTTCTTGAAAAAGTTTGATGTAAGCCCATCAAAAACTTGAAATTCACTTGAATTTTGTACGATCCACAAAAACAAAATAATAATCTAATGCTTGGTCGAACCCAATTTGTTTTATCTCATTTTTATCATCTTATCCTCTGGTATCCAAGCTTCTCGTATGTAATTTTGACAATTCTTCGAAAATAATAATTTTAATTCAATCCTAAACATGGGTGTAAGTACTCGAGAATGACGATAAAAGTGCTGCTCCCTCTTAATTTTTGAAATATATTTTATCAACACGTTTCCCTTCTATCAAATCATCCTTGTAAAATTTCAATTTTTCTCAAATATTGCAGAAAATAGGATTTTTTTTATTTTATTTGCGGTAATAAAGAAATAATTTTGTTACTTTGTTCGTCTGTGTCAATAGTGGTTACAAATTAAAATTTAAATGAAATGGTACATCTTACAATTGTTATTCCTATACTAAAAATCGATGTGTTCGTTTACTTGTTTCGCCCCACTGTAAAAGCAAAATACAAGAAAAAGAGATTTTTAAATTATTATGAGATTATTATCAATTAACTCTTTAACGTATATTTTAGAAAGTTAAGAGTTTCTCTTTAATATTTAAAAATATTTTACCTTTTTTATAATTTTTAAAAGACAACTTCACTTTTTTAAACATCTTCGCCATTTTTACTTCGTATTATCTTTTCCATAAAAATTCATTTGACAATTTGGAAATAAATTTAGAGGTTTACCATGATTTTTAGGTAAAATTTGGACATTGAAAACAGAAAAAAATTTTTTTGATTTTTGTAGGATTAGTGAAAATAGTTTAAAACATCAAAACTAACTTTGAAGCTTCTTACGAAGGTCTTCGAATTGAGACCCGCTCGTCTACAAGTTTAAAATAGATTACTTTAGAATATTTTTGATTTACAGATTATATGTTTTCACATTTTAAGCGAATATAACTGAAATCTTTTTATTATCATTTAACTGTTTTTTGGAAAATACAGCTATTGCATTCAACATAGTGGCGTAATCTGTGGGCGGGACCTGTGGAAAAGCTCGAATCCTAAATCGTAGATCACGAATATGTAGGTCACTTAAATTACCTGCACACAATGTATATTATATACACATGCTACAGATACATATATTTCCACTTTTTACTGATTTTGTCAACTTTTGGAAGTCTGTAGAGCCTCCGCTTTTTAATCTATGGCAATAAAATTAGGCATGGTATTAGGAGCTTTTGTGAGCTACGTATTTGTGATAAAGTTTTTGAAATTCATCTTATAGTTTTGGAGGGAGGTGTTCTCAAAGTTTTGCAAACCCACTATGAACTCCAGTAAATTGAAAGATTTTGGCCTGAAGTTTTCATGATAAAGTTGGAAACTATTAATGCATGGTTTGGTATTGAATTTAAGAAAAGTCGGTTCTCTGGTTTTCGAATGGCAGCCATTACAAAATTTGATAAGAGGAAAATATACATGGTGGTTGATGCCCGAAAGAAATATTTTATACAAGTAATTAATTAATTATGTACCTAATTAGTGTTTTATTTTTAAATTAAAAAAAAATATATTTTTTTAAACCTTATTTATCCTGCCACAATTACACATTTTATTCTAGTAACACAATCTATCTAATGACTGTCTAGTGTATTATCCTCCTTGAAATATATATTCTTTTTTCCCTTTTACCGTGTGAAATAGACCTGACTAAAGCTAGAATTTAAATAGAAAAAAAAAATTGTGTCAGTTCTTCAGTAGACCTAAGATATCGCGCATTCTACACTGTGTTTATGCTAATTTCATGCTCGATTTATTCTCTATACTAAAATATCAATACAATTTGTACTTTTTTTTCTTTTTATCCGACTAAGACTGTAGAATTAGAAAAAAAATCAGTTTAATTTACATATCATGACCTTGGAATAGTAATTTTGAAACATTTTTTGTTTATTTAAATTCTACGTTTTGAATGAATCGGGTTTGGCTGTCGCACAGGTGCACAAAGAAGGATGACTTGGAAATGAGTTAATTATAATATTTAAAACAAATTAAATTTGAAGTAACTAGTATTATACATATATTCGTTAATTTAATCTCGAATTGGATGTTACGAGAAAATTATAATCTTACTCAGATCAATAGTTGGAAAAACATGAGTTTCGAACTATTTTAACTACAAATGACAGAATATCTTAACCATAAGAAATTAATTTCTAATTTTTTTTTCTTTAGCTAAATTGATTTTGAATTTTACAATGTCAAGTAAAATTTGTTGATAAATTTCGATTTGGTGGAAATTGTATTCAAATTTTTTGCCTCTTTCATTACAAAATAACTTATTTGAGGGTTTCGAAAGGGAAATTGCGGAAATTTAAGATGATGTTCCTTGAGAAGAATCGTCGTAAGATTTTCCATTTCCTTAATATTACCGAATGTAGTGTAGAATATTTTTATTTTGTTATCGTTTTTTAATAGGTTGATGGTTTTTATTCAATTTCTGCCTAAAAATGTTGTTCTGAAGTTTTAACGTATTATATTTTTTGTAGAATCGATGAATCAATCAATATAACATCTTCATATTTCAAATTTTACAAGTTTATCATAAGCCTATTAATATACAAAAAAAAATACGATCTCTACTTTGGTACATTTATCCATAATTTTTGCAACATTCCCAACATTTTAATTAAACAATGAAATAAATATACTCCTCCTTCACTTTACTACTCCTCAGATAATATTTGAGATAGAAAGCTAAGATTAGTACCCTTGGAAAATTGAGAAAATTTTCTAGTATACACAAGATAAAATAATTTTTTTAACTTCATTACTTTTTCAAAAATAAACCTATAAAAAACAGAAAATTAATGACTAATTTATCGTTTTTTAAATTATTTATTTCAAAAACTAATGATGGTAGAAAAAAATTTCTAGTGACAACCTCACATTATTTTTCAATGACAAATTCATTTCCCCTATCAGTTTTTACCTACAACGAATCAATCACGAGATAATGGTGAAAGAAAATATAAGAATAAAATTCTTTACTGTGTAATTGCTATGCTGCATCATGGTAGATATATTTGGTAATGCATCAAAATTAGTCACTTTTATCTGGATATTTGTAGTCGAATGGATAATGAATTATTTTACTTAATCAGAGTTTCCCTGAGATGGCAAGTTTAAATCCCCGTAACTTCTACACATTTTTTTGAATTTTTTTCATAATAATTATGACATTATGTGAAAAACAATAGCAATAGCTGGATTAAAGAGTATGAAATTTTATAGTGAGAAAATTAAACTTAAAAAATACTTATAAGATCAAACATTTCTTGCAAGTAGCTTTTTGTACATTTAAATAAGACTAATTTTATATCTCATATATAGAAGCCACTTCTGTAAAGCTATCATGTGACCATAATTACAGATATATTTCGCTATGCATATATTTCAGTTTTGGAATAACTCTAAATCTTTTTTTTCATTTTGCATCTGATTAATTGATAATTCAGAAACATTTATGGTTCATGTAGGTCAGTGAATTATTGCTGCATAGCAGCATTGGGTACTCAATGGTAACTATATAAAAGCAACTTCTGCAATGTTGTCAAGACCAGTTGTACAGATATATTTGGCTATGCGTACATTTGAGTCTGTCTGAAAATCATTTTTTTATTCATATTTAATATCGTATCAATGTACCTGGTTAATTGATAACCCTGACACATTTATGTGTAGTTCAGGGCATTGTGTACTCTCCAGTAAAATAATAATAATAGTAATCACTAATTGTAAGTTTGAGTGTACAACTTTAAAATTGTGAAAAAGTAACTTACATACTATGCTGCCAAAGCGGTGAGAGAGAAATATGGTGAGGGAAAAATATGGTGAGAGAAGATGAATTGAATAAAATTTATCACAGGTTCTTCATTGAAATGATTCTGAACCAAGTTGCTGTAATTATCCAATGCTCCTCACTACCTCAAATCAGGGATTGAGAAATGGAAATGGAAATCAAATTTTTTGGAAACAGAAACCATTTTTTTTTGAGCTCGAAACTGAAATAAACAGAAGCACCAAAATTCTGAAGTAGTAACCAAATCGGAAACAATTAATCAATTAGTTTCAAGACCAATAATGGAAATCTAGTTAAAGAGAATGAAACATTTATGGTGAGAAGATTATACCCTATTGTAATTTTTTACTACTTGGCAACCCATTAAAAATTCTGACCCACCACTGGGAGTTTATGTCCATAATCATTCTAACTACCACTAAAATCCTCATTAAAATAGGCAAAATAGCCATAAGTGTCCTCTGCTCCTCTCCTCATTACCTCAAATGTTTCATGAATTTAATCTTACACTTCTTTCATACACATTTGCTGCATTACTGGGAGCAAGCCACAGGACGCATGTTAAAAAACTAATAAGAAAATAATTTTTAATGAAGTGTTTTTCTTCTTTTCATGAGTTCAAAAAAAAATATTTTCTTTGTTGAAGTATATGCTTTTATTTTATATAATAAATTAGGTTAAAAACGAATTTTTAAAAGATACGCTTTTTTTGTATTTTGGCTTTAGCTTCATGCGAAATAAACATTATTTTGTTGCCGAAGGTTTGTTGCAGCATTGGTATATTTTAAAATCGCAGTAGTGAGTAGAATAAAAGTTGATAATAACAAGACAGAAATACTGGTGAAAGAGAAAAAAAAAACAACTGATAAAAACGGATATAAGTGTATGGTGCGTATGTCGCAACGTTAAAGCAGCGCTGAAGTTGGTCATCCGGTGTACTTCAACAAATTGAGTGAGTAGAATAAAAGCGTATAAGAAAGGATGACATTTTGTCTGACGTATCAGTTTACCTTCTGTAGAAAAAAGTTTATAACGTCTGGAAAATATATCATTCAGCATATTTAAAAACGAAGAAAAAAACTTGAAACACTTTTAGTGTTTTATTTTTTTCATGAAATGAATTTTATATTTAGTATATTTTTTCAATAGTTTTAGTATTTTCAACTATTTAGTGCAGCATTATTAAATCTGTTTCTTTAGGTTACTATTCAAGTCCTTATAGAGCAGTAGTTTCTAACCTTTTTCAGCTTGCGCTCCTTTTAAATGATGTTAATCTTTCACGCCCCCACATCAAACACCGTAATTCAAAATATCTGATTATTATTACTGTTTTTGCGAGGTATCTAATTTAAATAAAAATTTGTAAATAGCTTTAACCAAGAAAACATAACCAGAAATTTAAGATGAAATTATCCAACGCGCCTTCTTCGAAGAAGCGGGGGGGGGGCGCCCCACAGGTTAGAAACCTGGGTTATAAAAGATATTTATTTCTTCTTGGATCAAATTGTTATGTAATTTCCTTTTTTCCACTGGACTTCCATATATATTTATGTCTCGCTCTTACGAAAAAATGATGCATTAGTCGTTTCATTTTAGTGACCGTTATTAATATATTGTACTTTTTTTCCAAGTTATCGGATTTATTTCATGCCTAATTTAGAAACCCTTCACCCTTGAAACAGTTTACCTCTTGTTTTATTACCATCATGCCAGCCAAAAATACTTTTGTCAATTTAAATCGTTAGTTACTGAAATATTTGCGAAACAATTATCAATTTTGCGACGGTAGATATTATTCGTTATTAACTAGTATAGGTACTCACCTCGGAAAGGCGAGTTTTAATGTATCGAATTCAATATACGTAACCACCTACCAGCCCATATATTCTAGACTGAATTATTGCTTGAGAAATATTCGTATGTTTGAGTTGTGATAAGTTCTGTTCGTGTATAGCAGAATAAAAATGTTTTGCTTGATTGCTTTTACTATATTTAACATTGTACCTATTATGTATATGAATTATGAATTGCTGATAGAAGTGGAAATTTTGAAGTAGGTATGTACTCCTCTCATTTGTGGATTATTTTTTAGACGGAAAATTTTATATTCTGGGAAATAGATTTAATTTGCTCGGTGTTATAGAAAATAAATTCATCATTCGCCGAAAATATGATAATAACAGCCAAATATAATCGAAATTCTTTGTAATGTAGTCGACAATAGTATGTTGCTTCAAAATAAAATTATATACGACTGTTTTTTTATTTTTTTAAAAATTGGATTTTGTTGATGTAGCCATTTTACCCAGACTGTGGAAGTTGTTGACATCGATTTAAGGAGGAAGGTAGAAAAAGGAGTGTTTGGTATCTGTTGGTCTTGTCTCCCAGCATGAATTTTTCCATTCTCATGTGGTATCACCACTTGAATGAAACGAAACACACACTATTTTGGTTCTGGAATATGACAGATGTTAGTCTCGAACCTACTGACTTTTGATTATAATTCCAAGCACCAAATCGCTGTATCATGCAGACTTCTGAAGCCAAATACTGTAGACGTATTATTGTCCCCAAAGTACTGGAAAAATTCATAACTAGTAGAAATGTTTTTAAATGTAAGAATGCTATCCTAAAAAACATACCAAAAGTCCCCAGCCCTATATGGCGAGCGTAGCCCTGTAGGGGGTGGAACCCTTTACAAAATCAGTTTTTGCATGTGTCTCCGTAAATATGGCATCTATGTAAAAAATATTTCTGTTTAAAATTAACTTGCATTAAATTTATTATTAACAAGGTTCATAGCAGTTTTTATGCAAAACGAAACATTACGCCAATAAATTCCTGCGAAGATGAAGTACTATTCATGAAATGTGTCAGTAGATATAATGAATAGCTTGGTTTTTAGGCCGCAATGTAATAAGTCAAATTTTTGAAACCATATTATTATGAAAATGAGTTTGCACACGTCTCAATAATTCGATTAAAGAAACAAGTGATAAACCCTGTTGAATTATGAACATACTTTTCAAGATGAATATTTTTGTGATACATTATGTACTGGAACATAAACGAATTTTTTTCAGCTTGTCAATTTTTAGAATTTATTTGTGGATCCATCAAATTTACCCATTGATTTTTGAGATTACATGTAAAATTTTTGAGACAATTATAATACACAAAACACCTAACTTCAAGAAAACACATAATCAATGAGAGTAAACTAATAAATCCTGGCCTCTATTTTGACCAATTCCAGCCTTGTCTCCTGATCTGGTATACAATTAAATATAGGTGCCTTATTGTACCTCAAATACGAAGCTGCTGTAAAATGGAATGGAGAAAAAATGCTTGAAACCCATTTCAGGTACTTCATGCATCACAATAGACTTGTTTTTCTCAGTAATTCTTTGTTTTACATTTTTTTGGGAGAACTTCTGAATCAATAAGTACCAAACTCCTACCAGATCATACACTTGTACTTGTTATTTTATAAAGATTATTTCATAAAAATTTCAGTTTTATCCTTTTGGTAGTTTTCTCAGGATCCCTGAAAAATCTTTTTCCAACAAATATTTGATTTACATGTTTTTTTTTTAAACTACTGTACCGACGTCTGTACAAATAGATATCCAACCTCTTTCAGACTTTCAACTAAATGAGGAATATTTTTTGTAAAAATTTCTGCTTGATCACTTTTGTATATTTTTTTAGAATCCTGGAAAAAACATTTTACCAGCAATTATGTTTTACATTTTTCTTAGAAACTACTGAACTGGTAACACTAAACTCCTATCAGACTTGGTTCAATATAAGGACAATCATTCTTGAAAATTTAAGCTTGATACCTTCTGTTGTTCTCTCATAATCCTGGAAAAACTACTTTTCCAGCCATTTTTTTCTTTCTAGTTTACTTTAAAACTGCGGAACCAAATGGCACTAAACTCCTATGGTTCTATATGACAGTTATTTTTCATAAAAATATCATCCCGATGACCTAGGCCAATGTCAGTTATCGTTTTCTCAAAATCATTTAAAAACCACCTTTCCAACAATTCTTGCTATTTATTCTCTCAGTTTTCTCAATAATTACTGGACTAATAAGTACCAAACATCTACCAAACTTGTACTTATATGTGGAAAATCTTATATGAAAATTTCATCCTGATCCCTACTGTCGGTTTCTCAAAATCTTTCAAAAACAACTTTTCAGAAATTTTGGAAATTTATTCTTTTCCAGTTTTCTAAGAAACGACTAAATTAATTGGGTCTAAACTCCTGTCAGACCTGATCATATACAATGACTACTATCTCTTTTTGTATCTTCTCAAAACCATGAACACAAAATGTTTTCAATCTCTAAATACTTACATATACACAGGTCTATCAAAAAAATAGGTTGAAATGGGAAATTGATGTCAATAATTTCATTTTGTCATGAAATTGTAACGGCCAAAAGAGGTGGTAAAGTACCTAATTAGAACCACTTTCAGTGTTACACCATACACGAGATACTAAACACTGGATAAGCATTAATACATCTATAATAATTTAAATATTCAATTTATCATCCACAGCTATCGTGTACCTTAACGTATTTGAGAGACTCAATAATATTTAAAACACAAGTTTGAATTAACACTTTTAATAAAATAATAAATTGTATATCAACAGTACATCAATTAATACGTTATTATTATATAATAAATATGGGATTACAACCCATTAGACAAGACTATCTGTTCACTAGTAGCTCTGTAAGAGAGGTTCTAGGTACTAAGAAGTAACTATCAAGGAACTGTGTCTTATTCCTTCAAATCGAGAGTTTATATACTCGTTTAGGGTATGTAAGTGTATGTATTGGATAGGCTAAGTGAGGTAGGGTGTTGTTATTATAGGGTTGTGCTGACTCGCAATATACTCGAGGGACAGGCATAATTAGGTCATGAATATACAGACATTATATCTATATTCATAAAATCAAATACAAGTAATTTAGTGGTGGTTTATAAAGAGCTATAGTATGTTTTATTGTTGATGAATACTACATTTTTGGTATTTGAAAACGTGTAGACGAATATGTTCGTCATATCTAAAAATAGACAAAAATATACGTTACAGAAATTAATAATTTTTATCATCCCACCCCTATCCTCTCCATGAGGTCAATTTTAATACCCCCTTTTGCGAGAAAATAAGGTAAAAAAACTCAATAAGAGTAAAAAAAAACACCTCCTTCCAGACGTTTTTAGGAAAAAGGAACTTGATATCTGCTTAAAAAGAAAGCCCTTTTTTTCAGACGTTTTATAACTTAAAAACTTGGCACGAATTAGGTTTACAATTTGAGACCAACATCATCGCATTTGATTCATTTTTGTATGATAAATAAACGCAAAGACAAGAAATTTATTCACGTAAAATTCCCCTTTATTATTTCACGAAATTAAATGTACATGCGCACACTATCAAAATTTTTCGTTATTTCCTCTGAATAACGAATTGAACAGTGTGTGTAACCACTTTTATACCAGCAAAAGTCTCGAGTTCTATGGGTTATAGATGCCTTTTTTTTCAGAAGTTTTTTGGGACTTTTCTTAACTTTTTTGGACTGAGACTTTCACATCGATGAGACCTACAATTTGATACCAGTGTCATCAAATTAGTTCCAATATTGAGGAGGTGTTTTTAAGTTTCATCTTTTTATAATTTATAGAAAATACAGGTATTAAAACAGATACCTAAAATCGATTCATTCATTTCATTAGCGACATCATGGAAACATTCGAGTTGAATAAAATAATAACCTTCGGGTTTGAGCTTTTAAAACAAAACTGCCAAAGATTCCTAGAGATAAGCACCTCCTTACGTCCAAAATTAGTTCTAGTGTAAAAATTTCTCCTGTCAATGTTACCCCTTGATTATCAAATACTGACAGATCTTTCATAAATATTACTCCATTTTTGGGGAAATTTATCAGCATAATAGTTTATCCTACATCAAAAATGGTAGGAACCTTTTTGATAGTAAATTTAATGTAAATTAATTTTATACAAAACTATTTTTTACATAGGTGCCATATTTACTAACATAAATGCCAAAAACTGATATTGAAGAAGTTTCCACCCCCTACTATGGGCTACGCTCGCCACCCGGGGATAGGGACTTTTAGTATGTTCTTTTGGATAGTATTCCAAGTTTCGCTGATTATGAATTTTTTCCGTATCAAATTTCTAAAGCCTAATGCTTGGTCTATCTAACAATTTGAAAAAATTTATTCTCTACTGTTATTATAGTAAACCCTAAGTAAACTCAGTAAAAGAATTTTGTTGACGCCTATACAGTGAGTCGAAAATTTTCTTCATCTTCAATCTGTTATATAGAAGAGTTGATGGAAAATGAACGTTTGTTAGTTTAATGAAATACTCATTGATGGGACCCTTCAAAAAAAATTATAGACGTTTTGATCCTATCAGCAGTGTTTTAAAAGTTGGAAGAGATTGTTTCCGAAATGCTCTGAAACAAGTGCGAATTAATGATCTCAGGGAGACTTTTTGAAAAGAACTGATTCGCCTTATTTTATTTTATTTTGTTTCAAAAACTTTATCATTAAGTAGTTTTTCAGCAATTTTTTTCGGAAGGAATATACCGTATGCTACTGTATAACGACATTATTCTCGTGTCGGATAGGAGTCGTATAAGTTGCCTAAGCGGAAAGTAAAAAGAGCTCCAAAATTGAAAGTTTTATTAACCGTTTTGATTGAATATTCTTCTTTGTTCTCCTGTACTCTTGTTTTAAATTGAGAAAGATCAACGTTCGGCCATATGCTATACATTTCAATTGAAAATTTAACTCTTTCTTTCCCAATTATAAGTTTATTGCAAAGTTTTTGAAGTGAAACTTCATTGCGTTGGGTAATAAACTAAAAACGATCGTGTAACGAAGCACGTAAAACAAAAAAACATCGCTGACCCTCCTCACGAAAGCTAGGCCAGTTCAACTCTATTTGATTCATTTCTCTCTTTGCCTTCTTTATTTTATTGGTGAAAACAATTTTTAAGTAGTTTTTCTGTGGAAAATCTACTTATTACACTTAGTGCGGTATTTTCACCCTGGGTTGGGGCGGGGAGGGTACGTTTTTCGTTTCATAGCTTTAAGAAAATTTTGGCACTAATAACTAAAAAATCGAATGAAAATTAGTGATTTTCCGGAATCTTAAGTTGTATTTCATCACGTAGATTCAGTTCATTCTACTCGAATTCACATCTGAGTTTCGTTGTATCCAAGAATACATTCTCTTCTAATTTTTTTTTTTTTAATGTTATGCCTATCAAGATGTAAGTTTGACTAGGTAAGAGGTATTATAGCCTTGTATTAAAAATTTTGAAAATTATATTTTGAAAAATTTGTTGAAGTTTAATTAATTAATAAAATAATTATTCATCGTCTGAAATGTATATTTCAGTTCACCAGATCCATCCATCAATAAAATTATTTATTTCTTATGCCTTACATTTGTGTGTGATTTTTTGGAATTTGAACAGGGGTTATGAGCCACGTGAAGCTGCGTGTAAAAGCTGGTATTTACTTAAATATAATATGGATACAGCTATTTTGGCTTCTACTGGCCTGGCAATACTGATCAATTCGTTATTATGATGGAAAAACGAAACATTTGTAGATGGCGCATGTGCCTTGAATTTTATCTGAATAATTTTCGTTGAATTTTATCTTAAAAAATTGGGTTGTACGTTTATTATAATTATATTCCACCTTTTGCTCATTTTGGGAGTTTTTGGAAGTCTGTGGAGCTTCCTATCTTTAACTTATGGTAATGAAACTTTAGAAAATTTTAGAAGCTTTTACACACTACACATTCGTGTTAAAATTTTGAAATCTGTTTATTATTTTCGGAAAGAGGAATCGTCAATGTTTTGCAAACCCTCCATGATGTCATACTAATAATTCACGTAGATTAACAGATTTGGTATGAAATTTTTATGATAGTTAGAAACTATTAAGAACTGGTCTGGTATTGAATTTGAGCAAAATCGGTCAACTGGTTTTCGATTAGCAACCAATGTAAAATTTGACATTTTTGAAAAATGCACTTACCGCGGTTGATGCGATATTTTTTCTCTGTTATTCTGAGTTTTGATAAAAAACTCATCGTCTTAAACAAATTAAAAAATTTGATACGTAGAAATATCACTGAAGAAGAAAAAACACAAATGTATGAATGAGCCAACTTTTTTTTCGCATGAGAAAAAAAAATAAGTCGAAATTCAATAAGTACTTTGGCTTATTGTTCGTATGAATTTAAAAATAAGGTCGTGTTGTAGTTTTAAAAATAGCATAGTTGAGCACCTGGTCCAATTTATGTGCCTAGCAAAGACGAAAAAAAAATTTAACTCGTTGATTATATCGAAAATTTCATCACACGATCTGATTAATATCCGAGAGATACTTGCGGCACCGTTTTTTTTTTTTCATGAAATCATATCAAAGTGCAACAAGTTCTTTCTCGCCATAATATAATTAAACATGTATCGGCTGTCTCGTACTTTGTATTTATGAATTTATTATTAAAAAATTCTGGATGAAATTTTCGGAAAAGATTTCGGATGAATAAAGCATGGGAACTTGAATATTTAAAGCGTTTAGCTGACAAAAATCCATCTAGTTTTTTCAATATTTTGAAATTTAAATTAGTTTTTTTCTTCTTCGATTTTCGGTTAGCGTGCTTTCAATAAGTTACATAACTTTTTCTTAGTATTAGTTTCAACCCATAAGATTCTATCCTAATTTGTCGTGTTTTTATTTTTTTGCCTCCGTTTTCTTTTCGCCTAGTTAAATTTTGACTTGAGACTTTAATTGTCAGTATTTTTGGCCTTCGTTCAAATTTAATGTTTTTCAGTTTTCTCAGTCATTTCAGTGTGAAAATTTGTTCGTTGTTTCAAAAACAAAAAGATTCATTTACATGGTCATCGTTTACACCAACCATGCGAGAACCAATAATTAATTGAAATTACTCGCAGAAATTGAGAAAATAATAAAGTCAATGCTCGAGTAAAAAAAAAAAAAAAGAAAAGAAAAGAATTCTGTACCAATTAATTCTGCGATTATTTATGCTCTTTTATGACTAATTTTGTGATGAGTATTGTTGTTGTTAATTTTACCCTAAGAAACGAACTACTCTTTTGGAAATTATGTAACTAATTAGGAATCTTCGTTTTACGATTTCCTTGGAGACCATTTACATTTTGTTACGTTTGTAAAGACTACTAAATATTGTTTTATGTTAATATATTTTTGGTCTGTTTTAAAACAAAAATGTCATTAACGTATTTCAAGACGAAAATTTTGTTTTTCTGTAAAAGTCAGGTTTCATTGTGGGTGAAGAGAAAAGTGTTATAGTTTTTTTTTTATCAGCTCACGAAATGAAACCAAATGCAGGATGTAAAAATTAATTAATGTTTCATTTAAGGAACTCTCTGAGTTGCATTCTTATGAATACTATGTGATATGATAAGCTTGCCAAGAAAACACTCAATTTACTGTATCTATTTGTTTCTTTTTACATTTCTTTAATTTTTTTAAAAGTTTTTATTTATATAGTCAAGGTTGTTGCTAGGAAGGAGGATTTAAAGCCACATTTCAAATACCGTAGCAATCCAAAGAGGTCAGCAATTGTTTTCCTATGCAATTTTTTATGCCTGTCTGATGGGTGACTCAATTTTTCTTCCTTAGCTACCTCTAAGCTTTACAACGAAATTTTTATAGTGGAAATTCATGTTTTTCTTTTCTCGTTATCAAATGTTTATGTGTAGTATCTGAAAACATGAAAGCCCTTTTGTGATCTCTAATAAGTTTTTAAACTTGCGGTTTACAATTCCTATGATCCTGTTCTTTCTAGAAATAAAATTCAGGGGTTTGTGTGGCGTAGTGGCTAAGTCTAAAAATTTGTAAGTTTCAAAATGGCCGTCATCCCGTTCCCGATTCAAAATGAAGGTGTGTTGGAGTCAGTTCCGGTATGTGATTGAAAAATTCATTCTGGCAGACTGGCCATCGGATCCGTTCATCCTCCTTCCCCATTTTGACATTAAATATATTTTCCGAAGTTTGGGTAAAATGGTCGAGTAACCAAAGCCCAACAAAAAAATCCCGGAGAGGTGGATCTCATTTAGAATAGACAAAATTTAAAATTACGTGTATAGCTGGTTGCGTTCATTATAGGTTATCAGAATTTTGTAAGATAATGAAAATTTCAAAAAGCCGTAATTCGGAAACTAAGGGCGAATTCGACCCATCTTTGAATCTTATTGAGATACAAACCCGAAGTGTGCTCTTGCCAAATTTCGTTCCGATTCATAAAGAATTACGCTCGGCCCATAGTATAAAAATTTCAAATTCAAATAATCGCCATTTTAAAAATTATTACCACATTTCGCCCATCTTTGAACTTGATCGAGATATGGACCATCATTCTGATCCTTAGGAAAATACACCCTCCTGTTTATTGACAAAATTTGTTATATTCCATGATTAGGTATATTTATAAACATTTTTGTAGTGGCTGCCATTCGAAAACCAGTTGATCGATTTTACTCAAATTTCAAGCCAAAATCTTTTAATTTACTGGAGTTATTGGTATGGAAATATTTTAAGTTTGCAAAACTTTGAGAATCCTTCCCTCTGAAACTACTGGATGAATTTCCAAAATTTTAACTCGATTGTGTAGACCGTGAAAGCCTCTAAAATTACCTCAGGTTGCATTTCCATAAGTCAAACAGCAGAGCCACTATATGCTGACAAAAAATACAAAAATGAGCAAGAAGTGGAAATGTATGTATTCATACATATATATTGTGTTCAGAAGAATTTTTGTGACCTATATATTCGTTATTTACGACTCAGGACCGACGCTTTTCTGCTGGTCACGTCCCCTGGTCCCGCCATTGCACTGAATGTAATAGTTGTATTTTTTTGGAAAAATTTCTCCGATAAAATATACTGGAATTAAAATGAAGCGAAAAAGCATTATGGTAAGCTAATAATTGTTTTCAAAAATAGAACGAATTTTAAAAAAACAATGAAAAATTCTCTAAAAAGAGATAAATAATCCCTTTAAAATTTCTCCAGCAATATCTAGTTATAGCAAGACTGAAATTATTGAAATCGGTACTACTTAAAAAGTTTTGTCCTTAAATGTGACGGAATTGAAGTATAAAGCCTACATGGTAAAGGAAAAGAGCGCCGACTTCAGTAATACCTGTCTAACTATAACTAGATATTGTTGGAGATATTTTAAAAAGATTATTTTTCTCTTTTCAGCTCATTTTTTATTGTTTCTTTTGAAGTCTGTTCTATTTTTCGAAAAAAATTATTAACTTATCATAATGCTTTCTCGTTTCATTTTAATTTCAGTAGATTTTACTGAAAAAATTTTAAAATAATTATTTTTCCTTTTTTACAGCATTGTTTTTTGTTTTTTGAAGGAGGTTAGATTTTTTGATGAAAAAAGTTTTTTCAATGATTTTTTGTATTTTTCATTTCGAACTTTAGCCACAATATTACTTTAAAACTAACTGTTTTTCATTTAAAAATTATTCATGAACTACTTTATCGATTTTGACGAAAATTTAATCGGACCACCTTGATCATCCTTTATATCATTTAAAAAAAGTTCATCAAAATCGGTTTTCAGGTTGAAAAGTTATGCTAGAACAAACATAAAAAAATATATAATATATATACCGATTGAATTAATGACCCCTTTTTTTGAAGTCGGTTAAAAAATATCTACACTAAAATCTACTGTTTCAGCGGGTTCCACTCCTGTTTTTTTAGTATGATATTAAATATTGTAAATTTGTTTACGCTTGCAAAATTGTTTCGAATTTTTCGATTTCAAGCTGGAAATTCACAATATGAAGTCTCTTCGCATGTTTTTGCTATAACTTCGTGCAGCCTACTTATAATTTTTCTGATTAGATGCGTGTTTTTACCTATGAAATACGATTTTGAAATAATTTTCTAGGAAAAACAAAAATGACGTAGGTATTTGGGACAATAATTGAACTAGACATGCTTGTGTGTGAATAATTCGCTCGGATAACATTGATAACAAAAATTATTGATCGGTTTATCCGTTGTGGCGCAACCAGTTTAGTCCTTCCTTTGCTTGGTTCTTTTCCTCATACTTTCCACTTTCCCATTCCAATTTGGTCAAGTAGTAATAAACATACAGCACCTCTCTCCAGATAGCATTTGCTGTGTGTTCACCCATTGGTTTTATCATATCTTTAAAAGACTATCCTTCGGATAGTGCTACATAAAGCTGTCGTTGATTGAATGTAAGTTAAAGTTCTGGTAAATAAATGCCAACTTGATCTAATGTCTGCAGTATTGAGCTTCGTTGATCATCACATAGAAAGCCAAATATATTGAAATTGCCTTCTTTTGAACATAAAAATACATTCATCATTACAGCAATTTGTCAAGTTGACATTTTCACTTAGAAATGGGAAGCATGCTTTAGTTTTGTGGAACTTTGCTACTTTTTAAGGCCTTTTCAAATTTATAAGGCGTTCCTTCGTAACTTTGGTTCAAATAGACCAAATTAAGTAGACTGTTTGAGGGCTCATTTGGTCAGGTATAATATCCCGAGTATTCTAATATCATGTAGGTACTCCCTTGTTGTTTTATTAGATATAAATATATTTCAGCTTGAATGAAAGAATGTTGTTAAAAAGTAGATTGTTAATCATGTTCTGTGTAACTTTGTTCTAGTGAACCTAACAACATAAATGAGAGCAATAATGATTGACACTCTACGCATTTTTAAGCCTACGTCGTCATTGTATCTTAATCAAGTCTCAGTACATGTAAGGTTAAGTGAATGGGGAACAGATTTTGCAAATTATTTAATTTATATATTAATCAGCAAGTGTATTTTTGGAGAGACAGTAGCAGGAACATCTCGACCGGGTAGGTGAGAGGGTGAGTCATCTCTGCCAAAAAAAATCAGTCTGCAAGTATTGAACCAATTGGGACATTTTAACGGATCTGAAGTACAAATGTATCAGAAGTGTTATGTTTAAAAAATACTTATGCACTATTCTGTGGCTCATAAGTGAGGAATAGCCAAATTTTAATGTATTTCCAAGGAGAAATTTTCAATTATTTAGATATTTTATTGCTCTTCTATTAAAATAGCCTCAATTATTTGCAATATTTTTGTTAGTAGGGCGTTGCCTAAATATACGATCTCGGTTTCAGACACTAATTTTTTTTGCTGATACTGAATGCCAGTGAACACTTTCCATTATATATAACGATTTTTTGAAGTCACTGAGTTGGAAAAAATTAACCGCTGCTTCAATAATGTATCGTTCTCGTCTACGAAACGTCGATTGATTTGTTAATATTTTCCGAAGAAAAAGATAGACCTTAGAAAAAAATCTTTGATATTTCCATCGATTTTTGTAGAGTGGAAAATTTTTCTTTATACTTTTCGCATTAAATACTATGAAGTTGAAATAATCTTTTATCGTTGGAAATTTTAATGTGAATTGTAATTTATTATTTCAAGAAACGATCATTTCATCGCCATCCTTTAGCACTAAGATCCTTTTACGTTTTTAATTAGAACTAAATTCGATTTGTGGGCGACAAGTAAAAAAAGTAAAATGGAATAAAGATGAAAAAGTCACCTAAATAGTCCACACATTTACAAGTATGAATTCGTGTCCATGTAAATCTTGTGCCAGAAAAAACCGGTGACCGGAAGACGTGACAGAATGCGTCTCCTACGTGATTATGGGCGAACAAAGAACGAGTCAATTATTATTTAAGTACAAGCTGAGATGAATCCCTCGACAAATATACGTCAAATGTTCGAAGATTGTGTTTAGTGAAATATTTTTATATGGTCTCGTTATTGTTTTAATTTTAGAACTATTCTTTAACTTTGAATATTTATGTGATTTTTGAAATTATGAATATTGTTAAACGTTCATTTCGATTTGATATATTGAAAATTTGATAATGTAAAGAGAATTCAATTTTAGAAAAAAAGAGTGACATTTTCAATACTTTTTTCCAGTCAAAAAAACAATACTTTGAACCGAAATTTGGTAAAAATCACACTCATTTTTCCATTTTTCTCTCCGTGAGGTTACTCCCGCTAAGTGCGAGAGCTATTTTTTATCACCATATGCCCCAATTACACGATTCGAGAAGTAAACTCTCGAACAAAACACAAGATAAATAGTGTGAGACTACACTCTTTCAACGTAATGGTAATCGACTACCACTGCAGTAAACATCAAACAGTGATAACGTTTGCGCCGTTCTCACAGATATTATTACGATTGTTGTTCACGAATTAATTCAATCACTCTTCCATTATTGAACAGCTTTTCTACCTGTTCTTTCTCGTGATAAATTAAATTAGTCTCGGTCTTGGTATTTTTGCAAGATCAAGACCCGATCTACACTGGTAAGACCAAGACCAGAATAAAGACGATCTATGCAAGAAAAATACCAGACTGGGGCAGTATCGGGAAAAATCTAGGAAAAAATTATTCGATTCACGAATCCGAATCCTACGGTTTAAAAAGGATTTGTATTCGAAATTTTTCGAATCGTTTTTTAAATCCATTTACTAAGTATCACAAATACTGGAATGGAGGATTCTCCCTGAAAGATCGACTGTGGTGTTTATGGTTATGTGGATAAACCAACGAGATAACAGAATGGTAGATATATAGCAGCCTTCTAATACTTCTTTGTAATTTCTTTAAAAAACATTTAGCTTTTCATTGGACATATCAAATTAAATAAGAGACTTTAAAAAAATAAAATGAGACCGAGAACAATAATTTTGAGTTCGCAGAAGCCAAGATAATGAGAAAAAATTGTCTCTGTTTCACTGCTTTTGGGCCTTTTCGTTGGTTGATTGTTTGTTTTTCCACATAGTTGAACTCTTTTTCTGGCACCACCCGTATTGTGACGTCAATGCCCTTTTCAGCCACTAAAACTACACAGAGAAAAGGGAATGGGCAATACTGAATGATATAATATACGATTAAAGATGAGTATTGGTATTGGCTATTGAAGCATGTTTGGTCATCCACTGCTGAAATTAGATGGTTAAACATTGTTATATTGTGACATAGCCAAGCATTTCCACATGAAAACTTGCTACAGACAACTTCATTTGATCGGGAACTTCCAAAGTAAGAGGCTACTGGATAGTGACTTGCTACTGACTACCAAATTTGGGCTAAAAAAGTACTTAATCGAGGATTAAAACCCGAATCTACTGGGTGTAGAACTAAGTCCAGGACAACTGCACAGTGCAGACTCCAGTTCAGAACCAGGTACGATTCAAATCCTTTTGTATTCGTATCATAAAATATTGGATTTGGATTAGATTTTATTCCAAAATTTTTGATTCCTTTTTCAAATTTCTCGAAAAGATACTAGCGTGCCTGGCGGGTGCAAAGGACACTTGCCTGTTGAAGAAATGTAGACAGGCAAGTGATTGGGCAGGGGCAGTTGCCACATTTGTTGAGAGAGAAAATGTGTGTGCCAATGATAATATTTTACTGTTTTCAGATGTTAAACACAACACTATATGTATGTGCAAAGATGGTGGCCTACTGCCACCACAATAACTACAATGTAGTATTCTTAATCAAAACAAAGACATTAAGTCAAACTCAAAAATCATTAAAAAAATTAGTCCTAACTTTGTCTTGAAAACATTCTAACTGATAGAAAAATTTTAAAGTCAAGAATAACAGAAAAATTTATGTATTGATAAGAAAACCAGAAATCCTCACTTCTTGAAAATATTGATAAATAAACACATATTACATACTATTCACTTTAAGAAAGACATGATGTCACACACAGGTTGTAAGCACAGGGTTTCTATTTTGTTCCATTTTTCTTTAATCTTTCAACTGCAGTGGCAGAAATTTTTTTGTTGCATATGTTGTATGTGCAATACCCGGGAAATTTTTACAATACATGGAATTTTCACAAATTGACCGTACCTAAAAATAAAAATGAGATTTAATTTCTAAATTCTAATATTTCTCTTTCTGAGTGTGCAGTGTCTTCAACACAGTGGAAAAATATAAGTTCCCGCCTCTTTTCGACTGACAACAATTCAAATAATAAAAATAATTAAAAATATATACATTTTACAGTACTTTTCAGGTTATTATGGAGGGATTATATTAATAGACAGCTTATTCTATCAGTATGAAGATCAGTTTAATAATAATAAAAGAATAAAACAAATTGTTTCAGTAATTTTAAAGATTACCCATTATACACACCCATACAGAGCACTTATATATGTATTCGCACAATACCAGACAATATAGATAGATATAGATATGGGAGATAGAGATATAGACTGATGGAAAAGAAAAATAATATCTGAAGATTATGATTTTATTTTAATTGTAATTCTTTTTCAGGAATCAGGAATGCAAGTTGGTGTAAGAAATTTGATACCGATTGAAAGACGGAAAAAGTTCGAGCGATAATGGTCAGCTAGAATCAATATCCTGGGAAATAAATAAAATTTCTGAACTCGTGATGTTCACAACTAGCGGTATAACGTACCTATACATGAAAATCACTGTAGTTCTAGAATTTTCGATTGATGAAAGTGGCGAAACTCAATATCATGTCGGTTTAATAATTTTTCACCTTAACAACGCAATTTGAATTTTATATTCTGGTATTGGATTTGATTAATTGGAAAATTTATGAATCAGGAAACACTTGTCTTGAACGTAGGTAGCGGCGAATGTATGCTTCGTGCTGGCTACAGTTTTGAAGGCATCGTATTTTTTCCTTCCGGGCATATAACTAGCCAGGACCTTAAAAAAATGAAAAAAAAAATATATACGCATTCCATTCTGAGTGAATTTAATAGAAAAAACCTTCAATTTATTTTCCTGGAACTCTTCTAATATCTGAGGTGTCAGATTGATTCTGTTTTATGTTTAAAGTCTGAAGAAACTTACGTACTAGTTTTGTTCAACTAATTTTCACAAATTATATTAGATTCGATTAACTTAAAATTTTTGCTCGTTATGCCTTTTTAATGTAGCATCGTCTTCTCAGTTGCCATTTCATTTTTTTATTGTATCTTACTTCTCATAAATTCTTCGTTTGTTGCAAAAATTCGGATAATTTATTGGGCGATGTTTTTTCCACAAATACCTGCTTAAAATTTTTTTCGAGGCACAAATCCTGGAATTTCATCATCGACGCAAATATTTTGCATCTATGACATCGTGGTCGATCTTGGTATGTATCAATAAATTCTCTTCCAGGCCGATAAAAAATATTTGAATGAAATGGAAAGCAGAAAATAAATTTATCAGAACTTACATTAGTAAAATAAAAAGGTTTACGAATCGCCAAATTCGAACAGAGTTGATGATGATTATAGAAAAGTGAAGAGAGTGAGCAGTGGAACGGGTTAATGACTATAATATACAAGTTGACGCCGAAAAAGAACGTTATTTCCCCAACTACGATGTACGGTAAAACCATGATCTATCGTAAATATACATATTTTACGTGTCACAAATTGCTTGAATGAAGTTAGACCTGATGCCCTGTGTTAATTACTCGCCAATTTTTGGTTGTTTAAAAGCTTATTAGCGGGAAATGATGCAATTTGTTGGATAAAATAGCAGAAAAATTATAGAAATGTGGAATATTTCTGGTTTAGTATAATCGTGAGGATTTTCTCAAGTTGTATGGTAATTAGCCATTGGGTTGTATTTAAAACAAAAGATAAAGAAAGAGATTTTACTGTTGAAAAGTCCTTTACCAGATGCGAAAATTCGAATAAAAAAATTTCAGAAATCATCGTTTGTACTAGTTTATCTGATTGATAATTAATATGAACCCTGAGAAAAAATAATTGTAAATTTCGCATTAATTTCATGATCTTATTACGTTCAGCGTTTTAACAGGTTTGAAAAAAAAAAAAAAAAATCAGCATAAAAAACCACTAAAACATATGATTTGAAATTTTACAAAAATAGCAAGCTTAGTTTTTTTGAAAGCTTGCTAAAAGGTAATCTGGTTTCCAGCCCGACTTGCATCGTCATAATATTAATCTGAATAACATTTCCTTTTTTCTTCTAATGCTGAAAAAATACAATAGCAAGTTTTTGCTGGTGCGTTCAAAAAAAAAAAAAACTTATCGAAACTTCTTCACCTAAAATTTTCAAAATTTCGTGACTTGAGAACTTGTTCTTATAGAACATGCTCTGTTATAATTTTGAAATTTTCATGCCCTAAGAAAACCTGTTTTTCTAGCACATCATCATCTGTTTGTCAGTAAAGTTTAATAGTAACCAATAGAATATTTATGCACTGTAGGATTTTGAGACTTTCTCATTAGTTCATTACTTTTTTTTAACCCTAATTTTTTAGTAGAACATGCTTCCCAGTGTTTTAACTTCTGGGAAAACATGTTACCCAAGAATTCAAAAATTTTTTTAATGAACAAAAATAAGAATATTTTATATTTTTGTGAGATATACCTTCCCTGGAAAGTTCACCCATAAAACAGCTGTGCATCTGATATCACCGAATTTACAGCTTAATTTCTCTCTGAGATTTTTTCTGGTGAATGTCTAATTTGTTTGCAGATGAGGTATTAAAACTGACCTCGAAAAAGGGTTAGAAGTGAGGATGATGAAAATTATCCGTTTCATGTGAAAAGAACACACTTGGTACCATAGTACCATTTTCCATTTTTACTTTTTTTATGTGTATATGCATCGCCCAAAATTTGTATTCGCCGTTTTGAAAAAACTACGAAGGATATAGGGCTGAAATTTTCGCGAAAGGTATTCATTGTATAGGACTAAATCCGTTAGGAGTTTGTGGCCTGTAGTTAACGAGAAAAATAGAGAACAAAAAATTCCTGGAAAAGTGGTTTTTTCAAAATTTTAAGGAAACTGCAAAATGGATTAGGCTGAAATTCTGATGATACATTGTTATTATGTATATGTGCAGGTTTCATAAAAGTTTTGAAGTTTGATGGTCATTAGTTCTGGGGAGCTATTCCACTAACATTTCACGACATTTCAGCCACTTACGCCTTTCAAGCTAATTTTTTAACTCGGTGGATAGTTTCGTGAGATTTTTACGAGACTTTATGCCACATAAAAGGAGCAGTGAACGGCGTAAGTGACTGAAATGATGCAAAGTGTTAGTGGTATACCTTCCCAGTTGCTGAGAAAACTAGGAAATAAAAAAATTGCTAAAAAAGTGGTTTTTCCTGCATTTTGAAGAAATTGAGAAGGGATAGAACGAAAATTTTCACGAAACGTAGTTTTTATAGAGGATCCGGTCTGATAGGAGTTTAATGCCTATCTATACTACAAAATTCAATCCCACTTTTTATATATTTATCTGCGTTTTTTGCAACATTTACAACATTTTAATTTTGAAAAAAACTGCTCTTCTCTCACTTCACGATTTCTTAGCTACTATTTAAGCTACAAAGCTGAGGTTTGTAGTATTGAAAAGAGGAGAAAATCTACTCGAGTTCTCTAACAAAATTGTTTTTTTTTCGTCATTAGTTTTTCACAAATCGGCCATTAAAAAACTGCAAATTAATGAGAAATTTACCGTTTTTTGTCATTTATTTCAAAAACTAATAATGGCGAAATAAAATTTTCAGAATTACTATATGTATATAGAAAAGTATATATATATATATATATATATATATAAAGCGCTTTCTACATAATATTTCGCCATCTATCACACGCATACGTATATGATTTTGATCATCTAGGATTTGTAATTGGAGCGGGTGGAGAGGCGGCGTAGAACCCTCCTTCAAAGCTAGTTAATTTATAGTTTCCAAGAAAAATGTAAAACAAAAAAAAGATGCTATCTGTGGAAAAGCAAGTTGACTGTGTTGTTTAAAGTATCTTCTCCATACTTACGGCGCCAGGAGTTACTTTATTTATTTTACTTAAAACTCTTAAAAACAAAATTTCGATAGATGGATGTGTTAGTTAGATACCGATAACTATTGATTGTTCTTTGCATTTTTTCACGTATTTGAAATATAGGATTATTTTTTGAATTGTAGATGTAAATTTGAAAACTGAGTTTTCTAGCGAATTATAGCTGCGCTAGAGGTTTTACCCACTTTTCTTGCAAAGAGGGTATTAAAATTAACCTCACAAAAGAGTTGTGGTGGAGATGATGAAAATTATTCGTTTCATGAGAAAAGAAAACGATTGGTACCATTTTCTCATTTTGACCTAATTTTTTTATATTTATATGTATATGTAGATATGTACATATCGACTAAATTTTGTGTTCACGGTTTTTAAAAAATTACATAATGGGTAGAATTGAAATTTTCACGAGAGATAGTCAGGTCTGAAAGAAGTGTGTTGTTATTGGTTCAGTAGTTTCCGAGAAAACTGAAATAAAAAAAATTCCTGAAAATGTTATTTTTACAGTATTTTGAGAAAACGACTGAAGAGATCGAGCTGAAATTTTCACGATAGATTGTACTTATATCGATGCAAATCTAATAGAATCTTGGTGGCTATTAGTTCAGTAGTTTCAGAGAAAATTGAAGAAGAAAAATTGCTGGAATATTGTGTTTACGGTTTTCAGAAAACTACAAAACAGATAGGGCTGAAATTTTCACAAAATATATTTCTTATATAGAGCTAGGGCTATGATAATGAAATGAATTGATGTAATAAATAAGAGTTAAAAGCCCAAATGTTTTAAATGAGGTATCAATCGCTATCATTTATCAGCTTACTTTATGATCGTAGCTCAGATGTGATAGGAGTTTGGTACCTATTGGTTCTATAACTTCCGAGAAAATTGGAAAGCAAAAATTGGTGGGAAATCAATTTTTAGCAATAAAACATCGATAGATTGATATGTTTGTTGAGACGTCGATTACTATTGATAGTTATTCGTAATTTTTTTATCTGAAACTATCAATGAAATATCAATTGATGGATATGTTTATTAGGTATTGATAACCATCTATAGTTTTTTGACATTTTTTGAATTATTTGGAAATTTGGAATTCAAAGTTTGTTTTCTGAATTATTGATGAAATTGGTGAACTAGGTTTTCTAACGAAGTATTGCTACGCAAGAATTTTTTAGTTGTCTGGAGCGTATTGTCGCCGTGAGAGCAGATATACAGTTCTTTTGTCTTGGCTTCAAAATGCTTGTATTAGTCTTTTGTTCTGACGCTCATTATTATGGTAAACTGAAAGGAGAGACCTCTGTTTTAGAAACCAAAAATTGCATTTTGAAATTTAGTTGTTTCGCCAATTGAAAACTATCATGGGAATTCGAATTTTGAGTAAAATTTATTTCAGGAACAGGCTCCTAATTTTTTTTTTTGGTTTCTGAACTTCATCTGTGAAACTTGTGATGTCAATTATTTTTTAAGTATAGAGATGAATCGTTACCAACATAGAAATGAAAGACCCTCCCCCCGGTAGCTCATTAGGAGCATGGAGGTTAACTCCTTCTGTATTTAACATATTTAGAATTATTTGTAAACCATAAATTGACGGACGAATTTGATTTGATTTTATCCTTAAGAGATTTGTTGGGAGCTTAGGGCAGGTTAAGTCATGTAAACATTAGAGTGGCCTTTAGTTTTTCAACGTTTTTCGGTATTTGGAACTCCTATATCTATTTCTTGTTACAATGAGGTTCTTTATCAACAGTTTATTTCGTTTATTTTTTATTTTTTATATTTTATTGAGCGATACTTAAATATTTATAATTCTTTGCTAACAGCTAAAACTTGTATTGAAAACGGAAAATTTATAAAAAAATAATTATTGAGAATTAATTGGAATACATCTAAAAACTGTTTCTAAACCCTTTTGTTCAAAAGAAATTAAATAATATGTGGTATATCGATTATCAGTCGTTTAAGGAATTTCTCCATCGATTATCGTATTTTTGCTTTTTTTTATTTCTTCCGAATAGGGAAAAAAAAAGATCATAGTTCAGTGTTATTAATCATGAAATGGAATCTGCTGCGCGACAGAGTCATTGACATTGAATATAACCGAATGCGTTCCGCATTATACTTTTTTTTTCTATCCGGATTTCTACTAGTTTTTTTTTTTTTTTTATGGTAATCAAATTGCATGCACTTGGAATTCATGTGAAACAACTGTAATTAACAGGAATGATGGGTCGATTATGTTTCACATATAACTGTATCGGTGAAGAATATTATACTACTGTAGCTATGGGCTTCGAATACAATACACTTACGTACCGATGACTCACTACATTTTTAAAAGTTTTTTTCTCCCAGCATTATTAATTATCTGTGAATATGTGAAAGATTCGCCCACACGCGATTGTGTTTATCAGCTGCAAAACCTCCTGTGGAAAATGAAAAAAAAGTCACACAGTGCATCGATAATAATTTTTCAATGCCGTATCATCGAGTGGAATTTTTTTTCTCGCTTTTTTAGTGCCACAAAATGACTGATAAATTAATGGATACCAAGATCTCGAAGTACATATAGGTATATTATTTACACTCCAAGGTTCTTTTTTTTCTTTTCTTTTCTTTTTTTTTTTTTTTTTATTTTTTGCATGGAAGTCTATTGGCTCAGTTTCTGTTATGATGGACGAAAATATTTTGTATAAAAGCTCTTTATTCGGATGTGAATTTGAAAAAGTAAAATTTGCCAAACTGCTACTTAAATAAACATTTCCTGTGACGCTGTCCGTAGGGCTCAGCGGGTAGCGCATGCGCACCACTACAATTAGACCCCATATGTGTGTGAGCCTAGCTCAACAATAAAATTAGATTATGGTGAGCTACTAACCCTTGTGAACCAAAAGTGTGTTTGCCCTATATAATGAAGGGACAGGCCATACAACCTACCAGGGAGTGCAATTGTACATTCTTCACCAGTTGTAGAAAATCGCCACACCGTCAAAAGGTCTTTTATGGTGTACCTATCGTATCTTTCTTCCTTTCTTCTGTCATCACAAATCTAATCTTAATGTTTTGGTTGAATGATAGCCAACTTTTTTTGACGTTCATCGTGGGTAGTATTTTGTGAATGTTGTGTCTTTCCCTGTGGTGTCAACAATTTTACTTTCTTCGACAAAACTGAAAAAAATTTGTTTTCAAAGTTGGTTGCATCTTTAAAAAAAAAGCAAGTTTTATTCAGCTATTTTAATTTAATATTTTCAACTATTTCAAAATGATAAAATGAATTTTTAAAACCTCACAAACACTTAACTATTTAGTTGATAAATTATCGGCAACTGACCTTTTATCAGAATATCAGTTCTATAGTAAAACTATTTAATACCTGTGGAATACCTTGTCGTGAGAGATATTCACACTAGAAGGTCTTCAACAGTATTTGCGTGTTCTGCCGCTTCATATGATTAAGTATAAGAGAGCCAAATCCTCGGCAAACACTGGCGATTTTTGAGCCGGTTTTGAGAGTTTATATACAGGATTTGGTACACGCATACAGACACACATGCATACGTATATGTACGTAATTATGTCATGCGTTACGTCGTTTCTTGTCTCCGTTGAGGTGATAAGAAACGACGCAGTGCGTTTGGTACCAGGTCGTGACATTACCGAGATCGTTATCAGATAATTGATCTTGGCCCGTACAATGTATCTTACCTGTACGTACGTACAGGTACAAACATACAAACGCACCAGTGTAAATTCGTTTAACGTCATAAAGACGATTATTGCCAGCCTTTGGGCGGCGACTGTTGTCAAGGGGTGCAAGCCCCTATTACCTCATACGAGTATTGTCCCCACAGCTACTCCCCTCAGTTTTCACGCTGCGAAAATGATAAGTCGCGTGCCTGGGGGGACTTATCGAGTCTATTGCTGCCTCTGATCCTTCTCCCACTTAGCAAGGGCTGAGCCTTCCGTGGCCCCTACGCATTCATAGGATTGTTTGCACGAGTCAAACCAGGCCTGGTAGGCGTCCCTGCTGGCCTGTCCGCTTTGTCTAGGCGGTCTTTGTGGTGGAGCCGGACGGGTGTATGGATGGGAATGTTAGGAGAGACGAGGAACAGTTGGGGTTATGAGCCTTGGCCTTTTGTACATTGGGGAGTTTGAATTCCCCGATGGCTTATAGGTCAGGCTTAAGGCGGGGGGAGGGCATGGTCTTTGCACTTCTTCCACCGGATGTTGCCTTCTCACCTCCAATTTCGCTAGGGCTGAAGACTCCGGGGGTGGGCACTCCACTCTCGGTGTCTTCTCTGGCAATTTCAGGGGTGAGATTAGGGCAGGAAGGGGTGCGGACATCATTTGAACTATGTCCGCAGCCGATGTCGTGTCCATTAAAAGTTTGTTTTCGATCATTTCGATCTCCTTTTCGTGTTCCATCTGTTCCTTAGTCTTTACAGGCTGAGGTACTGGTGGAACTACAAATCGGAAATCTGGGGTCAAAAACGGTGTTTTGGTTGGGGACGACATGATATAAGGAAAGGAGAACAGGAAAAATAACGAGAAAAAATGAAAAGAAAAAATGGTAGAAAATTTTCGGCATGTCACAGTCAACAGCAGAAAGGCGAGTGAAAAACTTTGCGAGCATATTTTAGATTGCAGCTTTATTCCAAGTCGTTATCTCATTTCAGACATGTTCGGAGGGGATAGTGCATTAAATATTCTTTAGCTGAAAAGTTTTCCGGTCCAAATCTGTTAAGTACAAGCAGTTAAGCATGTTTGAATTTTCGTACTTTGAATTTTGTATTTCACAAAGAAATGCACTCTTCACTTGTGACGTCACAATCTATTGACTATTTTGTTATCTGTATGTTTGTCAATAGAAACACGTTGCGATGTTTTCTTCCGTATCGCACGTGGATTTGTTTATTCGTGTCGTGTTTTATTTGTACGCACTTTTTCTCTGCTTATCTGAGGAATTTCTTTTGTTACGAATATTCCCAGATTCTCGTATGTATTTTTATGAGGGTTTGTATTTTCCGCAGCGGATATTAACTTTTGTGAATATTTTTAGTTTCTCCTTGCTAATCTCTCGGATTTTCAAGTTGGAATTTGGTTTTTTCACTTTTTGCTACCTAGGGGCCTGCCTCTTTTTCGTAGGCGTAAGGGGCCGACAGATTGTAATGTATTTTGACGATCTCGTCACTGAACTTCACCGTTTTCTTTATTTTTATTTTTTCTTCTGGTGATTTTTGTGATTTATCACCTTTTTTGACTAGTTTGTCCTCAACTTTTTGTGTTTGTGTGTTGTCGGACTGTGTAGTCTGCTTTTCTTCTTCTAATTTCCTGTTTGTTGTTCTCCTTACTGCTCTTTGGAGCATTTTTCTGTCGTCATTTATAAGGTACGCAGGTTTCAATCTGTCAATTGAAATCGTTTTTTCTTCACCTGCGACTAGTATCACGAAATTCTTGTCATTCCGTGATACAACCTTATAAGGACCGGCGTATGGTTTCTCCAACGAAGATCTTATTTTCTCGTCTCTTACAAACACATGAGATGTTGTGGCCAAGTGTTTGGAGACATAAATCTTTGGTTGGCCATGACGAGCTGCCTGTTTCAAAAAACTATTAGCATCAGTCCGTATGTTTTGGACGAGCGTTTCGGGGCTAATTTCTTTCGAGTGGGTGAAAAAGTCCCCTGGTAGGCGTAACTCTTTGCCGAGTGCTAATTGCACCGCAGAGTGACCCGTGTCCGTTTGAAGAGCAGATCGAAGGCCCAAGAGGATGGTTGGTAGTATGTCAACCCATCTCTTGGTATCGCAAGCCATGATGGAGGCTTTCAAAGCTCTGTGCCATCGCTCAACTTTACCATTTGCTTGAGGATGGTAAGCTGTGGTGTGATTGTGTTGTGCACCAAGCTTCTTAGACAGCTCTTGAAAGAGCGAGCTTTCGAATTGACGACCCTGGTCCATGATGATGACTTCAGGTACGCCATAGCAGGCAATCGAGGTGTCGTATAACCTGGCAGCTACCGTGGGAGCTGTCATCTCATAGAGAGGAATTGCCTCTGGCCATCGGGTTGCTCTATCTATCATTGTTAACAGGTATCTGTGTCCTTGGGATGGGGGTAATGGACCTACCAAATCTATATGTATCGTTTTAAACCGCTCCATTTGTTTGAAAGATTTGAGAGGCAAACGAGTGTGTCTTCCTACTTTGGACTATTGGCAATTCAGGCAACTGCGAGCTCATTTGTTGCAGTCGGACTTCATCCGAGGCCAAACAAATCTTGATGCTACTAATCCAGCAATGCATTTTGGTCCAGGGTGCGATAGATTTTGCACACTACTGAAAGCCAATTTGCGATACTTTGTCGGCAGGAATAGCCTGTTCTTGCCTGTACTAATGTCGCATATTAGTAAGACATTAGTACCAGGGATTTTCCTTTGTCTCAATTTGAGAGCTGTGTCATCGTTCAACAACAGTTATTGCAATTCTGCATCCCTTAGCTGTTCTTTAGCTATTTCAGCGTAAGGTAATTGAGACGGTGCCAAGATGGCTTCGATCCTACTAAGAGCATCAGCTGGAGTGTTGAGTTCTCCACTTATATACTGGATGTCCGTAGTCAACTGTCCTATGTAGTCCAATTGTCGAGCTCTTCTCGGGGAAGATGGTTCTGTCTTTTGCGTGAAGGCATGTGTTAGGGGTTTATGATCTGTATACACAGTGAAACATCTACCCTCTAATTGGTGCCTGAAATGCTTCAGCACAGCGAATATTTCCAGTAACTCCCTGTCGTATGTGCTGTAGTTCTTTTCGGTTTTTGATAGCTTTCTGGAAAAGAAAGCGAGTGGTAACTTCTTGTCATTGTCCTTTTGGTACAGTGTTGCACCAATAATAAAGTTGGATGCATCAGTTGTGACACATAACGGCAGACTTTCATCTGGGTGAGCTAGTAGAGTTGCATTTGCCAGTGTTTCTTTTATATTTTCGAAGGCTTTTTCAGCTTCTTCTGTCCAATGGAGTGGAGTCTTATCTTTCTTTTTATTTGTTTTGATCAATGCAAACAGCTTACTTTGTTCGGCTGCAGCATTTTTAATGCAACGTCTGTAGAAATTCACCATCCCCAAGAAGTGTCTTGAGTTCTGCAACTTTTGAGGGCTTTGGGAATTTCAATATGGGCTCTACCTTGGTCTTCAAAGGGGAAATGCCTTTGGTCGAGACTTGATAGCCGAGAAAGTCAATCTTGGTCTGTTTGTATAAACTTTTTCCAACATTGATGGTAAGTCCAGCAGCGTGTATACGTTGTACAATGGTTCTTACATTCTTCTCGTGCTGTTGCTCACCGCCTACTGAGCAAATGCATATGTCATCCTAATATGCATAAGCAAATGGCAAATCCATAAACAGTCCATTGATAAATCTCTGGAAAGTTAATGCAGAATTACGGAGTCCAAACGGCATTCGAAGGTATTCGAATAAACCAAAGGGGGTTATGACCGCTGTCTTTGGTATGTCCTGTTCAGCCATTGGAATTTGGTGGAATGCCCAGTTGATGTCGATTTTTGTGAACATCGTTTTACCCTTCATATTCGCGTTGAAGTCCATTATGTTTGGGACTGGATAGTGGTCAGGAACTGTTTTGGCATTTAAGGGCCTGTAGTCTCCAACGATTCGCCACTCTCCACTGGCTTTTTTAGTCATGTGGATTGGGGAACTCCATGAGCTTTTTGAGGGGCGGCATATGCCTTCCCCTATTATGCAATCATAGTATTCCCATGCTGCTTTGAGTTTATCAGGCAGTAGCCTGCGGGCTCTAGCATGGCAAGGCAGTCCTTTAGTTTCTATGTAATGAACAGTGTCATGTTTATAGGTCGGATGCCTGCGGATCGATGGTTGAGTGACTCCAGGATAGTCTGAGTAGGAATTGTTCGTCAACTTTAGTGCAGCTGGATATGTTGGTGTTCAGTTGGTACGCTAGCGTTTTGCCTTCCACCCATAGACCAGTATTGTCTATGATTTTTCCATTTTTGAGGTCGATGACCAGGCTGTAGTGCGCAAGAAAATCTGCGCCCAGGATCGGAGTTGGAACGTCCGCAATTGTGAAGGACCACGTCATGTCTCTTCACAAACCGATGCTTACTTTGCTTGATTTTATTCCGTAAGCTGGAAGGTTTTGACCATTCACAGTTCGGAGGTAGTATTTCGGAGGAAATGCCTTTTGGTTCTTACTTACTGGCAAAATGCTCAAGTCAGCACCTGAGTCTATTAGGTAACGTCTCCTATTTGTCCTGTCCTTGATGAACAGGCCGCGTGAATACTTTTTCGAGGGATCTTTTGCCGCATAGACAACCCCTCTTTCTAGTTTGACAACTTACTATATGTTTTTCCCCACCATTGTCATTTGTTGTTGCACTTGGTGGCTTCTGCGCCAAATCTATTGTGAAAAAAGCAGGATTTATCGTCCCAGTTTTGAGACCGGGGTTTGGAAGATGATGTTCTTCTAGGGGGAGTTGGACTCTGACCCCTGGTAGAATTGCTCTTTCGGTCTCTTGACCTTGATTTTCTATCATTGTTTCTGTTATTGCTCCTGCTTTTCGAGCGGTTGTTGCTTCTACTATTTCTTGGATTATTGTTACTATTTTTCTTTTTTACTTCACTAGTCAGCTGAGCTATCTGGGCTCTAAGCTGGGCTAGTTCTCCGGTCTCCGCCGATACTGCATTAATCGAGGATATTGATCTCGAGTGTTCCAATGCACTATTGGCACTCTTTGCCAAGAAGTCTAGGTCCTCGGAGTTATTGATTACCATGGTACCTATAGCTGCCAGACACTGCACAACATGTTGGGGCAGTTGTTTGCAGACCTGGTTCCCAATGACTGACGGTGATACTATATTGTCGTCCTTCTGTCTTAATTTGGCCATGAAGATGGAGGGTTTGTCATCTCCAATCTTCATTCCACCCATAACATCATCAATTATTTGGTTTTGAGTTTTACCAAACACATTTCTAATTTTCTTACAGAACCAACTGTACTTGTCTGCTTCCGCCGGAGGGCATTCCATGATATCCGGAATGCGGCGTATTATTTCTGCGGGCATGCCGCTACAAATGTGGGAGTACTTTTGGTCGTTTTGTAGATTTTCTGTTTTAAAACGACCTTCGAGGAGAGTCAGCCAGAGTTCCACCTCATTTGGTAAAAATTCTGGAATCTCAATCCTCCACCTTTGGATCGCAGGGTTCTGCAGAGTCTGCATCTGCAACATCTGTAGTAGCTGTGCAAGTACTTCAGGGGTCAGCTGTGGCTGACCACTTCCACCTGTTCCTGGCTGATTTGATGATGAGTTTGTTGTATTTCCATTTCTATTCGGCATTGTTGTTTGCTGTACTTTGTTTTTATTTTCGGCAAAGGTTCCACTAGACGCCGTCAGTCGTCGGTCTGGGGTGGAAGGGTTGGAGTCTTGGCTCAAAAAATGACCACTTCTGAGTGTGCGAGCTGTTGTCTCATTCGGATTGACTACAGCTCCCAAATGCAAGGCTTCTGGCCTCCGGATTCGTTTTTGTTTTTCCAGAGTCTCAAAGACTTCAGTCTCTGGTCGAAGCTGGAGGAGTTGGCGGATGAGGGCAACTTTGTTCCTCCAGGTCTACTTCTCTTGGTTACCTTCTGGCAAATATATTTGGAAGGGGGGGTTTAATTTCCCACTTTCAAAGTCTTACCTCTGCTTCGACAGCAAAAGGTGTCTAGGTCTGTAAAAATATTTGTATTACAAGCGAGTAACTCGCCAGCGCACCTCGCCTCGTTTTAGAATTAGCGCAATGCGCCTAGACACTCACCACGTAGCCAAAAAATCACGTTGGGGTCACCACTGTGGAATACCTTGTCGTGAGAGATATTCACACTAGAAGGTCTTCAACAGTATTTGCGTGTTCTGCCACTTCATACGATTAAGTATGGGAGAGCCAAATCCTCGGCAAACACTGGCGATTTTTGAGCCGGTTCTGAGAGTTTATATACAGGATTTGGTACACGCACACAGACACACATGCATACGTATATGTACGTAATTATGTCATGCGTTACATCGTTTCTTGTCTCCATTGAGGTGATAAGAAACGACGCAGTGCGTTTGGTACTGGGTCGTGACATTACCAAGATCATTATCAGGTAATTGATCTTGGCGCGTACAATGTATCTTACCTGTACGTACGTACAGGTACAAACATACAAACGCACCAGTGTAAATTCGTTTAACGTCATAAAGACGATTATTGCCAGCCTTTGGGCGGCGAGTGTCGTCGAGGGGTGCGAGCCCCTATTACCTCATACGAGTATTGTCCCCACAATACCCTTAATAATTCATTCTTCTTTTTAAAAATACAAATTATGTAATTTTTTTCTCTATCAAAAAAAAAAAAAAAAAAATCTATTGATAAAATATTTGGAAATTCGAAAAACACGTCGAATAATTGGAATATAGTTTATGATTCTGATACGATAGTTCTTCTCTCACCCTTTCCTTCTCGCTGAAAAAATCTTATTATATTTAAATTTCAAAACCATCAACATTTTATTAATTATTAATCCGAATCACGTGGCAATGCATGTGTTTTTTATGTACAATAAGCCCATAGTAATTTTGTGTTCCTAGCTTTTTTTTGGTCTTTTATGAAAAAGATGCGACTATTTTTTCGTAGATTCATGGAAGAATTGTGTTCAAGTCATTTAGTGAGGAGTACTGAGGTCATGGATTCTCTTGGGGCTATTTTTTTTTCGTGTTTTTCTTCAAATCGCCAATGTGAGCAGATTTTATTGATGCCTCTGTCATACAGTATAAGTAAGGATTCTAATTGCTTAGCTACCAAACTATGTTACTTATGAAAACTACTGATTAATTTTAAAAATCAATAACATTTCATCTCTTCGGAAAACTTATTTCCCTTGTTTTTCTCGCCTTAAAAAAATGAATTATAAACATCTACGAAAACTGTTCTGATGCTGTGTAGTGGTTGTTTCAAGAACTATTCTGCGAAGTGCCGATTTATAAATTGAGCAGTATTGGTCAGATTTTCTTCCCTTTGTGAACAGAGCCTCAGAGAAAAAATTGGGCTCGAAGATGGGGAATAAATTGACGGGCCCTCTCAATAGGCTACCAATCGAGGAGCGGAGCGACCGAAACAAATTTTCCAAGTTTTTTCGTGTTCTGTAAAATGTATTTTATTTTATTTTTTATTTACACCTGCGGTGAGGTTTGACACCCAAACCCCCTCCCTCATAGATACAATCCTGATGCCCTCTTCAAACGTTTACTTAAAAATTTATATTTATTTCAAAATTTGAGCCCTCCGGCCCTCTAAAAAAGCCCAGTCCCACTACCTTTGATATCGTCTCTCCCCTATTTGAGACCCTGCAGTCGTAAATGTTATAAATGCTGAATTGTAGAATAATGAAATGTGTGAATTTTTTCATTTTACATTTTTTTCTCAGTGAAAAAAAAAGTGATCGCATTATTATTGAAATTAGTTCAGTAGTCTCTACAAAGTTAATCTCGATAAGAAACAAGCGTCTTCTCTTAAAAAATTGTTTTGAAAAAAACATTTTTACTTCGAAATAAGTTTCAAAAAATAAACTTTATAAATTTTTCCAATGAAAATTAGAATTGTTCTGTGAATTTGGTGCCGAAATTAGTTTGCAGAAAAGATGATAAAAAAAAACTGCAGTGCAGCAGTACTGTACTCCTTGTTTGAAAAAATTAATATTTGTTGAGTTAAAGGTGAAAAATCGTTTTGGGAGTATATTCGCCCCCATATCTTTGGACATTCGCGGTGGGGAGAATGGGACTTTTAGTAGGATGTTATTTTAGACGCCAAACTGACTAATTAGTGAAGAAATCAAAACTATTTTAGTTTATCTGAATAATAGTACATTGTGTACCAAGGAGAGAAAATTGTTGTTTTTGATCGAGCCTGAGTTTGCAAGACGTATCGTAGGTAACGGTAGCGAACCGAAAACTAGGGTTGCAAACAGGCGAGGTAAAAAAACATTCCTTCTTTGGTGCACACCGACTTTATGCAACAACGACGATGTTACTGTCGACCCTATGAAAAAATTTTAAGTAACCTTCTTTTGTAGGGAAATTTATGAGCTACATTTTTGTAAAGACCTATTTGTACTGTAAAATTAAAAGGGAAGAAGTTATCATAAAAAAACGGGTTAGAGTTTTTTTCTATGTTCAATCACCATTAACTCAAAATAACTTCGTTTTTAGTGAAATTTGATAATAAAAATTAATTTATCGTTAAAAAATATGCCGAGTTATTATTGAAAATTTTTTTTTACAATTATTAGTTTTTGAAATAAACAACAATTTAAAAAAGGGCAAATTTTCCATTAATTAGCTATTTTTTATTTCTTAGTTACGAAAAAGTCATTAAGGATAAAAAAAATTCACAATTAAGTTTCACACTTGGTAACAACGAGAGGAGGGCATTGAAAATAATAAAAATTTTAAAAAATTCTAACGCGGCAAGCCTTGATAGAAAAAATAGGTTTTTGAGAAAAAGAATTATGAATTTTGATGGTCATATTAATATTGTCTATTAATTGTCTGTAAGTTCATATATGTGTTAATGGTATGTTATGATTGTATGAAATGTGTTATCTGCTGACAAAATATCAGACAACGTGAAATTTAAAAGCATCATTTCTTGAAAAATGAAAAATCTATTAAGATGATAAAGTATGGTAAGTAATCATATAATTTCAAATAAAATCAAAAAAAATGTAATAAAGTTATGAAATAAAAAAAAAACGAAAACATGAATATGTGGTTAATTCGGAAGTACCATTTAGTCAATCTGCACCAAAATTGGTAGCATGCTACAATAAATTGTAATAAATATTCATGTCAAATTTCATACATATGGTTCCAAAATTCCGCATTTTATGACCAATCTAAGAACAAAAATAGTGGTACCGGAAGTACCGTCTGGCCTATCAACGCCAAAATTGATAGCGCACTACAGTGAATTAACATAAATATTCATTCTGAATTTCGTTGGCGTAAAATTGAGTATGTGAGAATTGAAGAATATAACAAAAATGTTCATAACATAAATAATAATTTTAATATGACTTATTGCTTCAGGATGCGTAAGTATCTACAATAATATCAAAATACCTATTACCAGATAAAAAAGAAATGAATTAATTGTTCACTAGGATGAGTAGTACAGTTTGAAAATATAAAATGGATAGAAGATTCCAAGAATTGCTGATTTCCTATTACCTGTTTTCTGAATTATAGAAATATATAACATTGTGTCACCAAATTGGCTTTCAAAAAAAATTCTCCTTCTGAATTTGCGAGAAATACTGTGATGGCAATTTTAGACTGAAAATAATTGATAAACTCAAATCACTTTGACAAAATTACAGTAAACTTTTAATGACTTCAAAGTGACATTTGTGTGTAACAAGTTACTATCTCTAGTTCAATATTGCAGACTCAGAAGATTGAGTCCTTTAATGTGTGCTGGTTACAACAGAAGTGAAGTACCATTGAATTTTAATTACTTAAATTAACCACAAATTTGGTATAATGAATGAATATGAAGTGTGGAATGAGAGTGGCGTGATATGATCATTGTGGGATACTGTCATAATTGACCAATAGTATGATGGGTGATCCTACTTTGATTATTCAGATTGTATAAAATAATTGTGGAAAATTACCAAGAAAGTAATGGTATGTCAGCAAATATGGCACACTTTTTTGAAGGTTGTTGATGAGTTTGGTGTGTTTCTGGAATATAGGTGTGAGGAACAGAGTGATAGAGTATAGCACAATTGCATTCCTGTCTGGCACCTGGGTTATGTCCGTATAACTTAATAGAATGTGTTATACAAGATGGGTGACAGTTTATTGATGTGATGATAGATACGAATTTGAGAGTTATCAAATATAAATGTATCATTACAGTTACAAAAGTTTTTAAGATTGAATTTTGTCAATCCCAAAAATATTGATTGTGGATAGTTTCTTCCATTTCACTTGAAATCCTATTACCAGTACACAACAATTTATGAAGTTTTTACAGATAATGGCCAGAATTAATCCCAAAAATATTTCTACCTCGGAATATGTAAGTAAAAACAAAATTATTCTCAAATGTAATCAGTAAAATTCATGAACATGAAGCAGATGACGGATCAAGAATATTTGACTAAGTTCTTATTTTTCAACTCAAATCAATTCCTATAGGGTTTTACAAAATATGGTAGTCTCATTGTCCTATTAGTTTCTTTCATCTATAATATTTTCATCTCAGAATATTTTAAATTTTATACCATGAAAAAATCAGTAAGGTATCCATAGTTATGATTTTGAAAACTGGAAAAAAACTATTTTCCTTTTTTTTATAACGAATAAATTTTTGTGTTTGATTAATTCTGAGGAAGGAAATTCCAACAGGTTTCTTTGTGTATTATTCTGATAAATTTTAAAAAATGTTTGAAAAGCTCTAATAAAAAATAATTAAAAGTTGTAAAATATTTTAAAATTTGTGATATACATGTTAGTTCAATTTCACATTTTGTTTCTAGAGAATTTTCTGTTTTTAAACTGGTTTTGTATGAATAACAAATTGTTCCTCAAGAATATATTGGTGAAACAATTTTGACGAATAAATTAATTTTGGCTGGCTTGTATGTTTCACTATAATAAAAATTAAGGCCTTTGATTCATTCGTTAAAATTATTTCACAAAACTATTTCCCTGATATTATTTCGGCAATTATTCCCTCATATTTGATGCGCTTGCACCACTGCCCACACAGACATGAAAAAAAATGTTTGTTGCTTCCTCCAAAACAATGAATTCTACTTCAGTGTTACCTGTAGGTATATCAGAAAAAATCCATTGCCGGCAGAAGCCAGAGTGCCACACAGCAATGTTTCAGGGTTTGTATTTATATAAGCACAGTTTCGCAATGCTTTGGTTTGTACTAGCCTAGCAACACTGATCAATTTTTTATTAGGATGGAAACTACAAAACATTTGTAGTTTGTGCATATGCCTTGAATTTTGTCTGAATAATTTTCATTTAATTTGTCTTAAAAAATCTGGTTGTATGTTTATCATAATGATAGTTATATTTAAAGGTAATGTGGCAAAATTTTGCTCCTTTTTTTCAGGGAAAAATGGAGATAATGTTTTGTCCTTTGTAGGTCCTTTTTATATGGAAGAGAACTATATAAAATCAAATACTCGTTACATCTCAAGTTGATACTCCCCCTTAATGCCCCCAACATGTTTTAAACTATACTTCACAGTTGTTTTCCAGATTGTTTTGTGAAAGAGTCAATTGTACAGAAAATTTTATAATTAATAAAAAATTTTCTCTTAAAATTTTCTTTAAAACAGGAAACATACACATTTTTCATAGGCACAATAGTTTTAGAATTAAAAGCTTTCAAACTTCTTTTATACAAATTTTGTTTTTAGGAGGGCTGTAAAAAGGTTTAAAATCAACTTGAGGGGCAGAAAGGATGTCCACTACCAATTACATAAACTTGCAGAATAATTTTCCAAAATTTTTTTTTTATGTCAACAGGTAATATGGAAACCTAAAAGTGGAAAAGTCAACTGCTTTCAATAAAAAAATATAATTATGTAAAAAAAGGAGCAAAATATACTCCCATTTTGACATAGCTGAATGAGTATAGACAATAAAAAAAAGCCCGCCCTTTATTTTATATATATATATGTACATGTGTACACATTTCTATTGAATTTGATGTAGGTCGTAATTTTATCGGTAGTCTTGAAATTTGGTGCACTTTTTTGGATCTACATAATGACGAACCCTTTTGTTTTTGGTCTAGATCGTCTCTATGGTTTGTCTATTACATTCTACTGTTCAATTTTTATGGTTTAAATGGTTCTAAAATGCGTAATTATTCCTAACTAATAGTGACGAAATTTGGTTCAGACGTTGAATATTATATTCCATTATTCTGCAAAATTCTATTTCAAACGGCTAAACGGTTCTTGCATAGAGGTGATTTGAAAAAATTTCTAAACTATTGATAAGAAAAAAATGTTGAGTGCAAATAATTTTCTTATTTTAATTTTTTTACTGTAGTTAATTTCACCAAATTATATTATATTCCAACAAATTAAAGAATATATTTTTAATCAACCTTAAACTTCCCGTGTATAAATGATTTAAAAAATATTAAATTATTTCTAACAAGTGAAGATATATTCTGGTGCTGTTATTTTATTCGACATGCCATCATTTATTAAGTTTCATATAATTCAATTTCATCAAATATTCAATTATTTATTTAGTTTTTTTTTCTTTAGGCCCAGAAATCCCATACATTTTTGATTTTTTGCTTTGTTTTTGCTCTTTGCAACAAAGTTTTCCCCAATCTATTGCTACGAATAGAAAAATTAAAGCCTATTTTTGTTTATCATCCGTTTTCTATAAATATCAATTTCTTCATATTTATGTCATGGTTGCTTATTAATTCAAAACGTGATTCTTCGAAGGTATGTGGTATATTTTATTATTCCTAGGTATGTACATAGACGCGCTTAACAGTATTTCCTTTTTTTCTATCATTCTGTTGTCCGTCAAGATGGAAAATAAATTTAGGCTTCATCGTTCAGATATTTTTTCGTCTTGGTGAGATGGAAAAATTTCCCATCGTCTTAATTGATGAAAAAAATTATTAGTACTTATTATACTTAGCTTGATGGCTAACAAGACTGAATAATTAGATCTTGAAAATTATTGGTTTTTCAACCCAACGTCCGAGTGAAATGGGGCCTGCTGCGTTACTTTTTATTTAAAAATAGAATTGTCTGTTCATTATGAACTTTATTGTTATCATTGTTTTGTAAATAATTTGATCAATTTTCGATTCTATCACAAAATATTGTTCAATTTAATCTTCAGTTGATCGGAACCTATCGAGTTGTTATAAATTTTATTTCAACTTGGCTCATATTCTGTATGTATTCATGTCCCGACAATATCTCAGGCATGGCTCCACCGATTGATATGAAATTTGAGGAATACATTCATCTCAACTTACCAGTAGTAAGTCACTATTTTGTATAAACATCCAATAAACTGTGCATTCACAGCAAAGGTTTCAACATTAATTTGCTTGTTTCCCCAATATATCACGTATGGTTAATTGGATCAATGTGAAATTTGTGGTGTACATCTGTTTTTTAACTCAACGAAACTTTTTGCCTACATGTCGATATGTTTTAAATTTATATCGATACTTTTGCGACTGTTAGTTTGTAAAAAAAATTTTATATTCTTTAACGGGGATAAAAATGAAGAAAGAAAAATAGCAAGAGAAGAGAAAGCAAAAAAAAGTGAATGAGAAAATTGAATTTATTTTGGTAAATAATCGTTTATGAGTATGTTAACAAAGACAATTCAATCACATTTTGCTGCATAATAAATATTATAGTTCAAGAAAACAAAAAATTTTCCAGTGAATATCGTTATGTAACTGACTTCTTTTTTTTAATTGACTATTACGATTTTTAAATGTGAATAGCAGAGAATGGTCAAGTTTTTTCCAAATTAAAAATGATAAAAATAAATAAATGAGCACAAAATTGGCTCAAAAATTTGAATTTTTGTGTGTTCTAAAAATGAAAAAATACATTCTTAATTGGCAAAGTTTAATAATTGAGTTGTCGTACCAAAACTCAATATTTAATTGTCAAAGCACTCAGTTTGAAATTGAAAAAAATCAGAAAATTTCGAAAATTGATCTGATATAGGGCCTAACATTAAATTTCAGTTGGCTAAATCAATTTTCGAAATTTTATGATTGTTTAAATCCACATTAATCATTTTGACAATTAAATATTGAGTTTTGGCGCGTCAGATCAATTCCTAAACTTTGCTAATTAAGTATGTATTTTTATATTTTTAAAACTCGAAAATTTATATTTTTTAGCAGTTTTTTGATTATTATTCTGACCTTACATTTATAATTCATGCAGTCACATTTCTTTTTCTCACGTTTCGTCGTTCAATTAATATTTTGTCGATACAATCAAATAATTACGATTTTTTGTACGTCTGGGAAAATTATGTATGACTATTGATTTAGTCAAGTGAAAATGTTGCAGGAAGTGAAACTTATCTTTCTTTCTTTTCTTAGTGCAGTATGTTTTTCAGAATACAAAATAAATTAATATTATTGATAATTTTACGACTGAAGTTTTAAATTTTGTGAAAATTCTTGATTGTCCGTGTCGATTGTTGGGTTTAATTGAAGGAATTATATTTCACAAAACTTCTGCTAAATAATGGCTGCTTGGTTCATAACTGGCAATCGTAAAGCTCTACAGTTATGAGTCCGGCAATACGCCATTTTATATCCTATAGCTAAATAAGTAAATTCATTGATATTTATGCTAAATTCGAGAAATTTAATGGTTTTAGATTTTTTTATTACTTTTATAAATATTTTTTATTGTTTCACTTGAAATCTACTTTCGCCCAACAAGTAGAATGGTCAAAGAAACAAGCTTTATACTATACACAATTTTATGGGATCAAACTATACAATCAAAGTTATCGAATGCAATTGGAAAAGAATCATTGGTTGTAAAAAACTGAAATTTTGTTGAAACCTTATGTTTGCTAAAGATTTTGTGAAAATTTCGCTGAGATCGTACTATCTAAATTTTGAATGCCATATGTAAATTAAACTGTAGATACAAAATGGCGTATTACCTACTTGTATCTATAAGGCTATAGCAATCGTAGTGACTGATTAAGGAAAAGGAGGAAGTTCACCTTTCGTCACCTCAAAAAACGAATGCTGGAAATTTCCTCCCTCCCAGTAATTGATCAGTTTTTCTTGATCTCCCCTCGCCCCCTTAAAAATTCAATAAAAAAAAACTATTTATATATACTGAAGGTGCTTAACATGGCTTGAATTATTTTATATTCAATTAGCCCAAAGGTAGAAAAGAATGAGATTATTATTAAATCGGCGCTTATACTTCTTCTAAACATAATTTATTATCCGAATTTCAGTTAAGCAATATGTAGGTAGTGCTGCAATCAATCAACAGGTACGGACAATTTTTTACCTGTACACAATACGGTATTGAAACTTTACCAAATCATGAGAACAAGTTTAATTTGCATGAAAGTTTCATAAAATACAAACAGTAGGTGGCGAAGGACTAGTGGTCAAAGAGAAGCCAAATGGATGATGATGAGGAAGATGGGTTTAGCAAATAACACTTCGCAGGCTGTTTAATTTTTTAGAAAGTTCACTGAAACATTCTCTCAGTTATGATTTTGTATTTATTTTTCTTGTGAAGGCCAAACTCTTCAAAATGATACCAAATTTTTGTACCAAAAAATTTTAGTGCTGTGAAAATGAAGTGCTTTTGTAAATTTAATTAATTTTCAATTGAGGAAATCATTTGCTCGCTAAAATTGAATTCAACATTTCACTTCCTGACTTTCTGTTCGTTGAAAAAATATCAGATAGATAATTTAGAAGTGTTCTCGCGAAAATTAAATTTTGTTCAGTTTAGTGTATATATTTCGTAGGATAAGGTCACGAACAGACGAAGATTAATGACCTTTTAACCATTAACCTACCTTTCAATCTACAGAAATAAATTGTTGCCATCTTTTATAATTGTGTGATTTAATTAACAGCATAACAATTTCCACAATTTTATGCACTTCCATTTCTTTGAAACCCAAGTAAAATTTTATGGAAAGAATAATCAGCAAATTTGTTTACCTTTGTTGTTAATTTTCTCCTACCCACAAATTTTTTTTCTTCTGAACGCGTGCCAATTAATAGGTGGTTCACCTTATACTCTTTTAATGTACGGTACAAATCTAGTGACTTGGATTTGTCAAAAATGTTTGTCCATATTTTTGCGAAAACATTTACCTCTTGATCGTACAGACAACCTTCAGCATCAACGTATAACCGTATTCTAAATAGCTAATTCTGAATTTATGTAAGTTGTTGTGTACGAAGAACTATTGCTTTAAAATTACTCCGTTTTCTTCTTTACTTCATTGTTTAATTATTCGGTGCACTCTTTGCCTTTATACGGGGAGAAAAGTTATATTAAGTAGGTAGACCGAAAAACTTATTTTGTTACTCTTACGTTATTGTTTACGTCGCGTCGCTTTCCCATTAAACAAAATATTTAATTAGGTAAATTTTCTGTATGTTTCAGTTTAACATTTGTTCATGCAGCGAGCGTTTTGAGACATGAGACATGAAGACAACATATGATCATAAGGAAGATACTTTTATGTAAAAATGAATTACCATCAGCACTTTCGTTAACTGAAATTTCTTGAAATTTTCAACTTTAGGTACGATATTTAAATCAGGTTTATTTTTTTTTAGTATTAGTTTGTCTTTATTTATTTGATGTAGCCTAGGTAGTGATTTTTTACTTGATTTTTTTCTCTCAAACTGGTATGGTTAGGTGAAGCTGATCAATTATGCTAGAAAGATAAGACTATTATTTGAAGCAGTGTCATACAACCCCTTTAACATGGCTATTTCCTTGTATCGTATGAGAAGAAAAACATTTTGATAGTAAAATGGTCGGGTCAGACGTCGTATTTTTTTCTAACTATACCTGGTTAGGTAGGTTTTTTAATGACCATAAAGATTATATTTTACTCGATGAATGTAAAATTTTGACTATTTTGTTGGGGAAGTCATTTATGAGCACCCTGCAATTAGTTATAGATCGCATGCGATAATTGTAAGGTGGGTAAACCGGCTTAATTAGAAATTACTGTGAAAGAAAAGACACGAGAATAGAAAATATTTCGTGTGGTTGGTTGTACAAAAATAATTCACCCATTGATACATAATGTTGACCATGCAAAATTTCAAAATAATTTGAAGATACGATACGATTCCAGACAACGCTTCACAAAATGAGAACCGTATCATCTAGATGCTTATCATAATAAAAGAATGGTTTCAAGTAACTCTGGCAAGATGAGGGGGTAAGAAAGAAAAACCAAGAAGAGTTTTTCCAATCGTACCAGCCCATACATTTACAGATATCTGCCTCTGAAAAGACCGGGGGTGTGTCAAGTAGGGATTAAACTCTGACCAGATATGATAGTTGCAACTATTTAGGACTGCTTCACGTGTAAACTGAGACTCATCAGTGAAAAGTATCTTTTCGATGATTGTGCTATTCTCAGTAAGGAATTGGCAAAAATTCTTCTTGAGCTTGTAATTGCCTGGTTCAAGGTTCTGGACTGGTGTATGGAATGTCTGAAGACCAGCATACTGGATAGCATGGTGAACTTGACTTCTTGAAATCCCACTCTGCCTGCTTATTCCACTAACTGACAACATTGGATTTTCATCCAAAATTTTGTCCATTACATCCAGCTCAAGTGCTCGCTTTTATGATACACCAACTTCATGCCCAATAGTGAAGACACAGCCAGTCTCGTGAAGTCTTCTATGAACTGAGATAATTGTTCTTGGATCTGGTCTGTGTCCATAAAGTTGCTTGTAGTCATCAGCTGCTGCCACACCATTGGATTAATTTTTACCATACAAATAATGCATATTTGTATAGTCACGGATGGAATAAGTTGTCCCTGTGTGGGGTCAGTCATGGTTTATGTTGACACAATGGAGTAGTCAGGAAAAGATGCTGCGATTGATTTACAGATTGTTGTGAGTGCCACAAGCCCAATAAAACAGTCATAGCATTTTTCCCCATTCCATGGTAACAGAGAAATGTTTTCAAACCAGAAACATAGGACAGTTCACTGCTGAATAATTTCAATGTAAAAAAGCCAGAGAATGCCAAAGAACATGGAGAATGAGGTAGTTTGAATTTTTGTTTTTAAATACCTAATCAAAAATTCAAATAAATGAGAGTACAAAATTTCATCATTTCCTGCCATCACAAAAAAATCTTCCTATGGCACTATTTAATTTATAATAAACTAATTATTATTTGTGAAAGGAATTACCAAGCATAGTTCCAGTGGAAAATTAATTCTCATGAAAATAAGAAATGAAGGAAAAAAATTGTTGTTCTTCTTTACATCAAAAATTTTTAGGATCAAGTGATGGAAAATGATGTAATTTAATAAGATGAACAGAAAAGTATTCTTGTAAAATTTTAATACTTGTAAAATTAAAGAAGTGTTGTTAAGGCTTCAAAGTTTATAAATTATGAAATTTTCACTTAAACACTTATTTAAAGAAAAAACAATTTCATTCAATTATGAATTTAAATGACAGAAACTATTAGTTTGTTAAAAATGCAAGAAAAACTAACAGCAACAAAAATTACCTAACCTAATAACCTCAAGAGCTACAATAATTTAAAAAATGTTTGTCTCATCATAAAATTTTTTTTTGAATTTTCTGAAAAAAGTTAGTATTTTTAGAATTTTAACGCAAAATAACTTTTTAATTATAATTTTGAGTTTTGATAACAAAGAAGGTTATACAATTTTTTGTTGGTCTTATTAAGTACTCCAGGTCTACATAATGAATGAAAGTATAGAGTCCTTAATGAAGTTGTACTTGATGGACAAAAAAATAAGTTTTTTAGCCTTTTCACAAAAATCATGTTTTTCACATTTTCATGAAGGATTCTACTACTTCAATTTTGAGAATAGACAAAAGAATATAAGAACATTTTTTATTCATCCATGTCTGTACTTCAACTTAACATAACTGAAATTATTATTTCACTAATGGTTTTCTTCTCTACACGTGAAGAAAATATAAGGTATTTTTGAGATTTTAATATCTTCGTAGCCCCTTCAATTTTCAAGTATGCAACTTTTTATACATAACTTTTTTGTTTGTCCCACCAAATCCTATAAGCAGCTTCCGAGACTGCAATCGAAACTGGGACACCCTGTATAAAAGAAGTAGACGTCTTATTCACTCAGTCATCACTTTTCAGCCAAAGGTGATGAAGGGTGAAATGTATTTTTATGTCGAAAAGATTTTTTGCTTCATCATATTACTTCATCTATTTTTTAAAAATCACTCTCTGAATTTTCGGAAATTCATCGTCTGAGGGGGTGAAATGTATTTTTACATTTTTTTCAGTATATTTGTTTCACATGATGAGATATCAAAGAGATTTTAGCTAGAAAATAGTACTTCATATGCATTCCTTAAAAATAAATTTCTGATTTTTTCCCTAAGAGGGTGAACTTATCGCAGGCAAAAAGGTGATGGTTATGCTATTATTTCATAAAGGTCATAAATTTTATACATAGCAATGGGTTGAAAGTGAACGGATAGATTTTGATGGCCAATAATTTCTCTCTTCGAATTCTTCAATTTAATTAGTGAGGAAAATTATTGTGAGGACTCACCGATTCAGCCAAATAGATTGCCATATTTTATTGCATTATTTTTTTACAACAATCGGTCTCAATGTTTGATCTTTCCTAGTTATATTACAGAAACATCACCGCTTCATTAAATACTCTGATACTCGATATATGTAATTTACGATTTTTAGTTTTATTACAAAAATACCGAGCACCTGCTCAGTTTTTACTAACAGAAGTTATTTGACCATCTTGATGATAGAGTGAAATCATTCCAATCATCCTAAATTACACGAAAATTTGTTGGTTGCTTTTGAATACCTACTTGAAAAACGTGTGTCAAAGAGCTCAGACGACACTCTAGTAAGTACGTATTCTATAAAAATCTACTTATTAATCTTGGTGTTATTGAACTACCTGTGGTGGGTAAGTAAGTTTTTCATTTCGTAACTCCAGGAATCTTCTAGAGCTAAAAATTCCCAATTCATAATTATATACAAATCAATTTCTTCTTACCATGGTATTGGTCGTAATTTTTGTTGGATAGTCACCAAATTTAGTACGAACATTAGTGCTAATCCAAGAACCCGACCTATTCATTTTCGGTACTTCCTATAACTCTATTTAAGTCTTCATTATTCGCCGATGTCCCTTCCATCGAACATGTGAAATTCAGATAGATTTACATACGTTGTGGCGACTTGGTTACCAGTCTGCATGAAAACCCATCTTTTTATATGAATAAAAATTTTTAAGTATTTCTTTAGAAAATCTACGTATTCGTTTTATGACTTCAACAAAATTTTGGTATTATTCGCTGAAATTCATATAGGTAATTATATATTTATACTTAATAATGTGTATTCCATTTTCTTGTTACCCTACGGTATTGGTCGCAATTTTTGTCGGGTAGTCACGAAATTTGTACAAGCAATAGTGCTAAATCAAGGACCAGACCTAATGATTTTGGTGTGGACTGACCGGATGGTACTTTCGGTACTGGTATTTTAATTTTTATTTTGGCTTTAAAATGCTTAATATTTTGGACCAATTGCTATGAAATTTGAAAAAAATATTTATTTCAGTCTATTGTAACATGCCACCAATTTTCATGCGTATCGGTACAGCGTACATTTTTGTTTCGATTTTGAAAGGGGTCGTGGTTTTAAACTGTGTAATTTTGAGTCAACAGCTGAAAAATTTAATTTATGCAATTATTTATTGAAAACCTACTTTTTCTAAAAGAGCTGCTGCTGCTGTGTAAGAGTTTTTTTTGTATAAGGAATATCGCAATCATTGAAACTTGAAATTTTATGACAAGCGTCTGTGATTACAGAAAAAAATTCAGTAGTATCTGGGGTTTGAACATGGCTTATTGAGCTCTTAAGCCCAGTTATAAAGCCGAAAGCCACGGAACAACTTGCTAAATCTTCTGTTTCTATCGCACTATAGAACAGGATGGTAAAAAACCTATAACAACACAAATAAATTACCCTATGTCTGAATTTAGACTTTTCTAATTGAATGTGTTGCTTTTTTTTCTCATTGTGGTGTTCGAATACATCTTATTTGAGTTCGAATTGAAAAGAAATTAATATTTAGGTTTCAGCTTTGATTTTCCTTTGAATTTTAAACAATCTATTGTTGCTCTTTTTCTTTTGAAAATAAACATCTAATTCAGAGTCCTACCTATTATTTTTATATTGAAAGTTCTAATTGTTATATGAATTGACATTTGATGGTTTTATGTTTTGAAACGGTTCCTTTTTTATGATAATCAAATCTCGTTAATAAATACATATCTTTCATTAGCTATAGAAGATTTGCCCTAAATGTTAATGGATTGTAGCCATATACTATTATCGTCATGTTATTCGTGTTTTGATACAGTTTTCATCTCTTCATTCCATAAACGGTGGGTAAGCGTTGTTAGCAGTTGATGGAATTAATAATGCGATCGCTGTTGGGCGGCAATAAACCTTTCAATGTTGAATTGTTAGTTATATATCTTTACTCACGCTAAATATAAATTATTTTTAAGGTTTGCTGTAAAAAATAAGCTCTCATATATTATCTGTATTTTTACTAACTAATCGTATTATTGTCCATAAAATATAGTCGCCTAAAAATTGTTAGTGCAGTTCCAACCCTTCATTTTGGCCGTATGTTTTTTTTTTTTTCACTCAGAAATTTCTTATAAAATACATTTCTAAATTTATCATTCAGTTTCGTGGCATTTGAGATGTTGGCTAAATTGGTTATAGAATGACGAATATATAATAATACTCATAAATAGACTAGATACCTTACCTACCTACGTAATTTGATCTATGTATGGTAGTACTTTTCCTGTAAACATTTCTGTTATTTTTTTGTTTTTTTCAAAATAAAGAAAAGTACAGTCTTTTTTTATTATTTTGTCATGAAATAACGATTTATGCTGTTTATCTCCATGTTTTCATCATCAATGTCTTCAACGTCAAACTAAGTTATTGGTTCGAGTTAACTTCATTTGATACATTTACTCAGGAAATTTTTTGTCGTGGTGAAATAGTAAATTATACCAATTTTTTTTTTTTCGTAATCTTGAATCTACAAGTGGCAGTAAAATTCCCAAAAAGAAAAGGAAGCTATAGAAACAATGACTAGGCTACCACTTTTTGCATAAATACGTAAAAACGTGTAATCACTTGTCAGTATCTCTGACATACTTACTTAGCAAAAAGAATAATTTCATTGACATATTTCGAAAATTTTTGATAAACCTTGAAATTTTTGTCGATGTAGATGATTTTATTGTGGTCCCAAGAACATGAAATTTGAAGCCAGCTCATTCCCGTAGTTACCTATGTTAAATTCGAATTTTTTCTTCTGGAAGCCTCGCACCCCAACCTAAATGTCATCGAATTAAAGCATTAGTAAAATCATTCGTAAATGATTCTTAATTTACCAATAATTTTCGTACTGCAATATACCTATTTTCAAATTGAGGAGGCGGAGCTATAAAAATGGAATTTTAGGCTAAATATTTTAGGAGACCTATGGTTTTTAGTACTTGAAACTGAAACTCAGATTGTCTGTAAGATTAAACAAGCTTCTGACAAGGGCCTAATTTAAATCGTTTAAAATCGAACTTGACCAGTACTTTAGTTGGGAAAATATTAAATAACTTGGTGAGGGATCTGCATAGTGTAGTGTTTTTTTTATTGGCCTTGAAATCCGAAAGTTTTGTGTTATTCTCGATCCTATAAGGGGATGTATTCGTTTTGTTTCAGTTGGATCAAAAAATTCAAAACTATAGGTAACCGGATCTCGACAATCTCTCCCCTTTTTCAACATCACATGTACTCCAAATTCTGGGTGAAAATTGCCAGTTTTCTGAAGCCCCTCCTAAAAAAAATATGTGATTAGTTTTTGTTGATTTTAAGAGTCATACTATGGGCCATATTTTTAAACGTTTTTTTCCTAAGTGAAAGCACTTAAGTAACCTCTCCCCTTTACTAAAGTACTTAAATAATTTAATCACTGATAAAAAATCACTTAAGTGGTTTTTTTTTCACTGAGGAGTCGAGTAAGAATATGGACCCCAATTCTATTAGAGATTATACATTTGGGCTCCTATAACACCGAAAAAGAACCTGGCATGAAAAATCGTGTGTATTTTTTGATAGTGGTGGTATTTTGATGAAGGGGGCGGACTGGAAGAAGCATTCAAGAATATGTGGACTCTCCTCTTACGGTCCTTATAATCGAGCTATTTACGCCTTCCATTCTGTTATATTTGGTGAAATATTTAAAGTTTATTTCCATCGAGACTATTCAATTATTTGTAAAAAATACTTCAACCATTTCCGTACATTTTCTTCACAGAAAGATCTCTAACGTTTTCAGAAGCTGAAAATCTATTATATTCTGAAAATTCTAACATAGACCATTAATTTGAAATATAACTTTTCTGTTTTCCGTGTAACGAGGGACTTTTGTGAATACGACATTTTAAAAGGTCATGAAAATTGCATGCATAAGTTGTTCGCATACATTTTTATACACCAGTAATTTCAAATAATTTATAGTTAAACTGTCTAAAAGAGAAATAGGCATAACTCACCTCGAGAAATTACTTTTCCTTCTATTAAAAGTATTACCATATTATTCGTGAATTACGGCATGAAAAATTTTGAAGAACCATTATTTTTTCAAGAAGTGTAGACTTTTTCTAATTTTTTGTTTCAGTACCGGCCTACTCCAATTTTTAACGCTTGTTATGGGGTAACTGGATGCATAGAATAAAATCAAAAATCAAAGTTTCCAATTTTCAGCCTTTACACTTCATATTGTTTTTTCACCCAGCATTTATTTAAGTAGGTACTTGTGTTTCAATTTTTGTCAGCATTGATAGCAACAATTGACGTACAAACTATTTTCTCAGCAATGGAAGTTTGTTTGTTGAAAAATTGAGATAACCATGTTTTTCATGATAGAACTTTTTAGGTTCACATCGTCTTGAACGACATTATAATTAGCTTCGCTGAACAGAATTCTTTTCCATTTCTCTGTAATTTTTTGTGGGCCTTGTAAATCTCTGAAAACGGAAACTTTGCTATGACTCCTTTTACACTTTTTTTCTCGCAACTATTATTATACATTGCATTTAAAAATTTTTTGTTTTGTTTGTACTGCACGCTTAGGTTTATCAGCGTACTGTGAAGATGTTTGTTAGCATTCATGAAACTTTTGATGTTACTCTGACAAATCTTAGTTCAAGTAAAGTTTAATAAAATTTGTCACTCAACTTGATTGCGAACGTTAAATTAATGAACGCTGTACCGGCGATGTACATTTTTATCCTTTACTAGGTGTAACCTACGGCCGTTTCGTTCGCAGTTATAGAGCAAGTGAATACTAAAGTTACCATTTACTCAAAAAAAGGTATCTTCAAACTCAATACACATTTGGAGTAATGTGGTCCAGTGGATAATTACAGAAATTTGGGGTCGAAATCATTTCAATAAAGGACCTCCTGCGATAAATCTAATTCATCTTCTCTCACCATGTTCCTCCCCCTTTAAAGCTTCTGCAGAATAATAAATATAGATAGGTTATGTTGCTACAGTTTTAGAGGTGTGGACTAAAACTTACAATTAGTAATTATTTTTTATTTATTTATTTTTGTTTTAAACGGACAAAAAGCTTCTTGCAAGAAGTATTTGTTCTGTATAAGTACTTTTACATTTCTAATTTTCCCATTGTATGTTTTACACCTCTTATTAAGTTTTGTGTTTGTTGTTTTAAATAAACAGTAACCAAAAATGGGAGAAAATAATCTAAAAATTTGTTAAAGTTGTGGAGATCTGAACTCGTCCCCTCAGGGAACCCTTGGCTTGGTAGAATAATGCCTTACCTATTGGGCTACAGGTAATCAGACAATAATGAGCGATTTTGTTGTCTTACTGAACATACCATAGTGCAACACAGCTATTACGTTTTATTCTTGTTTTTTTTTTTTATTATCTCGTGATTGATTCATCCTTGGTGAAAACGGATGATGGAAATGAATTTGTAAATAATAAATGGGGATGGTTAGTCACTGAAAATTTTTTATCAACTATGTGAATAAAAAGTGCTCTTTTTTCTTCCAGCCCATGAGTAAAAAAAAAAACCTTTTGCCGAAAGTCATATCATAGGGAGAAAAGTAATTATTTTTCTCCCTGGAAGAAAAATAAATACTTTTCTCTTTGTTTTTAACGTGAAAATCATCATCAGAGTAGATTCCTATTACAAGCTATGATTGGTGTGTGGGTGCATATGACTTGGGATTGAAAAAAAAAATGAAAATTACTTGGTTTTTTTGTTTGCATAGTTAGTAAAATACTTTAATATACCAAGATGAGAATTAAATGATTGAGGATGAGTTGCAAATGTTGTGGTCTGAGCCAAAAGTGAGTGCTTTAATTGCACGAGTTGTCGTCACTACTTTTCTTTCTTGTATAGTAATGTACTCTTCTACTATCATTCTTTTTTTTTTTTGGAAATAAATAACAATTTAAAAAATGGCCAACTTCTCATTAATTTGTAATTTTTTGTTGGTTTATGTTTGAAAAAGTAATTATGGGGATCATACCAGTTTGAGGTATTAGGGGTTTGGCCTTATAAATGACAGTCACCACTGTAAGGTTAACTAATTTGGTGTGCTGCACGTTAAACACAATAGTGTTTGTTCGTTTTCAATTACTTTCATTTTCATACAAGTATGTTGCAATTATCAGATTGTGACAAATTAAGAGTAAATTCTCGGGGTAATGTCATGGACTGGATTATCAGTTTATGTGTTGCATTTATCGCTTGTCATAGCAATGGTAAATACGAAGCAATTAGTTATCTCACAGGCATATGTATTTTCTACATATTTGTGTTTGTGTGCTTATAAGGAGACAGTATAAAAGGCCACAAAAATTTAGGCTAAATCGCTAATATTTGCTAGGTTTTGGCTCCCCCATACTTGGTGTATGAAGTGGTGAACATGCAAACTGCAGACTACCTTCTGTAGTGGAATATTTTTCTGTAACGTAAAGTATTCCAGTGTAATGAAGATAAAAGCAAGGCCTTTGAGAGGGAGGGGGAAAAGGTACCAAAGGTACCGGCTCATACATTTTTAGGGGGCCTCGAATGGCCTTAATTTAGAAATAAGTTGTAATTTTTAAGTATAAACGGTGAAAATGGGCGTCAGGACCTATCCATGATGAGGTTTTTGGGAGTAAATTTTCCGAAGGTTTGAAAAAAACCCACTAAAATACATGTTTTAGAACCCAAAACGTATTTAAAAAATTTATTTTGTGAGAAAAGCGAGAGAAATTGTTTTCTGAATTTATAATCTCATTTCATAGACAAATCCTGCAGCTGGAGCTAAGAGGGGCCCTTCAGTTTATTTCTCCTTGGCCTGAAATTTCTCTCTGAGGCCCTGGATAAAAAAACTATTTTTTATTGTCTATCCCATTAAAATTTTTCGTCTTTGGAAGGGTACCAATCGTAACTTTCTAGCTAAAATATTTGCTAAGGAATTCTGAAACGAAAGTGGAGAAGTTATTTTCAAAATTAAAATGTTGGGAATGTTGTAAAAATTGCGGATAAATATACCAAAATTGGAATTGAATTTTATTAAACAGATGAAGTACTTCTTCAAGTTGTTTGTAAAGTGATTCATCTAAATCGATGTATCTTTCATATTATTTTAACTGACCCCTTAAAAAATTCTAACTTTTACCAAAATATAATACCTCTAAGAAAATCGATTTTAATTTGTACATTTTTAAGATTGATGTTTCTGCGCATTTTTAATCTAACATTTAATATTTTGTATAGCATCTCACGTTTACTCTCGCGATTGAGTAGAACTTCGTTATTAACTATCTAAAAATGAATAAATTTATTCAATCTCTAAACGATATTTGTCACCAATTTCTATCAATGGGATGTGCTAACGTGAATTATGTTATAGTTACCTACATGTAATTTTTTTTAATCGAGAAAATCATCGAAAACAAGAGTACGAATAAAAACCTATAATTATTGTATACATCTTTCTCCATTCAATCATAAATTGTTATGCCTGTTGATAAAAATAAATTTCCCTCAGAATACTCAATTGCCTGAGGCGTCAGCTTATCTTTTCTTTATATTTTGCTTCGAATTATTGATTGTTAAAATTGATATGCTTACTGGAAAAGGAGAGTTCAAATTTAAAAGAATTTTGAAATTTTAGTGCAGAATTTAAGGGAATAGGTTATAGCATAAACGAAACTACTTCGTTTTGACTGAATTTCAATTTATGAACGTATACGTATGACAATCGCTAATTTTACGTTAACATTATCTTGGAGGTAAGCCATTTTGAAAGACCGGATGAATAATTCTATTGTTAATATCACGTTTAAATGTTCAAAATGTTTATTTAAACATTCGTACATCTGTCTAAATTTTCGTTCTTTACAGTCAGTTATGCCCACTAAAGTTATCGGTGAGTTTCTTATGTAAATCAACTCGAAAGACTCATTACTGTATCTTTAATTTGACTTTTACGACTTCTATGTTTCATTTTTGTGCTGATTTAACTGAATAAGTAGTTCTGAAAATATGTAATAAATTCAAACGGTTGATATTATTCGGAAGAAAATTTAGGTTTACGTCACTGAACTATGACGAAAATTTTCAACAACTCTCAAAAATACGTATTTCAGGTAGTTGTTTTTTTTTCATTTTTCCCTTTTTTTAAATTTTTTAATTTCTATTCAGCTGGGAAATTGGCAGAAAATGTCGTTATTTTCACTTCATTCCATACGAAGTATTGAAAATAGAGCTTTGAAGTTTCAATGTTTAGAATAAAATAATGTGGATGTGTTAGTTTGAGTTAATTTTTTAAGCTTTTGGTTCTCAACCATCTGCTATACGACAATTTCATGTACAAATATGAAATTCTCGTTTGAGACACAAATTTTCAAAATATACTTTTGTTGACAGTTGTTTCCTCATTACTGTCCTGCCAATTATTATCTTTTGTGATTTTTTTTTCTTCCAATGGCGGAAGAAGTATTCATTGTTTTCAATGAAAGAACAGCTCGTTGTGGAATTTTTGTTTATTTTTTAGAAATCATTCACTTGATAAACATTTAAATTTTACTCTCCGATTTTTTTTTATTGTATTTTTCAGTGTCTCAAATAAACGCAAAAAAACAGCGAAGTTGGGAAAATTTGAAATTTGACTCTAAATTTTTTCACTTAGTGAATTTTCGTTCCATAGATTAGTCAAAATATGAAAAAATAAATACGAAAACAATAATACCGTATGTACGAAATTCTATTATTCACCGTGGGGTAAAAACTGAACACAAAAAAAAAAAAAGAAGAAGAAAATCTACGAATTCAATGAAACCTAAATTTCAAACCTTAAATCAACAGGCTTCGAAGTTTAACAAAGCAAATATATCATGAAGTGCTGAGTTCGAATTTTATGTCATTTTCATCATTTAATCCGTTTATTGTCTTCCTGTGTATTTCATACTATAGCTCCACATTAGTGATGTGATAAGTTTAATTTAATACATTTTTAGGGATTGCACATTGATGTCAGTGTTTTTCATTGGTTGAGCTCTTGTCTTGACTTGAATATATAACTAATACAAGAAAAAAATATTTTTTAAGAATTTTATATCTTCCTGTGAATGGGGTGTTGTGTTGAAAGTTATAGTGGGATGAATGAAATTAATTTAAAAATAGGTATTTTAATAACTTAACACTATTATTGGATCTATATAATAGGAGATATCTAGCTAAATGTTATTCTGTTATCTACTTATATTCATGCAGACGCTTTGAAATAATGACGGGGATAATGGAGAGAACTTGGTCTTCAGAAAAACTTGTCGCGTATACTTGCTACTTACAGACTACTTCTAAAATTATGAAATATTGAACATGCTCTTGCACTTCACGCCTCTCACTTTACCCCCCTCAAGGTACTCCCATAACCTGCCTCTAGCCTGATATCTCTTCATACCACTCAATTTTCAAATTTATCATCCGGGCTTCCATAGCAAAGACTTTGTTTCCTGTCACTTTTCCTGATCGGCCATCTTGTTATTTTGAGGTTTGAAACCATCAGGATTTCTCATAAAGATATATTCTAGAGAGGTGTATTAATGAAAATCAGTGAATTTAAGTTAGAGCCCGAATTACAAGCGAAATTGTTTCAATATTCATAACTAGATTTTGTAATTAGGATTTTTTATATACGTCATCATCCTTGGTAATAATATATAATTATGTTTATGTTTTTTTTTTACTAGAAAATTTCAACTTGCAAATGTGAATATTTCATAAAATTTATATTAGAAAACGCTACCTGTCGTCGTATTATAACATACAATATTGCTACAAAAAAACAATTGTTTTTTAAAATTCTTGTATTGAGTGATTTTTTGTTGCAACCTTCTGCAGACATTAATGAAGAAAAAAGGATACTACGGAAGTTATCATACCATTTTCATGTTTAATTTTATATGCTTTTTGAATTTGATTGCAATTTTTATGTACCACCCTGAAGATACTCTCTTTTAATTTTGAATATTATTTTCTGTATGTGATCAGCACTTCCAAGCAAAAGAGATGATACTTTTTGTTCATAGCATTTGATTCACATGACCTAAAAACGTACGCAAATTCTTTTATTGGTCATTACCAACAGAACATCTATTGTTTTTGCATGCTTCCCTTTATTTTTTCTACCGTTTCTATTCAAATTCAAAACTATTGTCCTACGGAAAAGCCTAACTAGAATGATCACTAGTTCCCACACGCCTTGACTCCTAGAATTTCGGCTGATAAATCAATGGTTTAACAGCTTTGTTCATTCCCCTAGAGAAGGCTTCTTCACTTAATCTGTCCCAACCCTTATTTTGATGTTAAATCAAAATTTACCTTAATTTTACTTCTGGATTGGCAGCGCCAAGGCTAACATCTAACTCCAGTTCAGTCAGTTTTCTTAAAGTTTCTTGAAAGAGTTCGAAGACATGAAATATTTAATTAAGTTACAATTTATTTAAATTAAATTAAATTGTTAGACCAACCGAAAGTTCCATGTCTAATGTGTATTTAAATAAATTTATTGAAATTGACTAAACAATTTTAATTCAATATTCAAAATTATCTCATCGATAGTGTCAGTCAATTGATAAATTAAAGACACCCATTTGAAGATTGTCACCTCCTGGCACAAAACACAATATTTTGTTTTGACACTTGAACATCACGAATATTCTCTTTGCATTATGTGAGCGCCCGCTTTTACCTCTTAACTGATGCTAACTTACATAATTTTATGAGGATCACATTATCACCATTTTCCGCGTTCTATGAGAATTGGTTAACCTTCGAAGACCAGTCATCATTACATCTCATTCATTCTTCCTTTGATAAACTTACCGAAAAAAAAAAAAAAAAAAGTTAAGAAGCAATAATGTAATAAAAAAAAAAATCGTGGTTTTCATGATTATAAAATACGTCTTAAATATTTCAACGGCCTTAAAGATAAAAATAATTCTACTATATTTTTTTATTCAAAAAAAAGAAAAAAAGAAAAGAAAAAACGGAGAAAAAAGTAATATAGAAGTTATAAATAAAACACGTGCTAAAATTATCTCTATAAATATCTATACAAAGTTTGAAAATTCACTAAATAAAATCAGTTCTGTGATGATTTTACGTAAAAATCGAGTATTGGTAATTTAAAATTTAATGAGATATAATTTAAGGTTAAATTGTAGTGTTTAAGTTTCATTCGCAAAAGTAAGGAAAAAAATAGCTTTGATAAATTTATCGAAAAGCATACGTGTTTTGGATAGATTGTGCAATAATTGGGAGGTGTGTATAAATGTTCGTTTATCGGGCGTTAACTTCTTTTTGGCAAGCAACCATTTATAACCTGCGACCAAAAGAAAATTATTGATTTATGGTGTGAATTGCTTTCCTAAAAACCACAATAACCTTCGTTAAATTTTTTACTGAAAAATGAATAATTTATAGGAAATTTGGTCTAACTAATTTTTTACTTGATGAATTGATAAGTTTTCAGTTCCTTTGTAAAACTTATGTGAATTGTGGTCAAAAAACATTTTTTTTCATAATTCGTCGGCTGGAGATGAATTTACTCGTATTTATAATATATTTAATGAGGGAACAGGACTAAAAAGAAAATCAGAAGTTTTCTAGTTTTGTAATCTCCACAGTTCCACCACCCTTTACTAGCCTCACATAAAAATAATTAATTAATTACTATAATTAGGTTTACTATATTGTTATAACGCATAAGATAAGACGAAAGGTTCGCTATTTTGAGATGATGACTCGATCTTTCGTAGTAAAAATATCGATATGTTTCATTAATCGTTTGAAATTTGAAATAAAGGCAGAAAAAATATGGTAGGTAACTTACTTTCTGTGAAAAGCTCAAATCATTTTATTGTTCGAGGTTGAAAATATTAGATAGGTACTTACAGATATATGTTTATCAAAAATTATTCTCTTAAAGGAATGATACTGTATGAATTTCTGAGTATTATAATACTCTTGGTTACGCAGCCTGATGTGGGTTGATAAAATAATATTACTTTACATAAAACCTATACGTTGTTTATCCAAATTTTGGCTTCGTTAACAGGACGTGTGAAAAAATTACAGAGGCTTGCAAAGGGGCATGTTTCGTCGAAATTATTGTTTATTTAAATTTCGTCGTAATTTTTACTTTGTAAGTGTAAATATGGAACAGCATGGTCAATTTAGATAAAAATGAATAAAAATAACCATGCTCATCAAAAATATCAGGTTTTTGTCCTACATTATTTACAATTAGATTATTTTTGTTCTTACTTCGGACTAAAATTTAGGCTGGCAATTTTCATCGTCTGCTCTATAATTACGTTTAGGTTCATCCATTCATTTCTTGTTTCCTTCTTTCCTTCCTTCCTTCCTTCCTTCCTTCCTTCCTTCCTTCCTTCCTTCCTTCCTTCCTTCCTTCCTTCCTTCCTTTATTCCTTCATTCATTCATTTATTCACTTATTTATTCATTCTTACGCTTTAATTTATTTCACTTTATTCTTATCTTTGTAAGAAGTGAAGTGAATTCCGAGGTTTGAGTATTTTTATCTCTATAAAAAAAATAAATAAAATGGGAAAAAAAAGTAAAATTAAAACTTCTCTGTGTGTAAATAATGTGAATGCATAATTTTAAAAAACTGTAGCGCAGCAACTTCTTCCACAAAAGCAGGTGTTCAAAATTCATTAATATTTCTCAATTCTAGGGCAGCAAGTAGCAAGCTCTGCTAGAAAAACAAAGTTTTCAACGGACTTGAAAATGTTTTGATGTTTTGATACTTGGGTAACAGTCTTTTTTATTTATGAGGTTAATGTCTGATTTTTTATAATTTGAAAACTCACTAAAACTTTTTGCTCAGATTATTTGCAGGACTTAAAAAACTTGATTTTGAGTATTTTATACCATCGGACATTTTCAATATTTTTACGTACGATTAATTTGGTTCAGCTGACGAAACAATGATATGTGTCTCTTAAGTAGGTAAATAGGCTATAAAATTAAAAAGACATTTGAAACTTTTAATGAATTTTTTGCAGTGGTTTGCTTCTGCGGATTTTTCTCAAAAACGTATTGTCGAACCCTACAAAATTGGTAAAGAAAATCAAAATCGATTAAATAGAACTGCCAAAAAAATTATTTTGTAAAAAATCAAAAATGGATTTTTCGCCGCGACCTTGGACTTTTGGATGTTCATATTTGGCTAGGAATACTTTTGGGATGAAAGTAATATTAAAAAAAAAAAAGTTAAAATCGGAGCGAAGACCAATTTCCCATGCTTATCCAGCTAAGGGTTTTTTGCCAGAACTTATTTTAATTATTAATATTTTTCATTATCCCTTCCTTATCTAATCTTGGAAAATATTTGGAACAAAAACAGCAATAACAAGTAAATAAGTGTTGAGGCATGAATTTCAATTATTTCTATCCTCGTTACGAAGTTTTAAATGATTTTCATGGAGTGAATCACTTAAGAGCAATCATTTTTTTCCTTTTCCTAAAAACCGGTTTCTTACAATAGGATGCAAATACACGAGGAAGAGATGGCAAAACTTCATTGTCAGACGATTCGCAGTTTTACTGCAGTGGTAAAATATAAATTTAGGCATTCATTTCGCTATTGAGATGCAATTTAAATGTGTGAAGGATGATTTTTCAAGTTCACTTCTGTAGTTCTAATTTAATCTGTGTGCAAATTTCCAAAGTAAATATTTGCGTACAATTTTTAAACCTGAAATCGCAGTTGGTGACTAGTATTATTGAGCATGACATGAAAACCGAATTTAGTCGATGTGAAGTGGATTCTCGAAGGAATCCAAATATAGGGAGTACCTTTATCTCCGTCTTTCTAGTTTATTGTATTTTTGCTTCGCCGTTTGGCTTCCTTCTGGTTTGGTTCATTACTCCGTAGAGAAAATGACCTATCCATCAACAGCTTATAACCGAATTTCTCTTTTTTCTCACCGCGACTAGTAACTAAACTAGTTCACTCGAAAACCAGTATTTTAGCCAACAAATAAAATGTATTAGTTTTTACGAAGTTTTTCCAATTTTTTGAAAGAAAATCGTTTCCTTTTCCTTCAAACTCGTTTTGTCTATGGAAAATTAAATTATGAAAAAAGTTTATCCATTCGAAATACAAGTCGTTCGATGCTTTCGAATTTTCTGGAGATATCTTATTTTAATTTACTTAATAGTCTGTTCCCCTGAGGTCCGTAGATACCTATACAATATAACGTAGTGTTTGACTTGTAAACTCGAAGTTCAAGTACGCTATCAAGTATAGGTGGGTACTACGACTGATTAAAACACGCATGATTCACGATTTTTTGTTCGATCTTTATCAGTTTAAATTAATTTTTGATTATTTTAATGGCTAGTTGTGTTAATTTTTTCGCCCATAAAAATCTGAAGAAGCTATGTTCGTTCTTTGGTTGCTCTACGAGGGAGGCAGACCTCTGAGTTTTCAAATTGGGTCAATAAAGACAGCGATTCATCCGAATCGATTACTCTCTAATTTTTTTCACATTTTATACTTGCTGGCCATTAAAATTCAAGGTCTTATTTTATAAAAATATTGTAAAATTTTTTACTATATGTACCCTGCATTCAAAAATGGCTTTATTACCTAAATATTAGGTATCAAACACTTTGTGCATTTGTCAAATCTAAAAAAAAAAGACGGTATTCCTTTGAGAATTTTGATGACGAATTTTTTTTTTCTTGATAATTGTTAATTAATCTATTTTTATTTGATTGTAAGATGATGGATTTGTTTTCCGTATCATCAGATTTAAAATCTATTTTATTACAATTTAAAAAAAAATCCCTATGGCACACCGTTCGGAAAGGTATATTTTGCCTGAAATAAACTTGTTTTTCAATTTAAGTGAGTGTATTACGGATTGCATTCTTTATAGATTTTTAGAATTTTGTACTATAAATAAAATTTCAAAAATCAGTAATTTTGAATCTGATGGGCGGATTCGGTTCTTTTTCAAATTTGACTGAGTTGTAAACCCAAAGTAAGTATAGGTACCTATGTTAAATTTAGTCTCTATCCATGAAGAATTACGCACTCCAGTTTGTCTAAATTTTAACTTCAAACAGCCCCCATACAGAAACCAATGAACAGATTTGGCCATCTTTGAACTTGACCAAGACATGAACCCTATGTATATATTTTCCAGATTTCGACTCGATCCAAATCGTGACTTGTCCCTCTCCGCGATATATAGATTCTACGAAATCCACATATAAGTATCAAAAAATTGTTTTTGTAATATTATCTATATTCTCAAGAATACTTCAAAAAAATTTTAACCTCGTAATCCATTTTGTTGAATAGTTTTTTATTTTAATTAACAAAAATCATCATCATTGGAATTTTGAACTCATAATTATCCATTCTTTTTTGTCACATTAATGATGAAGTGAAAGTCTATAAATATCAATTCGTAAATTTTTTAATGCTTGAAAATCGTGCTTAAATTTTGAAAATAAATACGCCTATACATATAATTCTTCCTTGTTCGTCGAGGTCGCGTTATGAAGATAATTGGTATCAAATTTCGTTGCTGCTCATCTGAATGTACATAACATATACTTCCAGCAGGAAGTTTTTTTCAGTTGAAATATGATCGGAAAATTGGGTGTTTTTTTATAACCTTGAGAATCCCCTCTGCCTTTTCTTCATTTTAGTAGCCTAAAAAAAATACGAAAATTTTGATTTGCATTACTCATTTTAACGTAACATTATTCGTTGTGCGTGGGTTCCTGTTTCTGTGCATTGAAATTTTTAATAACTTCTAGTCTTCGAGTTAAAACTGATATTATGGGTTTATGTTAGGTCAAATTGTTTTTATTTTTTTGTTCCTGCGCTAGTATTTGTTCGTAATATCAAATGTTGATCTGGATCAAAATGCATTCTGACACCTTTAAAAATTACTTAATCATAATTTGATTGTTGCAGCTAATTTTACTTAAGATGAGGGCTTTATATCAAATTGTTGTGTATTAATATTCCCAAAAGTTCTCTATTCCTATTTTATTTTCAAAAAAAAAAGAAAAAAACTCTTAATTCATTGAATTATCTCAATTTTGTGAGGATTAAATGGGTTCTTTCAAGATAAAAATATTTTTACAATGTTATTTTTTCAAAAAAAAAAAAAAGTGATTTGACCAAAAATTTCTCAAAAGGTAATGAAGGCATGACTGAAGGCAAAATATAATTTACTGCGCCTCTTATCGTCTTCCCTGCCCAGGGAATATAAAAACAAAAAATAGAAAAAAATATTTTTGAAAATTTTCTTAAATTCTCCCTTCTCGCCACCCTATACAAATTTCGTAGTTTGACATTGTACTCGAGCTAAATTCTTTGTTAAATTCTTGCTACTACGAACCCCTATAAAATTAAGAAAATGTTCCACTGATCGATTCATTTCAAATTTTTATGAGTTCTGAAGATGTCTTCTGTGGTTCTTCCTTCAAACTCAAAGTTTTTTAGATTAATTAAAACAGTCATCCTCCTCTCTGATTTATGGTGGAATTTGTTATAAAATATTCATCCATTCATTTGTTTTTATCGACAGAAAATGTAGGAGAAATACAAATTTTTCGTCAAGGAACTGTAATTATCTTTTTTGAACAGATTTGTTTTGCCAGTTTTTTACGTCGATTTCTGTTTGAGGGGATAGATTGATAAAGAATTTAGTTTTTGAAAGAAAATTCGTTCAGGTTAGTACCTACTTAATTGATTACTTAATTAATATTAAATATTCATCCTAAATGTTGATATTAAAAAGTTAGCGCTCTGTTCATATCCCAAAATTCATTCGTTTTTTAATGTTGAGTACTATTGGAATCTTACGTGAGGTTGCTGCGTATGCAAAAAAAATAAGGGCGGTTTCGAAAACTTCGGAAAGGCAGGCAAAAACCTTTTCTAATATGGGATGAAGAGATACTACAAAATGTTTGGTAGAGAAGAAATTTCAGGAGAAGTTTTGATTCCTAATCTCTTCCGTTTTAAAAACATTGGTGATTTGATTCAAAAGAATTTCAAATAGACGAAATTGCGTGAGTTTTCAAATGCAAAAATTTTCTTTTCATTCGTAAGGAAAGAGCCATAAATTTTCGATAATATTTAAAATTATCAGCCTATGCTCTTCTTTTCATGAAAGTTTTGCATTAAATTCATCTAAAACTTTAGTAAAATAAACAAAATGTAGCATACATACATATAATCTTCGATATTTACCGACTGAATCATAGATACTTAATTCATCTTCCGATAATTTTTTTCATTCTGACTTAAGTAAAATTTCCTGGAAGAAGGTGGACTTAAAAAAATTATATTTTGTGGTTATATGTATATTTTATTTCTGCTTGGATATATTTGCAAGCCTACAAATTTTGTAAATTTGTAATGGAAATTTATTTGTGGAAGGAACTATTGCTAATCTAATGATATTTTCAAAATAAGATTTTAATTACGTGATATACCTAATCGTTTTTTTCCTTGACACTCACATTTTTTCGATAATTAAATTATTTTATTTACTGTCTTACAAAAAATACGTCAAATTTCAGGGGAAAAACGTACTTACTACAGTAAAAAAATTTAATAAAAAAATTACAGACTGAAAGTAGCAGTTGTATTAAACTATCCATCATCGTGTAGAATTTTATTAGTTTGTAAATGGTACTTTGATCGTAAAAACTGGTTCCATTTTTCGAATAAAAATCTAAAAAAAAGTGATATCGTCGCATTATTTAGAAAAAATGGGTGATCGTACTTACGGTTTTTTGTAACAGGCCCAGATATTTTATTTATTTTTTTTGGCTTCCTTTGGTGCTTTCAAAAAACACGAATGCTCTGGTTTTCACGCTGAAGTTTTTTTTTCACTCAATCGAAAAAAATAAAAATCGAATTCACTTAGAAATAAAAAAATAAGAAAACAGAAAGTTGGAGGAAAAGTTTTCAACGAATTTCCCTTATAATTGTCGAATAAATAAACTAATAAATAAAATTATCAAGTTTTCAAATGTAGTAACCCGAACATGAAAATGCAGAAAATATCCTGGTCACATTGTTTTGAATTTATTGTCATTTTTAATTGCACATTTTCGTTATACCACCCGTGTTATATTTCACAAAGAATGAAAAGAATGAAATAGTAAGTAAATAAAAGTAAAGAAGGTGAAGTATATAAATAAGTTAAAAAAAAAGTCTGCGATGGATTAAAAATTGATGACGCACAAAATAACGAAAATTATATTCAATTTTTTTTTTAAACCGCACTATTTAAATTTTCTTAAGAAACAAAAATTGAAAATTATTGTAGAAATGGTAGAAATGTTACACGGAGATACACAAAAAATCAAGTTAACATTTTAGGTGATGTTGATCATTAAATATAAAAATTTCTAAAGTTCAACTTGATGATTGGATAAAAATAAAAAATTTTTTAGCTAAAAAGAAAATCGTAAAAAATTACTGAATAATTAAATAATAAATATTTTAATACCTATATAATATAGATATTTATCACAGGTTAACAGCACAACACGATATAGCACAATGAAGCGTGGAAATATATAAATTCTTTTTTTACAAGTAAACGCTCTTTGAAAGCAGTTCGTACTCTCTGAGTAGATTTAAACCATGTGGCTGGCTGGCGGACTGTCTATACTGCCGTCAGTATGTCTACACTCCTATCATAATTTGTCTTGTCGGCAACGTCATTGCAGAATTACGTTGCATCAATGCGTTCCGAATATTAATTATTGTTATTATTATCCTTTATATAATATATATATATATATATATATATATATATATATATATATTTGTATACCTACGTATATTTTTGTTCCAACGCCATCGTTTCATTTTATTTCTTTTCATTCTTTCTTTCTCTCCTTTTTTCTTTAAATTAAGTAGTGGTTAATTTATTATTTTTTGAAATCGTGAAGTTTTGTCTATCGGTTATTGTATTGGTACCGTATTTCTTGTGAATGTTGTGACTTTTGAGACGGTATGTTTTTACCTTCACTTCATTCTAATATAACATGGTAGTTAAGTGAGGAGTAAATGAATAAATTTTTTCTATAACTCTTTACTATAATGTGAGCAATAATTGTATGTATGTAATATATGTGGGTATGTATGTTTGTATGCAAACGCGTTCTGGATAACTAGACCGATAGTGTGGCTGAATTTATATAATAGGACTTTCTTTGTGCGAGAAAACGAGATAGGTCCCAAGTTTGAGAAAATTTGTTGATCAAAAATATGAGTAGGTATCTCAGTCTATCCGTCACAGCTAACAATGAAAAATTCGGCTGGAACGAAAATGATTTTTATATCTGCAATCTGCCCATCATTAAATTTTGTGAATAACGAAAAACACAATGGATAGAAGATGTCTCATATTGAATCTTGAATCATAGTTGATAATTTAACATCGGGTCTATTGTTGAATTTTATCAGTGAATTTAAAATTTGGATATTGAATTCAAAATATAATTTTTCACTTTTTAACAGACTTCAAAAAAAAAGGAGGAGATCATATATGTTTTTTGTTTTTTTTTTTATGTTTGTTCCAGAATAATTTCTCAAACTGGGTACTGATTTTGATAAACTTTTTTTAAATAGTAGAGAATGATCCCATGGTGGTTCTATTAAATTTTTTTCTGAATCGATGAAGTTTTTGAGTTGTCCTTAAATAAACAAACTGCTAGTTTTAAAGTAATATTGCCACTAACACTAGAAATGAAGAGTCGTTAAAAACATTTTTTTCTCAAAATATAGAACTGACTTAAAAAAAAAAAGAAATAAAAAATGCACTAAACAGTGAGAAATAATTCTTTTAAAATTTCTCCAGTAAAATCTATTCTATGAACTGGAATATTATTGAAGTTGGCGCTCTTTTCCTTTACCGCATATAGGCTTTATACCTGTGTCAATTCCTTCCAATTTTATGACAAAACTTCTTAATTAGCGCCGACTGTAATAATTCTAATCTCTATGCCAGATCTAGCTAGAGAAATTTAAAAAAAATAATTTTTCACTTTTTAGTGAATTTTTATTGATTTTTTTTTTTTGAAGTTGGTTCTATTTTTTTAGTGTACAATTTCTCATCCGAACAAAGCTCAATGAACCAAGTACTCATCATGATAGCATGTAGGGTATGACTTAATTTATGTGAAAATTAATTCAAGACATGATCATCTACTAGCCAAAATAATTAGCAGGCTCAGGTTTTTGGGATGAATGAGAGGAGGGAAAGCAAAGGGAAAGGAAATGAAATTTAGTGTGACTCCTAACTCAGTATTTTAGTACATGGAAAAATTGTTTCAGGAAAGTTTTTTTTTTTTTTTTTGTATTTGATTGTTACCCATCAACTTTGTGGATATTAAGAATAAATTAGTCATTTAAATTGAAAAATCAAAACAGGAGAGGGAGTATTAGAAAAATTATGAATCAGTAAATATTTGGGCGTGTTCTTTTAGAATGATTGTTGTAAATGAAGTTGGAAAGGGGGATTTCCTAAAAATTAATGAAAATAAAAAAGTTTGAAAATAAAAATGGAAATGACCAGCTATAACAGAATAGGTTCACTAATTGGAAAACAAATAAAAGTGAACTAAAAGATTAAAAAACAATTTTTTTTTATCTTTCTAAAAGCTAAATAAATAGTGTACAAAATTACTTTCTCAATCAACTACTACGTAAATACCAAATATGTATAGTATATCATATTTCTATCATTCTCAACTAGTATGTACTGAAATAGGGTTAGTTGCTGGTTCAGATTGTATCATTTATGGTTTGTTCACTATGACAGCATCCATTTACATTACGTCAATATGGGAATTGCATTGAAATATTAAATAAATTAATTGTATCAATGTTGGTCGGGACTCCTCATTAATCTCTAAAATGAGGGTGTTCAATCCTCTCATTAGCTGGTTGGTATAGTTGACTACCATACTCAACCTTTCTGAGTTATATTTATAGTATGGGAAATTTGAACCAATGACGGACCGTGTGTCAGTACATACTAGTTGAATATGATAGAAATTTATTAGATATACTACACATATTTGGTACTTACATATTCATTGAGTGGGATAGTGATTTTGTACACTATTTATTTAGCCTTTAGAAAGCCATAAGAAAACATAATTTTTAACCTTTCACTTTTCATTTGTTTTTCAGATAATAAACTTATTCTGTTATAGCTGTTGTTTTCAATTTTTTAAAACTTTTTATTTTATTCATTTTTGTACTTAATATTGAAATATTTAGAATTTAGAAGAAGCTTGGTACTGATAAATCAAATATAAAAAATGGAAGTTTAACTCCTTTCTGAAGCCCTTGAGGAAGTTGAAGAATAGTCAGACTATAAAAAGGAACATCAAATTTGAAATGAGTGCCTCAAAAAACATACCCGCTAATGTATAATAAAACAAAAAATAGAAAGTCAAAATTTGGCTCCCTTTGAAATCACTGGACATTGAATAATGGGTTAAATGACAAAATGAATATTAAAATTGTACTATAATTAGGTAATGTATTTATTTTGATGATAGAGGTTGGAAATTGATAATAAAATACCAACAGAATCAGTGCAGATAACGTATGAAAATTAAATTACTAATGATGTCTAATTTCGTGTATTTTGAGTAATTACAATATTGATAAACACAAGTATGTAGTTTTTGATGTGTTTTTTTTTAAAGAGAAAAAAGAAGCTGTTGGGCTCCTATTCACAAATGTCACTTTAACCTCCTTTCACTTAAACTTCATTTAAAAATGACTGTGGGAACCACCATACCCTGTCTAATATAAAATACATTCGCCAGTTATAGTCGGTGGTGAAATGGCCATGCGGTTAAGTTCACTGCTTTTAGCTGGCGAATATGTAGGTCCCAGGTTCGATTCCCCGAGCCGACAAAAACCTACATCTGGTGACCCTTGACGTGTGCTGGACACGCACGCACCCTAGTGGTGCATGGTGGAACTCACAACTCTCCTTCCTAACATGAGTCGCCGATAGATGGCGCCCTATATAGTGGAAATAGAACCCATATAGGTAGTATAAGCTTGTGTGTATAGGTATAAGAGGCGTTTCTATTCCGCCCTACCTCCCACAGCATCTAATGTCGTTCAACTCGTGTTGAGTCTCTCTAGGGGGGGAGTGTGTGGGAATCACCATACCCTGTCTAATATAAAATACATTCGCCAGTTATAGTCAGTGGTGAAATGGCCGTGCGATTAAGTTCACCGCTTTTAGCTGGCAAATATGTAGGTCCCAGGTTCGATTCCCCGAGCTAACAAAAACTTACAATGACTTTTAGTACAATTTTGTATTTAAGCATTTGGTAACATTTTATTTTTACAATCGAACTCTCATAAGAAATACAATGTTCCCACATTTTTAAGTACAAAATTGTGTAAAAAAATTTTTAAAGTGAAATTTAAGTGAAGTGAGGTTAAAGTGGGGCCTTAGAGATCTTTAGTTTCGAATGAAGATAACTCCAATTTTCTCTAATTATTTTTTATCAATATTTGATTTTTTAACAACAGGAATCGGGTACACTGTAATGACAGGTACACACCAGTGTCTTTTAGGTATATTAAAAAAAAATCAATCTTGTGGTGTCCTCCGCAGTTACATTATTGCAACTGCATCTTATGAATGGAAAAATAACTTCTTTGAACATCTTCCAGACTTACTGATGAAAATTTTAAGTTTCCAATCGTAGGTATAAAAACACTATTAAATAATTTTTATTTGATCATTTTACTTATTTGTTTTTAAAGTACCCTTGTGAATCAGTATCTAGCTTTGATTAAAAAAAAGGAACGCATTCGACTAAAATTAATCAAACTGTGTTTCAATGGCGTAGATGACTCAAGATTTTTGGTATGGTTGTTTTGAGAAGAAAAGGAAAAAAATTAGTGTAATTAATTCAACGAGTGGTATTTCCTGAGGAATACTTTTCTTTTTTTTTTAGAAGACTCTGACGGTGAACCTCCATATCTCCTCAAGTACGTCACTGCTGCATTTATCAATGATTGCAGCCAAATTTTAGGTTTCGATTAATGTAATTAATGAAATTTAATCGAGAAAATTGAAGCTGTATTTAATCTCTATGAATAAAACTCAAAATAAGTATGTTTATTCGCCCATAATTTCAGTACTACTTAACTTTTCAGTGTTTCGAGGAATGTTTGAAGCTTTCCACAAAAGTTATTAATTTTCACCAAAATTTATCACTTACATTTCTTCATGGCAGTACAAAGATGAACAAAAACGAACGAAAACGAATAAAAGAGAATGGAAAAACTGATTTCTTATTTCCCCGTTATAATATAACAGATATTATAGAAGTATATAATTATTATATACTTCTATAATATCTGTTACTTATTTTTTTTTAAAATCGTTTATCTTTTATTAAGGCCACTACTCATGATACGCCGTTTTTGCTGTTTGGCCTGTTTTACAAATTTGGACCAAATGATAAAACACGACGCGATCTACATCTAGTAATTATTACAAGTTGAAAAATTTGGCGCATATCTACCTATACAACATAATTAGTTTCTCAAATTTAAAAAAACAAAACCGTCTGTAAAACACTGAGAATGCATAAAAATACGATAAATAAAAGAAATAAGATATTCTAAATTAGTCTGTTGACTATTGTCAATATTGAAATAGCTTCGAGCCTTGATATTTCAAAAATCAGTCCAAATTTAGGCTTTTCTTTGCGGTTGTGAGCACTTCCGTTACTGAAAGTTTTCTACTTCGAATCGTTCAATGTCACAATATTGTAGTGAGAACTAAGACAATCTCTTTCAGTCACGTTGAAATTTACAGCATACAGTTTACAGTCTTCTCTTCAAATTGCACCAAATTTAGACTTTGTGCCTCATCGAAACGAGTTACAAATGTATTTAATTGTGTTGTATTTTTCTTTTCCCTCAAAAGGTAATTTGTTTTCAGTCCGTCAGATTAATTATATACCGTATATTTGAGTAAGTCCCTGCTCCAATGTTTTGTTAGACCCGATTGGATATAATATTTCTATATCAAACTGGCGGGTAAAAGTGGTCCAAAGTAAGATTTTTCAGGAGTGTCATTGCCGCTATAATTAAATCCAAAGTGTGGCAACTTTTCAACTATCAAGTACCATACATTTTGATTAAGATTTTCATTTTGATGATGTGCCGCAGGAAATTATTTTTTCATAGTCTACCATTCGCTTATTTTTATCTCGAGTTTCAAAGAAATCTACGTATTAAAATCGATCTGATATTGAGACTCAAGAGTGGGAGTAAGTTCGTTTATGATTCGTAAATAAATATCTCGTTGTAGTAACGGTAAATATTTAAATTATTCATGAAAATTAGTACGTCGATATAAGTTGAATTGATATTGATATAATTGTATAGATATAATTTTTCTCAAATATTTTCGATCACTTAGAGGAGAAAAACAATTATTTGAAATCAAAATGACTGAAGAAATCACGATTAAAATTTGGCTCCGTTACTATCTTCCTATTTCTCATTTCAAGGGCGTTTGTGTCCTCGCATAAGGTAACCAGGTTTTTCACCTTTCATATGTCATTCTTGTTGAACTTAACATTATCACCTGTACGAATATAATTGGCGTTTATTCAAAACATTATGACATTACTGTGAAAAGTTACCTGGTAATTATTTTTATGGTATTGGTTGTTTTTTCCCCATGTTGATTTTTTATCTTTTATTTTTTCGAAATCTCTCGCCATCACTCCCCTTTCCTCTGGACTCTTATTTTAAAACTTTTCTAGCTGTGGGTTCTGGCATCAGATTCAGTGTAGGAAAATCCTTTGCTCATTTCAACCTTTTGTTCGATCTGCTGCTAATTGCTAGCGAGGAAAATTACCAACTGATCTTTTTTATTTATTCAGTTTATTGCTACTTTAATCAAACGAATTCGAGTCATTTTCAATAAAAATAGATGTAAGAAGATAAAGCGTAAATTAACCTTTCAGCCAATATTATTTAATAGTATGCTATCAGTTTGTAAATAAGGTCCTTTTTTCTCCTTTTTTTTACTCGTCTTTCTCGTTCAACCTGTTTGTACTAATCCATTTTAAATGATAACGAAGGAACTTATTAATCGATCAGTGTTAATGAATGATTTATAGTTCTTCAGATATACAGATTTTTTGAACTTCATTCAAGAAAATCTATTTGGTCAATCAAGTCCATGTATAATACATTTAACAATTTCCACTTGTTTGTTATAAATAAATTTATTCTTTATTTCGTAAAATTGAAAGTGGATTTTTCAAATCTAGCAAACATCGCGTATTCTTTATTGATTTGTATGAAAATTGAATAAAATTTCTTGTTCCATACCTGAGAAAATTTTTTACTGAAAAAATTCCACAAAATCTATACGTAATTATCTATTATACAGAGGAACCATCGTAAATTCTTGACAAATTTCAATGAAAATAGAATGAAATTATTGGTCCCATGCCTAAGAAAGTTTTCACTTACATTATACAGGGTTCGGCAGTGAAGAGGGCAATTTCAGAATATCTAAGAAATACAAGCAATTTTTTTTTATACTTAAGCTTTTATTCGGTATTGATACGATCAGTTTTCGAACCGTTTTTGTCATAAGATAACAAATCCAAAAGTTTAATTTTATTTCCTGGGTCCTCTAAGGAATCACTATGACTATTGGAGTATTTAGTCGTCACCGAGGGCGTAGATAGCTCTGTCATAAGGGGGGTCCAAACTTTCTCAGTGGTCTCTTCCGATTGTCCCCAAGAAAAAATCACCAAAATCAAAAACAATACACAGTTTTTAGAGATCGAAACTTTTTTTTTTTTCTTTGCTAAGCGGGTCTGGATTCCTAGAACCCTCATTTATATAGCCCTTAGACTCGTAATCTATTTCTTTGTTGTTTCTTTCAGTTTTATTTAGTTCCTTAGGGTACGCCTACATGACCAACAGCAAGCAGCAACTTCAAATTTCAAACCAGTGTAACCAAACATACGTGCCCATATACTCTAATGTAAAATGCAGTGAATAGCGTTCCGAAAATTAAACAAAAAAATTAAAATATTTTCTTTCTATTGTTTGATGCGAAATAGATAATTAGTAGATGTGTATTTTTTTAAATTCTGATTATTTCAGCAAAAATCGTCACAGGTTTATTTGCAGGGAAAGCATATTCTTTTTGCCTTTGCTATTTGTGATGTAGGCGTATCCTGAAGTCGAATTTCTTATTCGGTGTTTGTTAAAGTTTCGTTTTGACATCTCATGCCCTTCTCAGTTTCTTTATTTTGTTGCATTTCATTTTCTTTACTTTGATTGCACATAAATTGAATTCTTCCTTTGTTTTTCTATGGAAACCGTATTAAGAGGGTGCAAAAATTTTAGCATTAGAAATGTTTAACAAAAAGGTAAAGTGTATCGTGTATCCTGTTTTTTTTGGTCTTAAATAAAATGATTTATTTTTTTCCATCACAAAGGGTTAAAAAAATACGACTATTTAAAATAGGTTGCCCTTTATCTTGTCTCTCTAAATTTCGTTAAAACTTTAAAGCCGAGTTAAAATAAATAAGATAAGCGCTTATTTCATTCGCTTCTTTCAATTAATAAGGAAGTTACTTCTGATTTTTTATTTTTTTGCTTTTACTTTTAAAGACTATAACTCGAAAAGGAAGCTTTTCTCAGAATTTTTCTAAAGAAACGTATTTGTTTTTTCAATATCAAAAATCTATACCACCACGTCTGCAGCAAGCAGTGATGGTGAGCGAAACCACAAAAATCGTTGCGAGGCAAATAAAAATTCGAGAAAAAAATTCAGGCAAAACGTATTTTGGGGAAAATAATTCGGGTAAAAAGCCATTCGTGAAAAATGACATTCAGGATATTTTATTCAGGGAAATGATCCGGAATCGTGCATGTGTACTTGATTGTATTCATGATTCAACACATGCACACTGATACAAAACCAAATTTGTTGTTTCCCGACTCGATGAATTTAACAATGTTACCCTAATATGAAGCAGCTCCGTTAGAAAGAGTAGGTTTTCGAAAATTATAAAATTAGGTAATCACTAAAAAGTTATTAATATATTATAATAAATATTTCTTTAGAATTACGTTCTTATTGGTCCAAAATTAGGCATTTTATAGCCAAAATAAAAACGAAAATAGTGTTTTTAGATGTACCATTTGACTGATCAGCACTAAAATTTATAGCAAGTTATAATAAATCATAATGAATATTTGTTTCAAATTTCGTAGCTATTGGTTGAAAATTTGAAGTTTTATACCCAAAACAAAAACGAAAATCGTCATACTGTAAGTACCAAATGGCTGATCCGCAGTAAAATTTATAGCAAGTTATAATAATTTATAGTGAATTGATATTTCAAATTTCGTACCTATCGGTTGAAAATTGAAAATTTTATAGCCGAAGCAAAAACGAAAAAAGCCATACTGTAAGTACCGTACGGCTGATCCGAAACAAGATCAATAGTTCAGGTCCTTAGTTTAGTACTAATGTTCGTTCCAAATTTCATGACTATCGGATAAAAATTGCGATCTGTATCTTGGTAACGAGAAATTGGATTATATATATGAATTTAAGTTATTGGTGCAAAAATTTTCCTCAAGTTGAGAAACGAAAAACGTACCCGACCCCACTGCCAGATTGTTCCATGACACAAAGGTTAATAAGTAGATTTTCAATAAAAAACCTACTTAAAAATGAAATATGTTTGTTTAGTTAGCAAAATGAAAATTAAATACAAACATCATTTCCAATGTGTCCTCGGCTGTGTAAGAAATGCTGTTTCTGATGATGCTACATAAGTTGAAATTTTTTTCTGTATTTGATTACATCCAAAACTACATAAACTGACAATCGTATTTTAAAATTTTGAATATTAATGGACTAAATTACCTTGTTTCAGACAGCTTTCAATGTTTTGTTGCGGAGGAAAATTTGTAGTTTACCTATAAAAAACTGAAAATTAAAATTTGTGTTTTGTGCTCGTGTTCTTGTTTAAAATAACTTAGGGCTGTGTAAATTCCACTTTTGGGAAATAAGAAATTTAATTTTGCTAACAGTAAATTGATTTTCGACTTTGCTGATAGAAATTTTTTTCAGTTAACTTACTTCTATCGAAAGATGTAATTTTTGGACTAACATTTACATTAACTTATATATGTGGTCTCGAAATATGACATTTTGGCAACACATGAAATGCATTTTCAATAATTTGTGCAAAAAATCTCTGAACTGTCACAGTTTAATGAGTTCGTTGTAAAATCATTATTGTATAGTTCAACATAGTTTCAATCAGGTCCATTTCTCCGGCCCCCCATTTCAAATTTTGACCTGAAAATTTTAGGCCTAATTGTGCTCAGTTTGTGCTAATATGTGCCATCAATTTTAGAATTTGTGCTCACCCCCTTCCTTAGATATAAACAAAAGAGTCTGGGTGAGGCCGGAGAAATGCTAGCCCCCCATTTTGAATTTTGACTCTAAACTTTGTATGTTAATTGTGCTTCATTTGTGCTAATTTGTGCCGTTAATTTTAGAATTTGTGCTCATTTATTTTCAAATATAGGGGCCTCAGAAATTTATGTGTCAGCCCCCATTTGGAATTTTGAGTTGGAACTTTGCATGCTAATTGTGCTTAATTTGTGCTAATTTGTGCCGCAAATTAAAAATTTTATACTCATTTCCTTTCAAAAATATTTGTGGTTTTATGTCTCCCCTCAGCCCCCATTTCGAATTTTGACCCAAAATTTTTCATACCAACTGGATTCAAATAGTGCTAAATTTTGCTACCAATTTTGGAATTTGTTATCACCCCCTTCTTAATATAAAAAAAAGTTTGTGGGTGGGGCTGGGGAAATGCTAGCCCCACCCATTTTGAATTTTGACTCAAAACTTGGCATACTAATTGTGCTCAATTTGTGACAATTTGTGCCAACCATTTTAAAATTTTTCCATATTTTTTTGTGTGATACATCACCAAATATGTTTTTTGAGGCGCCAATTCCAAATTTTGGGTTGATTTCTCAATTTGACCCATTCTTCATCCCCAAATGGGTCCCAAAAGGGGTTTAATTTTGAGTTTCCACTTTTTATTGTGATACATCACCAAATATGTTTTTTGAAGCGCCCAGACCAAATTTGCAATTTTTTTATCCATTGGACCTATTCTTCATCCTCAAATGGGTTCCTAAAGGGGCTTAATATTGAGTTTTCACATTTTATTGTGTGATACATCACAAAATATGGTTTTTGAGGAGTCAAGTCCAAATTTTGTGTTATTTTCTCCATTTGACCCATTCTTCATCCCCAAATGGGCCCCTAAAGGGGCTTAATATTAAGTTTTTACATTTTATTGTGTGATACATCACCAAATGTATTTTCTAAATTATTAAGTATATAAAACCAAAATTAGCATGAATACCTACTTAATAATTTTACACATATGACCATAAAAATTTGTTTTTTTCTTTCTATTTAATTCACATAGAAGGTTTTTATGATAATATTTTTAATTTGGCAACTTAAATGGAAAAAACTGTCAATAGAGAGTGATCAATGGAAAAATTTACAAGTACTTACAAAGTTTTTTAGTAACAACCAGAAAATACCAAGTTTAGAAAATCTGACATACTGCAAAGTATGGGTTAAGTATAGTTCCCTCAAAAGTACCAAGGTAAAAATTTGGTACAAACTGTCATAAAAATTGTAACAAAATTTAACTCCTATTTAAAATGGAAGACTTGAATTTTCTTGACCCTACTGAAAATTTTGTTATAAATGACTATTATTTAGGCTACAGCAGAAATGGGTGATTGTTATTAGTCGCTTGAAATTGCAACTTTAAAATTTCAAAAAAGAAAGTTGGCATAAATAAGCACAATTTAAGATAAAATAATGGGAAAAGTTTCAGCTCAAAATTCCAAAAGGGGGGGCTAAGACATAACCTTCCTCACCCCTTATTTCAGTTAATAATTGAGCACAAATTATAAAATGGTTGGCACAAATCAGCACAAATTGAGCACAATCAGTTTGCAAAATTTCAAGTCAAAATTTGAAATGGGTGGAGCTGCATTTCCCCAGCCCCACCCAAATTTGTTTTGAAAATAACTAAAGATTTGAATGTACAGGAATTATAAGCTTGTTGGCACAATTAAGCACAAATCAAAAAATAGTGAGCAAGGTTTTGTATAAAAATTCAAAAAGGGTGGGCTGAGGGGAAATCTTTCATCCTCCTTATCTGAGTTGGGAAGTGAGCACAAATTTTAAAATGGTTGGCACAAATTGTCACAAATTGAGCACAATTAGTATGCCAAGTTTTGAGTCAAAATTCAAAATGGGTGGGGCTAGCATTTCCCCAGCCCCACCCACAAACTTTTTTTTATATTAAGAAGGGGGTGATAACAAATTCCAAAATTGGTAGTAAAATTTAGCACTATTTGAATCCAGTTGGTATGAAAAATTTTGGGTCAAAATTCGAAATGGGGGGCTGAGGGGAGACATAAAACCACAAATATTTTTGAAAGGAAATGAGTATAAAATTTTTAATTTGCGGCACAAATTAGCACAAATTAAGCACAATTAGCATGCAAAGTTTCAACTCAAAATTCCAAATGGGGGCTGACACATAAATTTCTGAGGCCCCTATATTTGAAAATAAATGAGCACAAATTCTAAAATTAACGGCACAAATTAGCACAAATGAAGCACAATTAACATACAAAGTTTAGAGTCAAAATTCAAAATGGGGGGCTAGCATTTCTCCAGCCCCACCCAGACTCTTTTGTTTATATCTAAGGAAGGGGGTGAGCACAAATTCTAAAATTGATGGCACATATTAGCACAAACTGAGCACAATTAGGCCTAAAATTTTCAGGTCAAAATTTGAAATGGAGGGGCCGGAGAAATGGACCTGTTTCAATCCATATTCGAGTTTCACTAATCACTATTAATAATTACGTGCTATGTTTGTTTAAGATTTTATGTCCAGCGTTTTTGCACCTCGTTGAGGAATATGCCCTAATAATGAACCTATTTTTTTTTTTTTTTTTTTTCAGACCGGAGTTATCAAAAATTATTGTTCATCTTTTAATAAATATCTTTTCAATTTTAACCGAATATAGATCGTCACTGAGGTAAGTAATTTTATTTCCCGATGATATTTTTATCTTTACTCTACTTTCTTACTCAAAATGCCCCTGTCGACCTCTGAACTTGACTTTTTTCCGGTGACCATTGCCATGGGCGTCTATAACAGGGATACTTCTTATGGGTTCCAACAAAATTTAATAAGAAAACCATAGAGCTGGGGTCTCAAAATAAAAAGCTGCCCCAGGCCTCGGTTGGTCTTTATATCCTCCTCTTTCATGGCCCTCCAGTAATTAAGTGAGGGGATTAAAAGGCATACTCGTAACATAATACTCTCGAACGTCACTAAATACGTTCTGGTCAACTCAAAATTCTATCATAATGCTTGGCCATAGCTAATCATTTAATTAATCACCCTACAGCAGTAGTGTACTTTGAAGGTCTATCTTATGACCTGAAGTTACAGAGAAGGAACTCGAAAAATTAAGTCATTAACCACAGTTTTGTTTTTGAAGCTATGGAGGCTAAATTATGAATTGTTCTTAGGTACCTAACATTGCTAATGATTTTGATATCGACTTCTCAATGAGGATTTAGATTATTGATAGCAATGTCAATCAGTTATTTGAAAGTAAGATATTTTTTATAATTCACCATTATTGAGGTGGTTAGGCAAAATCTGAGCTAGCAATCTTCTCTTATTGTATGTATGAAACTCGTGGTTCATTTTGGAACTAGGTATAGACTAAATTGTTGAATTTTGTGAAAATTAAAATTAGGACTGAATGAAAAAAAAAAATTTTTCATTCAAAAACTCGAAAAAATTAGAAATGTGATATTGTGCTTCAATTAATTGGTGAAATAAAATGAAAAGTGATGTTAAATGAAATCTTTTTATTGCCCCCCATCAGTAAGGAAGAAAGCATAAGCCTCCTTGACGCCCATCTATTATTAAAGCAGTCACTGGGTAAACTGTTAACCCTTACTAGTTTTGAGCCACCTTGTTTATACAAGGGCCGTTACAAAAGTAATATCTATTTTCTTTAAAAAGCCAACATTGCATCTATACTAAAACTGGCAGGGAATTAAGTATTTGAATTTTGTAATGCATTAACTACCTTTCAAGTTTGCCATTAAATGGAAAATTTGTCACACAATCCATTTAAAATGGAGCATCCAAAGAATTTCGCAGTTGTCGAGTTTCATGAATTCATTTGTTTTTTTGGTGGGAGGGGGGAGAAATCTGCCGAAATTAACCAAATACTGCCCATACATATACAGTTTATAACTTACAAGGTGAATTAACCACTTGTTGTCAGCGATGAGAATTTTTAGCTGATTTTTTCAGCCAACCATTCTTTGTTGGAAGATGAGGAGTGGTATTGGCATCCAAACATTTAAACATACTACTGACTACAAAGAATAACCTCCTACAAATTCTCTTTGCCAAAAAGTCAAGTGGCAAGTTATCAGCTGCATATGTGTTTTCAATGTTTGGTCAATCATGGAAGATTCTCTCCTCCCCCTAAAAAACAAATGAATTCACACAACTCAATAATTGCAGATTTACTAACTGATGGTTCTTACCTACTTTCCATTTAGTGGCAAACCTGATTGAAAATAACGCATCTTATATATTCCATTCTAATTTTTCACAAACATTTGCTCTTCTCATTGAAATGACTACTGATGAAAATAACACTACTATCCTATCTGATAGTATTAGTCCACAATATCTGTAACGTTATTTCACACTTTGCCTAACCTGAGTTAGCCACTTCGTATAATGTCTTGAAAATAAGTTTCTGTTTTGGTATTTCATGAAACGCCTAATTTCACACTTTGACTGTAACATATAACCCATTTTCTTGTTACTGCTACAGGTTGTAATTCTTGTTTGATGGTCACAAAAGGTACGAACATTTGTTCTAATCTAAAAAACCTGACGTATTGATTTTGGTTAGAACAGGCTGTATGTTCTTCCATAAAGTCCATTTTTGTTTTAATTTTGAAGGAAGAAATGATTTTAAACCGTATAGTTTTAGGTCAAAGTAACAAAATTTATTACAGTCATCAATTATGATCTATTATTAATGTTATAGGATGATAAAATGATTTGTGCCTTTGATAGAAGTGTCTCAGCTAAGAACGATTTCGTCGATAATTAAAAATAAACAGTTTTGAAATTATTTCAAAATGAGGAATTTTACTAAGAAAAAATAAAATTCACAACGTTTTATATACAGTAAACAAAAAAAAGAACTAAAACTTTCAAGTCTGTCGTTTAGGAATTAATTTATAAGTTTTGTTTTAAGTTCATGATAAATCTCAAAATATAGGTTAAATGGAAGATGTTCAAATCAGAAGCTAGATTTGATGTGTTCGCTTGTTGGCTCTTTGTTCAAAGATGAATTTGCTATCAAAATGGATTTTCGAAGATGATTCTATTTTGGGGGTTATGTTAGGCAAAGTTTGTTGGCTTCCCATAGGGGAGTAAGCAAGGCTGTCAAAACCCTGATTTACTGGAAATATTTCTTGAATTTTGGGATTAGGGCAAATATCGGTTGGTAGAATTATGTAAGGTGCCTGTGAATACATGTACTTCTGGACGAATTACAAAGAGACAAAAAAAGGAATTTATCTCGATATTGGAACATGTTGAATTTAAACTAATTTTTTATGTACTTTTTTTGTGTTTACTTTTATTATAAGCTTTTATTCTACTCACTAAAATATATCAATACTGAAGCCAACCTTCCGCAACGAAATAATGTTTATTTTACATGAAGCTAAAGCCAAAAATAAATAAAAGCTTATATTTCAAAAATTCGTTTTTAACCCAAACTTATCGTTTGTATTATTTGGAAGACAGGGAAAAAAATAGTGGGAGTTCTGGTTAGTCCAGTAGTCGAAAGTGTTTGTCCTTAAGTGTCAATTTTGATGGGTCGTAAAGTATCAATTTTATTGCTTTCGATAAGCCAAATATAAGGAGAATTAAGTCAGACACAAAATGGCAGGTGCTATGAAGGTATGCGCGCGAGTAGTGAGAACATATCAAGAAACCTTTTATTGTTCTAAAACAGAACGATGCAAGTGTGTAGGAAAGGTAAAGAGTGGCACATAACATTAACTTTTAGCATCTAATTTTATACTTTTTGAAAACTTATATTGTTTCTAAAGGAGCTGCTGCTGCATTAGTGTTTTTTATCTTTATTTCAAATTTTCACTGATGGTGAGCCCTTTTATCCCATTAACTCTGACTTACTTTGCACAATTGAAGAAATAAAATATTTTTTTTTGTGACTTCAGTTATTCATTGCTTCAACTTTAGACAACGGATTATTAAGAAACTGAGCAAAAAAAAAGAATACTTATTAAGAATAGCAAATTCTGTTCTGAATAAAATTTTCTCCCTTATTTTTTATTTATTTTTCGATTTAAGTGGTTTATTTTTAAATGTTCTTGTGGTCAACAGTTTTTCAAGTCACATATGGTTAGAAATACAACAGAAACGTACACTACTTACTGTTTACAATTGAAGGAGCGTGAACGTATAAACTTCTTTGATACAGACACGGTTGTTATTAAGCTTTTCCGGTTTCCTAAATTTATATTACTCAATTCACCTTCCTCACTGTGACGAATTCATTTCATATTTTGTAAATTTTGCTATTTCTGAATAACGTCTTGATTTACCCATTAGCTGCTGTGTTGGTCTTCCTCTGGCATTATTTTTCCTTTAGCCAAAAATTTACTAATGAAACAAAAATTCTATTTAATCGATTCAGTTGCTGAAAATAGTGTTTTTTTTATTGATAAGTTATGATGCGAAAAGAAATTTTAAAAAAATATTAACTTTATAAACTTGGCAAAAGTGTGGATTTCCTTGTTCTCAGAAATGGTGTCGCCCTTAAATTCCGCTGTATGTGTGAGATATTTTAATTATATCTACGGATCACTGTGTTTGATAGCCAACGTATGAATTTTTGATGTACTTGTAATTCTGTTAATTTCTTCAAAATTATTTTACCTGTCTCAATTTAAAGTATTTCAGAATAATTCATTGGAAAATTTCGTGAGAATGTCTCGGTGTCTTATCTTCAGGTGTTTTTCAGGAAAATCAAAAACCAAAATTTTCATTAAGTAGTTGAATGATAATCGACCTAGATAGCTTGATACTTCCGAAATTAATTGAAATTATTCCATAGCCCCGTCAATTTGGCGCCAGTGCTACGATGCAAAAATTAATTACGTGAGAAAATGATAAAATACCATGATTGTTACCGACATTCCCGCTTGAGTGGCAGCAGGTATACAATCATAATTATTTTGTCTTTGAAAGATAAATTAAATACAATTTTTTTGGATGTATTTTATACACTTAGAATAAAGTACTGAAATATTAATTTAAAAAAAAAAAAATAGAAAAAAAACAATTAAGGAATCATTAAGCTTTGTTTTTGAGCGCAAGTAATTGTCTGTGCAATTCCATTTTTTACCAATTCGAACAGAAAGATGCAACTTTCCCATAATTTTCTCAGTTGGAATTTTTACCTTTTTAGCGACCTTTTTTATAATTACGATTTGAGAAGCTAAAAAATAGTAGAATTCTTAATCTGAAATTTTAGTTGGAATTTTTTGTAGTTTTTCAGTTGCTTGCTAGTATTTTTACGTAACACTATACACTTAATTATAGCAAAAGGTGCTTGGATCGCCTCTGAATCCAAATCACTTGCTTACTTACATCATTCATAATTGAGCCAATTTTAAAAGCCATAAATAGTTATCCAATTCTTTAGTTTGAAATAGAAAACTGTTGGGAATGTGTTGAAAAATCAGATTACGTTTCACGAATTTAAAATTATACCTCAATACCTATGCACCAAATATGATGTTTCGAATTTTCGTGGTTAATCCAATTTTTTTTTTCTTTTCAATCCAGACTCATGTATTGTAGTTGATATTCTTTCTTATTAAATTTGGATTTTCAGTATACTTATAGATGAATATATGAATGAATTATTTCGATTAAGTGATTCAGTTCGGTCTTGGAATAATTATTATTGAGTATTTGTTTTAATAAAATCGAAATTATTTTTGCCTGATATAATTACCGACATTCCATCCGATTAATCTGTGGTTAAGTATATATTTCTGGGAAATAGCTTTCGGTGATTAAATTTTTCTAAATTATTCTTAATATTAAATCTCTGATGGTATCATTTCTAGGGAAAACCTTCAGAGTTGACGAAAGAGCTCATTTTGAGCGAGTTAGCGTAAGAACAACAGTAAAAAGTTCCGAGTATTTGTTTGAATTATTTTTTCGCCGTATTTATTGATTTTTTTGGTCAAATCTTTTCAGAGAAACTATATTATTAACCCTTAATATTATTTCAGATATTTCGATTTAAAGTAATTTAATTGACCTGTCGCCAAAAGTGTACATCATTATCTTCCATTTTGTGAAGTTAGCCCAGCCACCTTTTTTTTGTATTTTTGTATAATAATAATAAAAAAAAAAAAAAAAAAAAAGCTGCTTAGCTTGTATAATATTTTCCTTCTAAGTTGGTCAAATTAAATCAGTATTTTTTTTTACCCGTAAAAACGACTCTTAACTATCAGTGAAAGTATTTTCAAAAATTTATCCTTAATTATTATTTTTTCATCTTTAGTAATATTTTGAAATAGTCCTACTCTTTTAAATTAACAACACTATGAAGAGAAATAATTCAGTTTTAATTTCATAAATATATCTCTGTGGAATCGTTCAAGCGTAAATACTGTCATACCACGGTAATCAAAATCATTTAACCCTTAAAAAGTGATATGAGAAAAAATTCCGAAATTGTCGAGGGTATCCTGGAAAACCATATACATGGCTTATTTATGATGAGAATAAATTTCTCTTCATGAAGTTTGTGGCATTTTAAATTGAAAAATTAGCTATATGTATTGGAGCGGGGGAAATCCCTGATATGGGAATTCTCAATATCACCTCTGGTGTGATAAAAATTTTCAAAATTTTTCCGTAAGCTTGGAACTATACTATTACACTTGCAATTAATGGTTCAAAAATTTCCTTCTAATGTATTGCAGGAACAATTTCTGTAATGGAAAAATTACGGGAATTTGCTCAGTGTCGCCACTCTATATAGATTATTTAGACAAGTTGACGCACTCCCATAAAGCCAATGTAATGAAATTGATATCAGTATTTAGTTGGGACAAATTATCTCACTAGCGGCGCACATACATTAGCTCTTTAAAGTGAAGGAAATTTGAATAGCAAATGACACTAGCGCTCACTTAGTGGGATAAAATTTTTGTAATGACTTTTGAAACCATTTTCTTATCAAGTACGTCAACTTGTCTGAAATAGTCTGTATAAATTTGGTCACCACTTTGCATTAATTCAGTTCTGTTCCTGATTCTCGTTATAATGAAACCAATTTCTCTCTTTCATTATCGGCTTCATTCAAGATTTTTTTGGAAAGTCTTCAAAAACGTCGACTTTAGATTTTGTTGGTTACTTCGATTTTTTCTTTTACTCTTGTGATTTTCAATAATCGTCTCTTCTAGTTGGACGTATTTAAGGAAGAACACCAACTTGATTATTCTGTTACAAATGAAAATACATTGTAAATATCTTATTTTTAAATTTTAAAAATATTTATTTAGAAATGAGCAAACTAAGACCAAAACCATAGCTGCTCTTGTTCTTGGTTTCGGTTTTGCACATTCAATTTTATTCTTGGTTAAATAGTTTTACTATTGGTCTGAGTCAGGTATAATATTTGTAACAACAACCATAACCAGAACAATAACCGCTAGAAACCTAAACAAATCAACAACGTTTATTTTGGAACAAATTACAAAAACATACATATTTCACGTAATCAATAACCAGTTTCCGCAAAATTTTGAAATCCTTAACCAAAACAATAACCAAAAAGAATAATTGGTTGTTACTGGTTATTCTAAAAAATATCGATAGTATCGATTAATTTTTCAAAAATTAACAATTATTTCCTGGAAAATTATCGATTAATGATGATTTGACCTGGGGGAAAATTTGTGTTTCATCGATAATTTTGTTTCAACCAATAATCAATAACCACAACCAATAACCAGAAGATTTGTTGTGGTTAGCCAGAAGAATAACCAGTAATCAAATGTGTACATTTTTAACCAATAACCAGTAATCAGCAACCAATATAACTCTTTACTGGTTCGCAGTTAGGTGCCATTAACCCCAAAAAAGTTTTGGTTACAAGCCCTAGTTCTGACACAGTTAGTCTTGATTTTAGTCTTGTACAGTCAAGTTATAATCTTAGTCTCAATCTTTGTTTCAAGATTTATACAGTTATTGATGGCTAAATTATATTATATCTAAAGAAAAATTAAAATAAATTATTTAGATAAGAAAGATTGAGAACATTTTACTTGTTTTTCATATACTATTCGAGTAAGAAAAAGGCTATCATTTGTCGCTGTTTTTGGATTTTAATTTTTTATTGATTTTCAAACTTCCAAATTTTTTTCAAATGTAAGGCTCTGTGCTTCTTTTTTAGTTCACGGAGATTGACACTGTGGGGACATCACTCGTATGAGGTATTAGGGGCTTGCACCCCTCAACAACAGTCACCACCCTAAGCCTGGCAATAATCGTCTTTATGACGTTAAACAAATATACACTGGTGCGTTTGTATGTTTGTACCTGTATGTACGTACAGGTAAGATACATTGCACGGGCCAAGATCAATTACCTGATAACGATCTTGGTGATGTCACAGCCCGGTACCAAATGCGCTGCGTCATTTCTTATCACCTCGACGGAGGTAAGAAATGACGTAACACATGACATAATTACGTACATGTATGTATGCATGTGTGTGCCAAATTCTGTATATAAACTCTCAGAACCGGCTCAAAAATTGCCAGTGTTTGCCGAGGATTTGGCTCTCCCATACTTAACCGTATGAAGTGGCAAAACACGCAAAATACTGTTGAAGACCTTCTAGTGTGAATATCACTCACAACAAGGTATTCCACAGTGGTGACCCGATGTGATTTTTTGGCTACGTTGTGGGTGTCTAGGCGCGTTGCGCTAATTCTAAAACTAGGCGCGGTGTGCTGGCGAGTTACTCCCTTGTGGATACAAATATTTTTCACAGACCTAGACACCTTTGGCTGTCGAAGCATAGGTCTGACTTTATGAAAGTGGGAAATTACACCCCCTTCCAAATATATTTGCTGGAAGGGAACCAAGAGAAACAGACCAGGAGGAACAAAGTTGCCCTCATCCGCCAAATCCTCCAGCTTCGACAAGAGACTCAGAAGTCTTTGATACTCTGGAAAAACAAAAACAAATCCGGAGGCCAGAAGCCTTGCATTTGGGAGCTGTAGTCAACCTAAATGAGACAACAGCTCACACCTTCAGAAGTGGTCATCTTTTGAGCCAAGACTCCAACCCTTCAACCCCAGACCAACAACTGACGGAGTCTGGTGGGACCTTTGCAAGAAGCAACTCCAAAGAGATACAGCAGAGGCAAACAACAATGCCCAACACCAATGGAAATGGTAATGCGACGAATCAGACATCAAATCAGCCTGGAACAGGTGGAAGTGGTCAGCCAGAGCTGACCCCTGAAGTACTAGCACAGCTATTACAGCTGTTGCAGATGCAGACTCTACAGAACCCTGAAATCCAAAGGCAGAGGATCAAGATTCCAGAATTTTTGCCAAATAAGGTAGAACTCTGGTCAACTCTTTTTGAAGGTTGTTTTACAACAGAGAACCTACAGAACAACCAGAAGTATACCCACATTTGCAGCGGCATGCCCGCAGAAATAATACGCCGCATTCCGGATATCATGGAATGCCCTCTGGCGGAAACAGATAAATACAGTTGGTTCTGCAAGAAAATTCGCAATGTGTTTAGTAAGACTCAAAACTAAATAATTGATGATGTCATTGGTGGAATGAAGATGGGAGACGACAAGCCCTCCATCTTCATGGCCAAATTAAGACAAAAGGCTGATAATATCGTATCACCATCAGTCATTGGGAACCAGTTCTGCAAACAACTGCCCCAAGACGTTGTGCAGTGTCTGGCAGCTGTGGGTACCATGGTGATCAACAACTCCGAGGACCTAGACTTCTTGGCAAAGTGTGCCAATAGCGCGGTGGAACATTCGAGTTCAAAACCCTCAATTTGTGCTGCATCGGCAGAGACGGGAGAACTAGCCCAGCTTAGAGCCCAGATAGCTCAGCTAACTAGTGAAATAAAGAAGAAGAACAATAATAAAAATTCAAGAAATGGTAGAAGTAATAACCTTTCAAAAAGCAAGAGCAACAACAACAGAAACAATGATAGAAAATCCCGGTCCAGAGAACGAAAGAGCAATTCTACCAGGGGACAGAGTCCAACTCCCCCTAGAAGATCATCATCCCCCAAACCACCATCTCAAAATTGGGATGATAAATCCTGTTTTTTCCACAATAAATTTGCCATGGAGGCCACCAAATGCAATAACAGATGCCAATGGTGGGGAAAGACATACAATAAGTCAAAACCGTCAAACTAGAAAGAGGGGTCGTCTATGTGGCTGAAGATTCCTCGAAAAAGTACTCACGCCGCCTGTTCAAGGACAGGACTAATAGGAGATGTTACCTTATTGACTCAGGTGCTGACTTGAGCATTTTGCCAGTAAGTAAAAACCAAAAGGCATTTCCTCCGAAATACTACCTCCGAACTGTGAATGGTCAAAACCTTCCAACTTATGGAATAGAATCCAGCAAACTAATGCTTACTTTGCGAAGAGACATGACATCCAACTCCGATCCTGTGCGCAGATTTTCTCGCACACTAAAGCCTGGTCATCAACCTCAAACACAGAAAGATCATAGACAACAATACTGGTCTATGGGTGGAAGGCAAAACGCTAGCGTACCAACTGGACACAAACATATCCAGCTGCACTAAAGTCGACGAACAATTCCTATGGATTCTGTCAGACTATCCTAGAGTCACTCAACCATCGATTCGCAGGCATCTGACCTATAAATATGACACCATTCATTATATAGAAACTAAAGGACCGCCTTGCCATGCTAGAGCCCGCAAGCTACTGCCTGATAAACTCAAAGCAGCACAGGAATACTATGATTGCATAATAGGGGAAGGCATATGTTGCCCCTCGAAAAGCTCATGGAGTTCCCCAATCCACATGACCAAAAAAGCGAGTGGAGAGTGGCGAATCATTGGAGACTACAGGGCCTTAAATGCCAAAACAGTTCCTGATCGCTATCCAGTCCCAAACATAATTGACTTCAATGCGAATATGAAGGGTAAAATGTTCACAAAAATCAACATTAACTGGGCATTCCACCAAATTCCTATGGCTGACCAGGACATACCAAAAACAGCGGTTATAACCCCCTTTGGACTATTCGAATACCTTCAAATGCCTTTTGGACTTTGCAACTCAGCACAAACTTTCCAGAGATTTATCAATGGACTGTTTAGGGGATTGCCATTTGCATATGCATACTTGGATGATATTTGAATTTTCTCTGAAGGAGGTGAGCAACACCACGAGGAGAATGTAAGAGCCGTCATACAGCGTATACATGCTGCCGGACTTACTATCAACGTAGGTAAAAGCTTATATGCACAGACCAAAATTGACTTCCTCGGCTACAAAGTCTCGACCAAAGGCATTTCCCCCTTGAAGCCAATATTGAACTTCCCAAAACCCTCAAATGTTGCTGAACTCAGGCGTTTCTTGGGGATGGTGAACTTCCATAGACGTTGCATGAAGAATGCAGCAGCCGAACAAAGTAAGCTGTTTGCACTAATTAAGACAAGTAAAAAGAAAGATAAGACTCCACTCGAATGGAATGAAGAAGCCGAACAGGCCTTTGAGAAAATCAAAGATACACTGGCAAATGCAACTCTATTGGCTCACCCAGACGAAAGACATATGATAGGGAATTGCTCGGAATTTTTGCTGCATTGAAGCATTTCAGGTACCAGTTAGAGGGTAGATTTTTTCTGTGTATACTGACAATAACCCCTTAACATATGCCTTCACACAAAAAGCAGAACTGGCATCGCCGAGAAGAGTACGACAATTAGACTATATTGGTCAATTGACTACCGACATTCAGTATATAAGTGGAGAACTTAACACTCCAGCTGATGCCTTGAGTAGAATCGAAGCTATCTTGGCTCCTGTCCAATTGCCTTATGCTGAAATAGCTAAAGCACAGCTTAAGGATGTAGAATTGTAAGAGTTGTTATCGAAGGATGATACTACTCTCAAATTGAGACAGCGAAAAATTCCCGGTACTGATGTTTTATTAACATATGACGTCAGTACAGGTAAGAATAGGCCATTTCTACCAGTAAAATATCACAGGTTGGCTTTCAACAGTGTACATAATCTGTCACATGCTGGGCCAAAATGTAGTGCTAATATGATTTTGGCAAGGTTTGTATGGCCACGAATGAAGTCTGACTGCAACAAATGGGCTCGCAGTTGCCTGAACTGTCAAAAATCAAAAGTAGGAAGACACACTCACTCTCCCCTCAAATCCTTCAAACAAACAGAGAGGTTTAAAACAGTACATATGGACTTGTTGAGCCCATTGCCACCATCTCAAGGACACAGATACCTGTTAACGATAATAGACAGGGCAAGACGATGGCCAGAAGCAATTCCTCTATATGAGATGATAGCTCCAACTGTAGCTGCCAGGTTATACGATACCTGGATTGCGAGGTACGGTGTACCAGAAGTCATAATTACAGACCAAGGTCGCCAATTCGAGAGCTCGCTCTTCAAAGAGTTAGTAAATAAGCTTGGTGTTCAACACAGTCATACCACAGCTTACCGTCCTCAAGCCAATGGCAAAATCAAGAGATGGCATAGAGCTCTCAAAGCCTCTATCATGTCACATGATACAAATAGATGGGTAAATGTACTTCCAACCATCCTCTTAGGCCTTTGATCTACCCTACAAATGGATACAGGTCACTCTGTAGCTCAATTAGCATTCGGCAAAGAGCTACGCCTCCCAGGGGACTTCTACACAAAATCAAAGGAAGTTAGCCCCGAAATTATGGTACAAAATATAAGAAATGATGCCAACAATTTTCTAGAACAGGCAGCTCGCCATGGCCAGCCCAAGATTTACGTCTCAAAACACTTGGCCAATACCTAACACATATTTGTTAGAGACGAGAAAATGAGATCTTAGCTGGAGAAACCATACACCGGTCCTTACAAAGTAATATCACGAGATGAGAAAAACTTTGTGATACTCATTGCAGGCGAATCTCGAAATATTTCAATCGACAGATTGAAGCCTGCATACATGGTAAGCGACGATAAAAGAATAAAAAGGTTACAGAGAGAAAACGTAGAAAATATCCAGAAGGATTCACCAACAAACATAGAAGAATCTGTCGAAAAATGTGAAATAACAAATTCACAATTAGAGAAAACACCAAAAATAAAAAAGTCTGTAAAGTTTTCGGATGATGTTACTATCAAAACATTCGATCTTGAGTCCCCCATATGCCCACAAAAAAGAGGCAGGCCTCTAGGCAGTAAAAAATGTAAAAATTCCCATCCTTCTCGCAAGTCTGAGAGGTTAATGCGAAGAAAATAAAATTTACTTCCAAAAAAGTAATATCCGCTACGTAAGTTTAAACCCGCAAAAAAATATGTGACGAAAATCGGAATTCCACGAGACAAAAGAAACTCCGGAGATAAGCAAACGAGGAATGCCAACAAAAAGAAAACGACACTAATAAACAAATCCACGTGCGATACGGAAATAAACATCGCAATTGGCGTTTATTGTCAAACACAAAGATAATCTCAACGTTGTGACATCACAAGCGGAGATTCCTTTGTAACAAAATTCAAAAAATATATTCTATGAGTTTATTTCAGGCATAACTTTGCTTAAACTGATCAGAACTTAATCAGAAAACTTGCATACGGCCGAGAATTTTAAGAGCTATCCCCTCTACGAGTTGATAAGAAGATACACAAAAGTAAAAACAAAACTGTCTTTGAAATTAAACGTGTTTTCCTAAACATTATTTTCTATCTTTTCTCTGTTATCCAAAATGTCGCTGCTGAAACAAAACTTCTTCGACACATCCAATTCGAATAACATGCAAAAGGCTGAAGAGAACCCAAATGCTCGCCAACTTCTTGCATAGAAAACTGAATTAGATTGCATAGAAGAAGAATTGATCATGGACACAACATCCCCTAACCTCTAATAAAAATAGATGATAATAAGGAAGCAGTAGACTCGATAAGTCCCCCAGACATGCGACATCATTTTTGCGGCGCAAAAACCGTGGGGGGAGTAGCTGTGGGGACTATAGATCTCGTACACACACCATTCTTTATCCGGCGTATTATATTCAATAGCAAATAAAATATATTGTTTGTTCGTATGCTCTTACTTGCACACACAGGCAAGTAAGATGCAAAGTTTGGCCGATGACAAAACGATAGATAAAGATCTCGGTAATGTCTCAGACCAGTACACGAACGCATTATGTCATTTCTTATCAGTTTCTTCAGCAATGAATAAGAAATGACGTGAATTCTACAACACACCTACATATGTATATGTACATAAGTGTGTCTGTGTGCATGTGCCAAAACCAGTATATAAACTCTCAGAACCGGCTCTAAAATCGCCAGTGTTCGCCTTGGTTTTGGCTTACCCGTACTTATGTACGAAGTGGCTGAACACGCTTAAATTCTGTAGAATTTCCTTCTGGTGTGAATATCTCTCACAACAAGGTATTCCACATAGCCCATGAAAGCTTCTAACACTACCCCAAGTTTCATTTTCGTAGGTCAAATAGCGAAGGCTCCACAGACTTCTAATAATTTCTAAAATGAGCAAAAAGTGGAAATGAATAAATATATATGTAAGCCACTTGTTGCCGTGGCTCCGCCCACGAGTCCCCTGCGCACTGGCGATGTGCAGGAGACTCGCCTCAAGTAGGAGACACTGGGATGAGGCAATGCCAGTTGTAGCACAAGAGACGCAAGTGCAAGGAGTGGGACAACTATAATCTTTCATGTCCTTATGATGTTAAATGAAAACTACAACTTCTCCCAGTACACTTGTCTGTAACGCTTGTCACATGACCAGTTTCACAGATATAGTTGGCTAATTTTACATTTGAGTCTAACTTAAAATCATTTTTTTCCTTGTAATATCATATCAATCCACGTTGTTAATTGATAATTCGGATATATTTATGTAGATCTGGGTGAATTATTGCTGTACAGCAGCATGGGTGCTCCTTATTATATATGTATACATTGTGTACAGAAGAATTTTAATAACTTATATATTCGTGATCTACAACTCAGGATCTGCGCTTTTCCACAGGTCTCACCCCTAGGTCCCAGCATTGCACTGAAGGCAATAATTGTATTTTCTTTTGGAAGATACACTAATAGTCATCAATTATTATTTGTGCCCGCCCCCTCTTAAAGAAATTTTGGCTGCGCCCCGATCAGGAGGGTAATGAGTGGTTAGCAGAGCGCGAAGATGTTGAACGATATGATAGGAAGGTGCCATCTAAAGAGGGTCAAGAACGGTTGCATTACATTTGACTTTGTATACACATGTATTTTTAAGGGGCTGCATTGATTATGAAACTAAAGAATTCAATTTTAGTATCTTTTTTCTTGTTTATTGCATTATTATTAACCTTAAAATAGAATGTGATAGGGAATGAAAAAGAAAAACATTTCTTAAAAAACTTCAGTATTAAAATAATATTAAAGTAGAGTTTTCTACCAGTTTCATTTTGAATTAAACCCTTTCACTGTGTGTGAGTAAGCCATTAGTCGATCGTACTTTGTCAAAATGTCAAAACTGAGAACTTGAAATTAATAAATATTTAAATCGGAAAATGGGCGCAAACTGAACTTGCCACCGGTCATTACTCGTGTAAGTTATGACATCATTTTAGAATACATCCCATTGTGACTGAACAATTTGTGAGGTTCATTAGTCCATGGTCGCGTAAAAAGTTCAAGACCGAGACCAATTTTTCTCATCACCTGGTTGAACTCTGTTCGAAATACTCAGCTGCAGTTTTCAAAATTTTTGAATCAGGAATTAATGCAAAAGAATCTCCAAAATAATTCTTCCGCAAATTTTAAGAAGTTATTGATTAGGTACCTATTTCCTGGAAAGATTAGTTTCCTCGCCCATTTTTTAAATTTGGCAATTTTATCCAAAAATTTGTGATAGCAGTGATAGAGATTTTGCAGACTAGATCCAGATCCCTTTGTCGAGTAATCTATTTATTTATTTTTTCACATTTTCAAACATTTTTTACATTCTTTTGGTATTGAACACTTACGTAGGTTATTTTGAAATATGACATAAGCTTTTATTTTTAATCAATAGTTGAGTAGTTGAAGTTTTTTTAAACGTATTTCTCAGTAAATGAGGTGAGAAATAAATTATACTTTTCTTTGCCAAAGTTTTTTGAATTTTTATTGACAATTAGCTGAAAATTTATCGATAGGTAATAAAAATGGCTATGTATCGAAGTCTCGCGAAGTGAAATCATTCTCTATAAATAATGCTGATTCGATTGATGAAAATGATAAAATTTTAAGAAAAGTTAATTTTGATCCATATTATTCTTATTTACGTTCGTAAAGAATCTAATTTAATTTATAATTAGCACGGTAGTTACTGATTCGATCGTTAATTGCGTGTCTCAATTGATGTATTTCCTTCGGAATATTGGGCTTCTTAAAATCGTTTGTTGACGTATTGATGGCTCTCTTTTGTTTACGCTTTCAGTGGATATTCATTCATTTTATTTTAAATATACTGTTCTCGGTTTAGAGACAACAATACATCCTTCATTGCCCAAATTGTGGAAATTTCTGTCCTTGTAGGAATTACTTACAGTCACTCTGTACAGAATAATTATTTCATGTTAGATTCTCAGCAAGGTTCTCTTCTGAAAATTTGATGCATTGGGAAAATCCTACTTATCATGGGAAAATTGCGCAGAAAAAGGAAATTCGAGTTTTGGAGAATCGTATTATTGTATGTGAATAAAAATTTCATCCGTTTGGTATTTCTCAAAAATAAATATGTTATACTAAAAATATTAATGTTGATGCGCAAGATTTTGGAGGTCCATTTCTCCGGCCCTCCCCCCATTTCAAATTTTGACCTGAAAATTTTTGGCCTAATTGTGCTCAGTTTGTGCTAATGTGTGCCATCAATTTTAGAATTTGTGCTCACCCCCTTCCTTAGATATAAAAAAAAGAGTCTGGGTGGGGCTGGAGAAATGCTAGCCCCACCCATTTCGAATTTTGACTCTAAACTTTGTATGTTAATTGTGCTTCATTTGTGCTAATTTGTGCTGTTAATTTTAGAATTTGTGCTCATTTATTTTCAAATATAGGAGCCTCAGAAATTTATGTGTCAGCCCCCCATTTGGAATTTTGAGTTGAAACTTTGCATGCTAATTGTGCTTAATTTGTGCTAATTGTAACGGCCAAAAGAGGTGGTAAAGTACCTATTTAGAACCACTTTCAGTGTTACACCATACACAAAATATCACGCACTTTAAAAGTAGTAATACTTCTAAAATGAATTCAAGTTATTATCCACAAACTATCGTGGACCTTAACATTTGTTAGAGACTCAATAATATTTTTTAAAACACACGAGTGAGTTTACACATTTAATAAAATAATAATTTGTACATCACAGTACATACACATACGTTAATATTTATACATATACAATCACAATTCAACAAGCAAGACTATCTGTTCACTAGAGACTTCTACTAGAGAGGTTACAGGTACTTAGAAGTATCTGTCCAGGAACTGTGTCTTTTTCCACTGAATCGAGGGATTATATACTCGTTCAGGGTATGAAAACGTACGTGTTGGATAGGTAAAGTGAGTTAGGGTGTTGTTATTATAGGGTTGTGCTGACTCGTCGAGTACTCGAGGGACAGGCACAACTAGGTCATGAATATACAGAAGGTATATCTATATTTGTAAAATTGAATACGGGTAATTTAATGGTTGTTTATAAAGAGTTATAGGATGATTATTGTTGATAAATATCTACGTTTTTGTTATTCGAAAATGTGTGGACGAATATGTTCGTCATTTCTAAAAATAGACAAAAATATACGTTACACAATTCTCCGGAGGAACAAAAAAAATCAGGAAAACAAAATTTTCCCAAATCTATCCAACAAGTACAAAAAGAGAGGAAAAGAGAAAAACATTCTTATTAATTATGCGTGGTTAAAATTATGTTATATAATGCGAGAATATATACTTAGAATAAAATATTTTACGAATATTGATTATGAGTAACAAATTTTTTCTTAGGTATATATAAGTACTTAATATATCGTATTATTTTGTGTAATTTTTTACAATGCTGTGCTTTTTGTTAAATTAGCACAATTTCGATGGGAGGTTAGCTTTAAATATACAATTATAAAAGTTAAAATAAACGAGATTGTAATTAACCACAATAAGAATATCCCATTGACAAAAGTTAGGTAATCATTAAAATTTTGGTCAGGTATTTGTAGTTCAATGGATTTAATTTTGTTCTCCAAGTTGTTAACAGGAACAGTGTGGGGAACAAAATTTTTCCATTTGGGGTTGTAGACCTTTGTCGTTGCCAGGTCTATGGCAAGGTCAAAAGGTTGTGTGGAATCGGAGAAATATGTCCACAGGAGTGGTAAGTGATTTTCAATTTTAATAATCTCTTCCAATGATTCAGAGAGACAGGGGATTTCTATTGGGATAATTACTGTATTTTTATTGTTTTTGTCAATGTTTTCGATTTGGATATGACAAGGTACATCCAGGATAAAGGTTCCGGGGGAATTATTATTGATTTTTAGTTTTTCGAATTTTTTCGTAATAGAATTAGTTGCTACAAGGGAATTGAAGTTTACGATAGCAAATTTGGTGTGTCCAATAGGATGCACTAGTGTTTGGTTATTATTAGGATTACATTTAAACGAGCAGGATTGCAATAAATTTTGATTTAAATCTTGAAAGAAAAGATTCTTTGCACAAGAAGACAATTTATCACTTCCTCTATTAGACGGAAGGAAGCATAATGGTTTATCAGAGTTACAGTATTGGAGATTAGTTCCACTAATATAACGTACGGAGTTTATTCTGATTTCATGAATAATCAGAGATGGTTCTTGATCCCAGCTGCACAGTTCATTAAAATGACTTTTGAATGTGAGCGGAATGAAGTCGTAAATTTTGTATTTAGAATCTAATTGTTTTAGGGGAATTTTGATTTCTAATTCTAACGTACTTTTAAAGAAATTGCAATTTAAAAGTTCAGCATGATAGTAGTTTTGAATATCCTTCATGGGAATGGCTAGATCAAGGTCTAGATTTTTTGTAATTTCCAAAAGTTTTAGTATGTCTTTTCCTAATATTTCTTTTGAGATAATTGAAGAGGGGATTATATGAGACTTACAAGACGTTAGGATATTTGATAATCTTATCGTGTTTATAAGATAATTATCATAGAATCCTTGTATATAATTTAGAGAGATTAGAAGTTCATGTTCTTCTAGGGAATTTTCCATAAAAGAGTTTGTATGCAAAACGAATTTTGTCATAAAATTATTTGTATGGTCGATAAAACTATGCAGATTAGTGGACGTATTTACTAAAGCTGCATGTTCGGTCAACAGTTCATTTTTTATAATATCATATTCTTCTTTCAACGAGATTTCGTTAGCCAGAAAATTTCTTCCATCTCTTAAAGTTTAACACTCGACAGCAAAAGCGTAGCATATCTCCAAAGAAAAATCTGATCGGAGTGAATACGCTTCGTTTGCTTCGAATGGAAGATAGCGTTGAATAGAAGTCTTGGATCATAGCGGTATTTTGTTCTTTAAGGTTTTTTATTGCGTTTTTTAGACGTTTTGCCATTTCTGCATATTTGCAATTTTTCCAGGTTGTTTCATTACACAACCGGTGTTTGAAATTTGTTGTTAATAGCTTGTTTGCTGATTCATGCAGATCTAGCTTAATAGAGTAAATTATTGGAGCAGATTTAGAGTATACGAAAATATTGCTTATTTCTTGAAAATAAGCGCCAGTTGACGCCGTCGTAATCCTATATGGGTCAGACGATGTTCTTTGTGTGATAGAAATCGAAAAAAATGGTTATTGCGAAATAGAAAAGTAGATTCGTATACATTTTCTGAAACAGAAAAAATGCAACGTCTAAATTATTTACGAGTAATTAGATTATGAATTTTTAAAATTTTTTAAGGAATGAGAATGCTGGGGCAAAGGGAGAGATAAATTTTTGCAGACGTTCGACCTACTAATTTCGGTTGGATAATTAGTATAAAATTTATTATGTTTGATCGGTCAGTTTGAGTTTCACTATTGTCTGAGTTTGGTTCTTCAATAGCTTTCCGTTTCTTTCGATTTTTTTCGGGTAATTTGTCATTACATTTCTAACTTTCTTCCGGATTTTTTTTTCTTTGTTTCATTGGACAGTGTTTTTTTGTGAAGTGGTATTTTTGTAGTGTTTTTTTTTCTTCGTTAAATTTTTATTACCATTTTTATAATCATGCCTGTAAAGTACATGAATGATCGAGTTTTTACTTCTGTTGGGTCGGTGGAGGTGAACGAGACTTGGTTCCTCGGGGACCAAGTTCTTGCCAAAATGCATCATTTTCAACGTTGTCCCTGTGAGGCCAGGCTCTATTTTGTTCTTCACCTCATTTTTTCTTTATTTTATCGTGTTTCCACGGTTAGTAACCTTAGTGCATTTTTAAACGAGTTCGAGCCTCATCTCATCCCTGGTGAGGTGATAGAGGAGGATCTTGGGTCCTGGAGCCATAGTGTTCGTTTCCTATGCTGTCTAGACTCCGAAGTTTATGTGAAGGAGCTGCTATTTGAACTACGGATTTTTTGTCCTCGATCGCTTGTCGTTAAATTTGGGACCACCGGCATAAAGCTAATTTTTCGAGGAAATCTCAACACAAAAGGTTTGGTAGGGTTGGGCATACTTGCTGGACTACAGGTAGGGTTGGTTTGTGTCTCGCAACAGACCAATCATACCGTGACAGTTGAGTATGTCCACCTGGACAGGTACTACTTAGTAGACCTGTTGACAGGGATGGACTGCTCCAAGTTTGTCCACTTTCTGAATCAGCATAACAAACCTCATGTGTCAACCTCGATGGTAGGGTTCAATCTCTCCACACACTATGACACCACTGAGCACGGGTGTGCCATGTCCCTGAGAGGAGGGTGGCTATTGTCGGAGCCAATAGTCCACTCCTTTCTATGGAATACCCTGTCCATAGAAGATAGTATCTCTTCAGAGGAAGGCAGTTTGCCAGAGAGTCGGGTTATGGAAGATGGAGCCTCACCAGTTTCCACAGGAGGCAGCAGTTTATCGGATGATGACCAATTAACTGAGTTTCTTTCCAGATATGCCGAACATGGGCTGATAGTGAGTTAAACATTATTTTATTTTTTTTATTTTTTTTTTGTACTGATTTTTTAGTATTTCGAATTTATTTCAATTTTTATGACTAAAGTAGGCCAGAAGGAATAAGGGGGAAAAGAGAGGAAAAGAAAAAAAAACAAAAGGGGAGAGGAGAGGGTGAAAAATTGTGAGTGAAAAACTATGTAGATGCAGGTAATATACTTTGCACACAGCTACTTTAGTTTTTTTGGAGGGCGACCCCTTGGTTTAGGTAAAATTTGGGTTGGGATGGGGGTTTCGAGATTTTTGTCGTTTTCTTCCAGCTTTATTTCGGTATTTGTTTCGTTAGTATTACGAGATTTATACGGAATTAGTAGTTGCACGTGCACCGTTTCGTCGTATGCAGTTTTATCGTTTGTTTTAATACGAATTATATAATTTAGATCTGTGATCTTTCTAACAATTTTATGTGGTCCGGTATATTTTATTTTATTTTTCGTGACGTTTTTCGATTGACGCAGCAGAACAAGGTCGTTGGGCTTAAAGTCAATGATCTTGTGGTGCGCCTTATAATGTTTTGCATTTTTTTCCGATGCTTTCTTTGCTAAGCTCGGCGTTTTTTCTTTTGTTTGAAGAAGTGTTTTAATTTCTTCTTCACGAGTTATATTATTTTTAGACTTTTCCAATATTTCCGGTAAGTGTATTTCAGGATTAAATCCATGAAGTAGGTAGAATGGGGATTTATTATTTAAATGTTTAATCGGGCTTATATTGTACGCAAAGATAATTTTATTAATGGTCTCGATCCATTCTTTTTCATTTGAATGGTCGTATTTCGAGAGTGATTTTTTAATGACACCGTTGATTTTTTAACAAGTCGTTGCAATTGGGGGGAATAAAAAGAGGAGTAAATAATTTTGATATTATTCTCTTCACAGAATTTAAAAACAGGTTCATTGGCGAAATGACCTCTGTTGTCGCAAGAAATTTTTCCGAGTGTGCCATACGTATAACAAATAAATTTCAAATACTCAATTACGCATTCAGCATTTGGATTTTTTGTTGGACCTATGGTACAAAAATTTGTGCTTTTTTCGACCCCGACAAGCACGTATGAGTGTTCATATTCGGTATTAAACTTTCCTATAAATTCGATTTCTAAATGTGAAAATGGTTTAGGATTTTCGATTTCAATATGTTTGAGGTAGCCAGCCTCTTTCGGGGAATTCTGTGCCATTTGACACTCATGACACGATAATACTTATTCTGTTATTTTTTGTACCATGTTTTTGAAAAAAAGCTGGTTTTTTATTTTATTTTTAATTTTTTTAATTCCGAAATGACCTCCATACAACAGATCGTCATGTAGTTTTTTTAGAACTACCGGAATTAATTTTTCAGGAATTACAGTAACCTCTTCATCATACGATGAGGTTGGGTTAGGTAATTTCTTTAACACATTATTTTCATCGAGAAAGTATAGTTGTATTGTACGATTTAGTTTTCGTATTTTATTTTTATCCTTTTTTATTTCGTTATAATTTAATAATGAGATCACATTTTTCCAATGCGGGTCATTTTCCTGCATTGTTTTTAAATTTTCAGGTAATTTGATTTTTTGGAGGGGTTCAGAGGTTTGGTCTTCTGTTTGGGGAAGTGATGTAATATCAGGATTTGTAATTTGCGGGGAGTCGGGAGTCACAGAAGGGGTTATTTTGATCTGATTATCGAGATTTGACTCTCTTATAAGAGCAGATCTGGTGACTACATTTGTAGTTTGGTGGGTACAATTTTGGGAATGATTAAGTTCATTCTGTGGGGTTGTGGTCTGTACCACGGGATAATATGGGAAAGTTGATGCGTGGGAAGGGGGGTAATAGTAATTTTTGGACGTAGTACTTGGGTAGTACCACTTATTTTGATTTTGGTAAAACACAGGGTTTAATGGGGCAAGGTTGTCATTGTGAATTCTACATAACGTATTCACATTTTTTTCTTCATCGTACAGAGCATATTTTTTGTCTACTAAAAATTCGCCTTTTTCGAATGTAATTTCATCCGGTTCATCATGAGGATGGGACAACATATCAGCCATATAGTTGTTTTTTCCAGCGATATGTTTAATTTGGAAACTATATTCGTTTAATTTAGATATTAATCTAATTAATCTTGGGCTTGGAGTATTAAATTTCTGATGGTAAATCAGAGGCTTATGGTTCGTGTATACTATAAAGCGTAATGCTAGTAAGTATCCACGGAAATGGGCTAATGCATTCGTAATTGCTAACATTTCTAAGTTGAAAGAACATAATTTTGACTGGGCAGGTTGGACTCTTTCTGAGAAGTATCCAACTGGATGTTTATGCTTCGTAACAGGATTAGTTTGCAGCAACACTGCACCTAATGCGATTTTCGAAGCATCAACTTCTACACAGGTTTCCAATTTTGGATCATAAATTGTCAATACAGGTTTGGAAATCGTTATTTCTTTTAATTTTTCGAAAATTTCAAGATGTTCTTGATTTAATTTAATTTTGGCATTTGATTTGCTATCTGTTCCTCTTAATAAGTCAGTAAGAGGGGCAGTAATTTTAGTTAGATTGGGAATTAATTTTCTGTGGTAGTTTATCGATCCTAAAAATGATCGTAATTGTTTTAACGTATTCAGGGGCTTTAAATTTCTAATAGTCTCAATGTTTTTGTTTAATGGGCGTAATTCATTATATCGGACAGTATGTCCTAAGATTTCAATTTCGTTCATTGCAAATTGACATTTTTTTGTTTTTATTTTTAAATTTACTTCATTTAATCTTTTTAGCACTTCTCTTGTATTTTCGAGACATTCTTCGAAAGTTTCTCCAAAAATGTAAATATCATCCAGATAACATACCATTTTTCTCCAAAATATATTATGGAATATGTCATCCATGATGGTTTGGAAAATGGAGGGGGAAATACTTTAACCTATTGGGGTAGAATTGAATACATATCCAATTCCATCCACATTTATTCCAGTGTATTGTTTAGATTCTTCTGTGAGAGGAATCTGTAAATATCCACTGTTTAAATCAATTGTTGCAAACCATTTTTTATTTATTAAATACGGCCAAATAACATCAATTGTCTGGACACGATTATTATCCATAATTATTCTTTGGTTCATTCTTCGGTAGTCTACTAATACTCTGTAGACTCCGTCTGGTTTCTTTTTTACAAAGATTGGGGATTCAAATTTTGATTTTTGCTTTTTTAGGACACCTGCTTTTACTAGATCATCGACCAGTTTATGTAGGGCCTCATGTTCTGCGTGTGAGAATTTAAAATTTCTACACCGCAGTGGAGTTTCGTCATTTACATGGACAACATGTTCGAGTACTTTGCAGACAGAAACTTCGTCTGTTTTTCCCGTAAAAATATTATTAAATTCGTTAATTGTTTCATACATTTTTATTTTTTGTTCAAGCGAAAGCTTTGGGTTAATCTCGATGGGGTTTCCTCGATTATCCTTGAAAATAGTAGTTTCTGTTATTTTTTCTATTTGGCAGGAATTAATTTCTACTGCGTTACTTAATTCAAATTTTCCTATGTATTCGCCTATGTAGATCACGTGAGGTCTGTTATTATGATTTGCAGCCGCTATCGTGTCTTCTGATAGGATTACAAAGAAATTGTGTTTTTCTTCCATGGATGTTTCACACAGAAACTCCAGGTGCTCAGGCAAAGTTGCTGAATTAGCACTGAATTTGCCTCAATTTTAAAAGTTTGGGGGCATAATATTTAAAGGGCTTAACATAACCTAACATATTTTTGTTCTCAATAGGGTAATTGTTACATTCAGGCATGTCAAAACATCGCTCTTCATCACCACACGGTAAAGTGAATTTTTTTTCTCGAGAAGACCATTTTGGCTTTATGGGTTGACAAAAAGTCGTAACCCAATATGACTGGTTCAACCAAATTTCAAACAACGAAGGTGGGATGTGGGTAAATGCAATGATCAATGGAAAAAATTACATTGGTTACTCCTATGACCTCAAGAGGTTGGTTATCCTCAATACGAAATCTTATTTTAGTTGGTAGAATTGGTTCCGTAAAATTGACTTTCTTTAAAACTTTTTCATCAATGTCTGTTCCAAACCTGGATTGACTAGGCTAAGTATCTGTTTACCACAAATGGCAAAAGAGAGGTGAAATTTACATTTGGTTCTGCAGTACCCTTTATTTTGAAATTTCTCCTCACTAACATTGTTAACCTGTTTTGATTCTTTGTTGAAGACATCCCTTACAGCTGATGGATCACCTGTAAGGGGGACACTTAGTTTTTTGAGCAATTATTCTGGCAGGCCTGGGGGTTTGATTTTCGGAGGTAATTTTGTTGTTGTGATGCTGCCATCAATGGTGCCAGGGGGGCAATCATTTGAGTATTTGCAGCCACCTAAGGGGTATTTTGGGGAGTATTAAATGAGATACCAGATCATGCTGGAGCGTTAATCCAGTTTGAGTTCCAATTTGGGAGGCCAAACTGGTTCCAGTTCGGAGCTCTGTTGGAGTAGTACCCATTATTATTTCTAGAAAAATTGTTTCCACGAAAGTTTGGGTTAAAATTTCTACCTTTATAATTAGGGTTAAAGTTTTGATTATTATTCCAATTTCTATTTTGGTTGTTTTGGTTCCAGTTTTGTTTCTGGTTCTAATTAACATTGTTATTATTATTATTATTATTAGTATTATTGTTTTTCCTATTTTGATTTTGGTTTTGATTTTGATTTTGATTATAATTATATTGTTCATTATTATTATTTTTATTTTGGGGATTTTTATTTTTCCTGGATTCCTGAGGTTTCGTGATGTTCGCTATCGCAGCGCTCATTTTCTCCATCTCAGCTTTCCAGACTGGATCGGATGATACTAAATTTACATTTATTTCGGTTTTCTTTTCCGTTTTTCCAGCTTTTAATTCCTCAATGGTTTTTTCAAGTTGTTCGATTTTTCTCCATATGAAGGGGTCTGAGTGTCCAAATACTTTGTCTTAAAACTCTAAGTATTTAGAGAAGGCCTTATCGAGTTCTTGAATTGTTTTTGGTTCTTTTTTTTATTAAAAATACTCTTTCTTTTTTGGGAAGGTTAACCATTATTTTTTCTTCAGAGATATCTGGTTCAATTTGTTTTAAAATTCTTTTTACGAACATGATGTACGCAGGGAAATCAGCTTCACCATTATATTTCCTTTCGTACAGTATTTCGTGTAATTGGGGTTTGGTTCTAGTAAAGAATTCCAGGAATTTTTGTTTAGTATTTTGCCAATTGTTACATTCGGGGTTTGCTTGAATTCTGTCTTCAAACAATTGTTTTGCGAGGCCAGAAAATGCAATTCTTATTTTTTTGAATTTCATGTTAGCATCTCAATTGAACGATTCCTCTTCATTTTCAACTCCAATTAAGAATGAAACGATATCTTCAGTCGGGGTGTGTCCATATAGGGAAGGTCTGACGTTTACTGCAGCCTTTCCTGTCATTTTATTTTCTAAAGGTATATCAAAATTTTCTAAGATTCTTGTTTCAAGTTCTGAGCTGAGGAAATCTTCGTCGGATTTTTCTAAGCACTCAGTAATATTGGCATGGTTAATTGCTGACCTAACTCTTGGAAATGGTGTGGGGTTATCCAAATTTTCCAAAAGTGGAGTTGAAGTAGTAGAGGGATTAAAATATTTTCTTATTATTGGATTTTCTAATTCGGGAATTTGTTCACGAGGTTTTTGTGTTGTTTGTAAAATTATTTTTATATTTTCGGAAGTTAATAATTTTTGAATTTCTTTACTAGATTTAATTTTTAATAGGATATCCTCTTGGGTTTTTATATGAGAAAAATATTTTTTATCAACTTCGATATTTAAATTTTGGCACAGGTTAATTAGTTCAAAATTTTTAGCTTTGATAAGCCAACTTAAATTTGTTTTCGTAGTATTGGGTTCGTATAAATTTTCCCAAGTTTCATTCATAAAAATAAATTTTTCGCAACTTATAATTATTTAACAAAACTTATATTTACGGGAGGGACACGAATTATGACTAATATTAATTGTTACTTTGTTTTTCCTTTGTTTGAACAGGAGCTTGATTGATCTGTTGCCGCATTTGATGCCGAAACTTTCTTCACCATTGACTGTACATTCACCTGTTTTTTTCTCAATTTTTTGTAGAATAAATATCTTTTTGTTGGTTTTGAAGTTCGGATTTTATTTCACTTTTGATCTTTTTCCACTTCTCGGCTATCAAGTCTCAACCGAAGGCATTTCCCCTTTGAAGACCAAGGTAGAGCCCATATTGAAATTCCTGAAACCCTCAAACATTGCAGAACTCAGACGCTTCTTGGGGATGGTGAATTTCTACAGACGTTGCATTAAAAATGCTGCAGCCGAACAAAGTAAGCTGTTTGCATTGATCAAAACAAATAAAAAGAAAGATAAGACTCCACTCGATTGGACAGAAGAAGCTGAAAAAGCCTTCCAAAATATAAAAGAAACACTGGCAGATGCAACTCTACTAGCTCACCCAGATGAAAGTCTGCCGTTATGTGTTGCAACTGATGCATCCAACTTTGCTATTGGTGCAACTCTGTACCAAAAGGATAATGACAAGAAGTTACCGCTCGCTTTCTTCTCCAGAAAGCTATCAAAAACCAAAAAGAACTACAGCACATACGACAGGGAGTTACTGGGAATATTCGCTGCGTTGAAGCATTTCAGGCACCAATTAGAGGGTAGATGTTTCACTGTGTATACAGATCATAAACTCCTAACACATGCCTTCACGCAAAAGACAGAACCAGCTTCCCCGAGAAGAGCTCGACAATTGGACTACATAGGACAGTTGACTACGGACATCCAGTATATAAGCGGAGAACTCAACACTCCAGCTGATGCTCTTAGTAGGATCGAAGCCATCTCGGCACCGTCTCAATTACCTTACACTGAAATAGCTAAAGAACAGTTAAGGGATGCAGAATTGCAAGAACTTTTGTCGAACGATGACACAGCTCTCAAATTGAGACAAAGGAAACTCCCTGGTACTAATGTCTTACTAACATGTGACATTAGTACAGGCAAGAACAGGCCATTCCTGCCGACAAAGTATCACAAATTGGCTTTCATTAGTGTGCACAATCTATCGCACCCTGGACCAAAATGCACTGCTGGATTAGTAGCATCAAGATTTGTTTGGCCTCGGATGAAGTCTTGATAAATCTCTGGAAAGTTTGTGCAGAATTACGGAGTCCAAACGGCATTTGAAGGTATTCGAATAGACCAAAGGGGGTTATGACTGCTGTCTTTGGTATGTCCTGTTTGGCCATTGGAATTTGGTGGAATGCCCAGTTGATGTTGATTTTTGTGAACATCGTTTTACCCTTCATATTTACGTTGAAGTCCATTATGTTTGGGACTGGATAGCGGTCAGGAACTGTTTTGGCATTTAAGGCCCTGTAGTCTCCAACAATTCGCCACTCTCCAATGGCTTTTTTATCATATGGATCGGGGAACTCCATGAGCTTTTTGAGGGGCGGCATATGCCTTCCCCTATTATGCGATCATAGTATTCCCGTGCTGCTTTGAGTTTATCAGGCAGTAGCCTGCGGGCTCTAGCATGGCAAGGCGGTCCTTTAGTTTCTATGTAATGAACGGTGTCATGTTTATAGGTCGGATGCCTGCGAATCGATGTTGAGTGACTCCAGGATAGTCTGACAGAATCCGTAGGAATTGTTCGTCGACTTTAGTGCAGCTGGATATGTTGGTGTCCAGTTGGTACGCTAGCGTTTTGCCTTCCACCCATAGACCAGTATTATTGTCTATGATTTTTCCATTTTTGAGGTCGATGACCAGGCCGTAATGCGCAAGAAAATCTGTGCCCAGGATCAGAGTTGGAACGTCCGCAATTGTGAAGGACCACGTCATGTGTCTTCGCAAACCGATGCTTACTTTGCTGGATTCTATTCCGTAAGCTGGAAGGTTTTGACCATTCACAGTTCCGAGGTAGTATTTCGGAGGAAATGCCTTTTGGTTTTTACTTACTGGCAAAATGCTCAAGTCAGCACCTGAGTCTATTAGGTAACGTCTCCTATTTGTCCTGTCCTTGATGAATAGGCAGCGTGAATACTTTTTCGAGGGATCTTCAGCCGCATAGATGACCCCTCTTTCTAGTTTGACGACTTACTATATGTTTTTCCCCACCATTGTCATCTGTTGTTGCACTTGGTGGCTTCTGCGCCAAATCTATTGTGAAAAAAGCAGGATTTATCGTCCCAGTTTTGAGACCGGGGTTTGGGGGACGATGTTCTTCTAGGGGGAGTTGGACTCTGAGTAATGTCCCCACAATAATGAACAAAATAATTATAATCAAAATCAAAATAGGAATAATAATAATAATACTAATAATAATAATAATAATAATAATAATAATGATAATTGGAACCAAAACCAAAACTGGAACCAAAACAACCAAAATAGAAATTGGAATAATAACCAAAACTTTAATCCTAATTATAAAGGCAGAAACTATAATCCAAATTTTCGTAGAAACAATTTTCCTAGAAATAATAATGGATACTACTCTAACAGAATCCCAAACTGGAACCAGCTTGGCCTTCCAAATTGGAATAATGCCCCAGCATGTTCTGGTATCTCATTTAATACTCCCCAAAACCTCCCTTATGTAGCTGCAAACTCTCAAATGATTGCCCCACTGGCACCATTGATGGCAACCCCACAACAACAAAATTACCTCCAAACATCAAACCCCCAGGCCTGTCAAAATAATTGCTCAAAAAACTAAGTGCTCCCCTTACAGGTGATCCATCAGCTGTAAGGGATGTCTTGAACAAAGAATCGAAACAGTTAACAATGTGAGTAAGGAGAAATTTCAAAATAAAGGGTACTGCAGAACCCAATGTAAATTTCACCTCCCTTTTGCCATTTATGGTAAACAAATACTAAGCCTAGTTGATCCAGGTTCAGAACAGACACTTATTGATAAAAAAGTTTTAAAGAAAGTCAATTTTACGGAACCAATTCTACCAACTAAAATAAGATTTCGTATTGAGGATAACCAACCTCTTGAGGTCATAGGAGTAACCAATGTAATTTTTTCCATTGATCATTGCATTTACCCACATCCCACCTTCGTTGTTTGAAATTTGGTTGAACCAGTCATATTGGGTTACGACTTTTTGTCAACCCATAAAGCCAAAATGGTCTTCTCGAGAAAAAAAATTCACTTTACCGTGTGGTGATGAAGAGCGATGTTTTGACATGCCTGAATGTAACAATTACCCTATTGAGAACAAAAATATGTTAGGTTATGTTAAGCCCTTTAAATATTATGCCCCCAAACTTTTAAAATTGAGGCAAATTCAGTGCTAATTCAGCAACTTTGCCTGAGCACCTGGAGTTTCTGTGTGAAACATCCATGGAAGAAAAACACAATTTCTTTGTAATCGTATCAGAAGACACGATAGCGGCTGTTAATCACAATAACAGACCTCACGTGATCTATAAAGGCGAATACATAGGAAAATTTGAATTAAGTAACGCAGTAGAAATTAATTCCTGCCAAATAGAAAAAATAACAGAAACTACTATTTTTAAGGATAATCGAGGAAACCCTATCCCGATTAACCCAAAGCTCTCGCTTGAACAAAAAATAAAAATGTATGAAACAATTAATAAATTTAATAATATTTTTACGGGAAAAACAGACGAAGTCTCTGTTTGTAAAGTGCCGAACAAGTTTTCCAAGTAGACGACGAAACCCCACTGCGGTGTAGAAATTTTAAATTCTCACTCGCAGAACATGAGGCTCTACATAAATTGGTCGATGACCTAGTAAAAGTAGGTGTCCCAAAAAAAAAAATCAAAATTTGAATCCCCCATATTTGTAAAAAAGAAACCAGATGGAGTCTACAGAGTATTAGTAGACTACCGAAGAATGAACCAAAGAATTATTATGGATAATAATCGTGTCCCGATGATTGATGTTATTTGGCCATACTTAAGAAATAAAAAATTGTTTACGACGATTGATTTAAACAGTGGATACTTACAGATTCCTCTCACGGAAGAATCTAAACTATACACTGGAATAAATGTGGATGGAATTGGATACGTATTCAATTCTACCCCAATAGGCCTAAGCATTTCTCCATTCATTTTCCAAACCATCATGGATGACATATTCCATGATATATTCTGGAAAAAAATGGTATGTTACCTGGACGATATTTGTATTTTTGGAGAAACTTTCGAAGAATGTCTCGAAAATACAAGAGAAGTGCTAAAAAGATTAAATGAAGTAAATTTAAAAATAAAAACAAATAAATGTCTATTCGCAATGAACCAAATTGAAATATTAGGACATACTGTCCGTTATAATGAATTACGCCCACTAAATAAAAATATTGAGGCAATTAAAAATTTAAATCCTCCTAATACGTTAAAACAATTACAATCATTTTTAGGATCAATAAATTATCATAGGAAATTAATTCCTAATTTAGCTAAAATTACTGCCCCTCTTATTGACTTACTAAGAGGAACAGATAGCAAATCAAAAGCCAAAATTAAATTAAATCAAGAACATTTTGAAATCTTTGAAAAATTAAAAGAAATAATGATTTCTAAACCTGTATTGGCAATTTACGATCCAAAATTGGAAACCTGTGTAGAAGTTGATGCTTTGAAAATTGCATTAGGTGCAGTGTTGCTGCAAACTAATCCCGTTACGAAGCATAAACATCCAGTTGGATACTTCTCAGAAAGAGTCTAATTTGCCCAGTCAAAATTATGTTCTTTCGACTTCGAAATGTTAGCAATTACGAATGCATTAGCCCATTTCCGTGGATACTTACTGGCATTACGCTTTATAGTATACACGGATCATAAGCCTCTGATTTATCATCAGAAATTTAATACCCCAAGCCCAAGATTAATTAGATTAATATCTAAATTAAACGAATATAGTTTCCAAATTAAACATATCGCCGGAAAAAATAATTGCATGGCTGATATGTTATCTCGTCCTCATGATGAACCGGACGAAATTACATTTGAAAAAGGTGAATTTCTAGTAGATAAAAAATATGCTCTTCAAGATGAAGAGAAAAATGTGAATACTCTATGTAGAATTCACAATGACAATTCTGCCCCATTAAATCCGGTATTTTATCAAAATCAAAATAAGTGGTACTACCCAAGTACGACGCCTCAAAAGTATTATTACCCTCCTTCCCCCGCATCAACTTTCTCATACTATCCCGTGGTACAAACCACAACCCCACAGAATGAACTGAATCATTTTGAAAATTGTCCCAATCAAACAACAAATGTAGTCACAAGATCTGCTCTTAAAAGAGAGTCAAATCTGGATAATCAGGTCACCATAACCCCTCCTGTGACTCCCGACTACCCGCAAATTTCAAATCCCGATAATACATCTTTTCCCCAAACAGAAGATCAAACTTCTGAACCCCTCCAAAAAATTGAATTACCTGAAAATCTGAAAACAATGCAGGAAAATGACCCACGTTGGAAAAATGTTATTTCGTTATTAAATTACAACGAAATTAAAAAAGATAAAAATAAAATACGAAAATTAAATCGTACAATACAATTATACTTTCTCGATGAAAATAATGTGTTAAAAAAATTACCTAACCCAACCTCATCGTATGATGAAGCAGTTACGGTAATCCCTGAAAAATTAATTCCGGTAGTTCTGAAAAAACTACATGACGATCCGTTGTATGGAGGTCATTTTGGAATTAAGAAAACAAAAAATAAAATTAAAAACCAGTTTTTCTTTAAAAACATGATACAAAAAATAACAGAATATGTATTGTCATGTCATGAGTGTCAAATGGCACAAAATTCCCCAAAAGAGGCTGGCTACCTCAAACATATAGAAATTGAAAACCCTAAACCATTCTCGCATTTAGAGATCGATTTCATAGGGAAATTTAATACCGAATATGAACACTTGTATGTGCTTGTAGGTGTAGACAAAAGCACAAATTTCTGTACCATACGTCCAACAAAAAACCTAAATGCTCAATGCGTAATTGAGTATTTGAAATTTATTTGTTATATGTATGGCACACCAGGAAAAATTTCTTGCGATAACGGAGGTCATTTTGCGAATGAATCCGTCTGTAAATTTTGCGAAGAGAATAATATTAAAATTATTTACTCCTCTTTCTATTCACCCAATCGCAAGGACTCGTTGAAAAAATCAACGGTGTAATTAAAAAATCATTGTCAAAATACGACCATTCGAACGAAAAAGAATGGATCGAAACCATTAATAAAATTATTTTCGCATATAACATAAGCCCGATTGAACATTTAAATAACAAATCCCCATTTTACCTACTTCATGGATTCAACCCAGAGGTACATTTACCGGAAATACCAGAAAACGCTGGAAACAATACAACTCGAGAAGAAGAAATTGAAAATCTCCTCCAAACGAGGGAAAAAACACCGAGCTTAGCAAAGAAAGCATTGGAAATAAACGCGAAACATTATAACGCACACCACAAGTTCATTGACTTCAAGCCAAACGACCTTGTTTTGCTGTGTCAACCAAAAAACGTCGCGAAAAATAAAATAAAATACACAGGACCTCATAAAATTGTTAGAAAGGTCACGGATCTAAATTACATAATCCTCAAAAAAACAGACGATAAAATTGCGTACGACGATTAATACCATATAAGTCTTGTAATACTGACAAAAAAAATAGCGGAACAAATCCCGATAAAAGCAATAAAAAACCAGAAACCCCCATTCAAACCCAAATTTTACCTAAACTAAGGGGTCGCCCTTGGAAAAAACAAGAGTAGATGTGTGTAAAGTATATTACCTGCATGCACAGGTTTTTTCAATCACAACTTTTTTTTTCTTCTCTCGCTTTGTCCCTCTTCTCTTACTTGCCCTGTTACCCCTCATTTTAATAAAAATCAATTGTAAATAAATAAAACACCAGGCCTAAACAAATTCAAAATTCTTAAAATAGTAAAATAAAAGTAGAAAAAACACCAATGGCCCAGGTGTGCGCATAGCCTTCGAGAAACTCAGCGAGGTGCTCCCCGCTGGTGGTGCTGCTACTGTCGGTTGACATTGGAGATGGGTTATCATTTGAAGCCCCTTCCTCTCCAGAACTCGAGTAAACTGTTGAGATGCTGTCTTCAACCGATGGAGTATCCCACAGGAATGAATAAACTGTGGGATCAGTTAACAGCCATCCTCCGCGGAGCGACATTGCACAATTGCCCTCGGTGGCGTCGTAGTGGCAAACCATATGGAAACTAACTATTGATACCAAAACATCCAGACGTGGCTTGTAGTGCTGGTTCAGGAACCGAGCAAAATTGACCCTGTCTGGACCAATGAGGAAATCGGTAAGATAAGTCCTGTCAACATGGACGTATTCTACCGTAACTTCCTTGTTGGTCTGCTGCGATACGCAAAGCAGACCAACCAGCAGTCTGGAGAGTACGCCTAGGCTGACCATCCCTCTGGTGTTGAGATTTCCGCGAAACTCAAGCTTTATCCCCAAGTACCCAAACTCGACCATCATGGCACGAGGATAGAATACTCGTAGGGAAAAAAGCAACCGTTTCGTGAATTCTTCACATTTTGTGCAACAAACAAATCTTACCGAATGACTCCAATAGTTAAGGTCTTCTTCAATGGTTTCCTCTGGTACCCAATGCGGCTTAAAATCATTAAGAAATACTCCCCTGTTGGCCTCACCCGAAACTCGATAAAATAGAGAGAATAGTCGGTGTAACGAATAAAATAAACGCGGCTCGCACGGACAACTCTAAAAGGGTGAATCTTTGTGAGAACCTGGCTGCTGATAAACCAGGTCTCATTCGCATCCACCTTTCCATGCGAAGCAAACATTCTATCATTCATATAAGTGATAGACATTATAAAAAAATTTTTTTCTCGGGAAAAAAAATATATATAAAAACAAGCGAACAAGCACCAACAAAATACCCGCACTCCACAAAACAAAAAAAAAAAAAAAAAAAAACGAAAAATTGAAATAAAAATATGAAAATAAAATATACGAAAAATAGTGACAATAATAGGACGAAAAATGACGTAAAACGAAAAATCCAGAAAAGAAATAGTAAATCGAACGAAAACAGTCGCAAACTCAAACTGATCGACTAGACCTATTAGAATTTATACTAATAATATTACCAAAATTAATAGTTTCCAACGTCTGCAAAAAAGATATTCTCTCCTCACCTCAGCATTCCAGTGTCCTAATAAAATTCGTAAAAATCATTATGAATCGTAAATAATTTGGACGTTGCATTCTTTCTGTTTCAGAAAATGTATACGAATCTACTTTTCTATTTCGCAATAACTATTTCTTCGATTACTATTGCGCAAAGAACATTGTCTGACCCATATAGGATTACGACGGCGTCAACTGGCGCTTATTTTTAAGAAATAAGCAATATTTTCGTATATTCTAAATCTGCCCCAATAATTTACTCTATTAAGCTAGATTTGCATGAATCAGCAGATAATCTATTGGCAACAAACTTTAAACATCGGTTGTGCAATGAAACAACCTGGAAAAATTGCAAATACGCAGAAATGGCAAAACGTTTAAAAAACGCTAATAAAAACCTTAAAGGACAAAATACCACTATGATCCAAGACTTCTATTCAACGCCATCTTCCATTCGAAGCAAAAGAATCGTATTCACTCCGATCAGATCTTTCTTCGGAGATGCGCTGTGATTTTGCTGTCGAGTACTAAACTTTAGAGATGGACGAAACTTTCTGGCTAATGAAATCTCGTTGAAAGAAGAATATGACATAATAAAAAATCAACTATTGACCGAGCATGCAGAGTTGGTAAATACGTCTACTAATCTGCATAGCTTTATCGACCATACAAATAATTTTATGACAAAATTCATTTTGCATACAAATTCTTTTACATAAAATTCCCTAGAAGAACATGAACTTCTAATCTCTCTAAATTATATACAAGGATTTTATGATAACTACCTGATAAACACGTTAAGATTATCAAACATCCTAACGTCTTGTAAATCTCATATGATCCCCTCGTCAATTATTTCGAAAGAAATATTAGGAAAATATATATTAAAACTTGTGGAAATTACAAAAAATCTAGATCTTGATTTAGCCATCCCTATTAAAGACATTCAAAACTACTATCATGCTGAACTTGTAAACTGCAATTTCTTTAAAAATATGTTAGAATTAGAAATCAAAATTCCCCTAAAACAATTAGACTCAAAATACAAAATTTATGACTTCATTCCACTCACATTCAAAAGTCATTCTAATGAATTGTGCAGCTGGGATCAAGAACCATCCCTGATTATACATGAAATCAAAACAAACTCGGTACGGTATATTAGTGGAACTAATTATAAAATTTTTAATTTTCAGCTCAAATTAGCACAAATTAAGCACAATTAGCATGCAAAGTCAACTCAAAATTCCAAATGGGGGGGCTGACACATAAATTTCTGAGGCCCCTGTATTTGAAAATTCTAAAATTAATGGCACAAAATAGCACAAATGAAGCACAATTAACATACAAAGTTTAGAGTCAAAATTCGAAATTGGTGGTGCTAGCATTTCTCCAGCCCCACCCAGACTCTTTTGTTTATATCTAAGGAAGGGGGTGAGCACAAATTCTAAAATTGATGGCACACATTAGCACAAACTGAGCACAATTAGGTCAAAAATTTTCAGGTCAAAATTTGAAATGGGGGGCCGGAGAAATGGACATAGATTTTGGCGAAAAACTGGACTCTATATTACTGAGTAAAAAATAGCTTCTGTAACGAATATGTTCGTCATATTTTAATATAGACGTACATATTTCATTCACAGAAAAATACGTTTTTCTTACTAAGCAAATTCTTTCCCTAACATGTATTGTCAACTGGCGAAAGTACCGTTACTTCCTGCCAACAACCACTACACGTTTTCTAACAGAATATTCGAGTACCTGAACATTCTGGTACCCGAATATTCTAGAAATAATTAAATACCTAAATCAGCAAATCCCTACTCTACTCACAACACCATAGAAAACCATATACCTTGACAGGTATATAAACTCTGGTTTTCATTAAAATAATTGTATTGTACTATATTGTATAGAAATGTAATTGTAATCTTGACACTGAGTAATAGTGTAATATATTTTATTGTAAATAAACTGGTCAGTCGTATACTGTACCTGCAATATTCTTCCAGTCTTAGACTGTGAATGAATACTTGTAAATTTAATATTGTGTTTTAAAAGTAAAGTGATAAAATTTATTGTGTGTTTCAATTTAATTAAAGTCTTTCATTTAGTTAAGGTCCACAATAGTTGTGAATAATAAAATTCAGTAACTTAAAATAATTCTCGAATACTATAATATTCCTGTGAATATTATCGTATATCGAAGGAATTGTAATCGCCCCAAAAGAGGTTAGTTTCCAGTACTGAACAACTCTTTTGGCCATTACATTGTTGGCGCCCAACTGGTTTGCTTTTGCGATATCGAATCCTCGCTCAAGTACTAAAAAAAAAATTTCAAAATTTTCTAAAAAAATTTTTTTTTTAATTTTTTTTTCTTTCGAAATTTTTTTTTAAAATAAAATAAAAATTGTTCCTGTCCATTCAACAATGCGCATCCAAGGCTGCTGCTTCAAAGGTATTTTTCTTCTTTTTCTGTGTCCGAAGTACTTCAATTGGTTACCTTGAAAACTCTAGTAAAGTACTTAGAGAAAAGCGTCAGGCGCGCTCTAAGGAATAGGAAGTAGAGGTATACCACGAGTGGAAAAAGATCAGAAATGAGAAAATAAACACATCGTGGGACTACAATACCCGGAGAAAAATTATATTTACAAAAAAATAATTCAAACAATCGTAAATATATTTGCCGCCCATCGACATCCAGTTGCAGTTACCACATCCGGATCTTCAAGTTGCTGTAAAAAAACACAAAGAAAAGTAAAGAATTAAAATTAATTATAATTCGCGTTTCCCCTTATTTTTTAAGAGTGTTTTTTATAATTAATTTTTTCATAAAAATATTTTTTATGAACAAAAATTGGAAAACCTTAACGGAGCCCAATTCCCCTAAAATTAAATTTGATTGGCTCTTAAAAGCGACTAATCAAGAAATTTTAAATTTATGTAAAAATTTGAATGTAAAGGTTAACATCGAAACATTCTCTCGACAAAAAATTCAAGAGGATATTGTATTAACCATAAAAAATAATATTGAAATAAAAAAGCTCCTAACTCCTGAAAATATTAAAATAATTTTGGAAACTCCCCATGGATCTTCATGAAAAAAGATCCCTGAAATTGAAAAACCTATCGAAAGAAAATATTTCGACCCTCCAATTTCATCAACTCCTGTTTTAGAAAGTAGTGAAAATCCTATTCCTCTTCCTAGAACAAAATCTGTAACAAATTTAGATATTTCAAATATTTCAGAAAATTCTGAAGAAAATTTTTGAAGTCCAGATACTGAACTTCTACGAGAATCTTGTTTCCCGTTAGAAATTCAACCTACTGTTGTAGCAGAAACTGTTCAACAAAATAAAAATTTAAATTTCCCTATAAATACAAACTTAGAAAATAATATGTCTAATGCAGTTGCAATCAACGTAAGACCTACTCTTTATGGTCATACACCAGGCGAAGACATAGTTTCATTTTTAAAAGGCTTTGAAAACGAAGCTGACTCCTTCAACTGGGATGCAACATTAAAATTCAAAAAAATAAAAACAGCTTTCACTGGAATTGCTAAGCAAATTTTTGAAGACAAAATCCAAGATAATCCTGAATTTAATACTTGGAATTGAATTATTATACGAACGTAAATACAAAGGTGAATCTGATTTTACCACATATATGATGTTCGTATCAAAAATTTTAAAACAAATCGAATCCGGAATTACGGAAGAACGTATAATTGAAAAAATAATTTCAAACATACCCGAAAAAGAAAGGGAATTTTTAATAAAGGAAAAGCCCAATACTTTACAAGAATTGGACAAACCTTTTTCAAATTATCTTGATTTTAAAGATAAACTATTTGGCCACTCAGATCCCCTACTGAGAGCAAAATAGAACATGGAAAACTATAGAGGAATTGAAAATAGGAAAAACTACCGAGAAAAAATCTGAAAACACTTCAAACGTAGTTTCTTCTGATTCTGATTGGAAATCTGAGTTTGAGAAGTTGAGCGCTGCAATAGCGAACATTTCCAAACCTCCGGACAACAAGAAGAATAAAAATCCTCAAAATAAAAATCCAAATCAAAACCAAAATCAAAATGCAAATCAAAATTTAAACCAAAACTCTAACCAAAATACGAAACAAAACAGGAACAATAATAATAATAACAACAATAATAATAATAATTATAATAATAATCCAAATCAAAACAATTGGAATCAAAACCAGAATAGGAACTGGAATAATAACCAGAACTATTTTCAAAGTCCTAATCCTAATTACAAAGGAAATAATTATGACCCAAATTACCGAAGAAATAATTTTCGGAATAATAACGGTTATAATAATCGTAACTTTAATCAAAATTGAGTACTAAACTGGAATAATAATAATGTTCCAAAATGGAATAATAATTTTCCTAATTTCCCAAATTATCAAAATTTTATTCCAAATGTACCCCAATATCCCCAAAACTACGTGGCTGCTAACACTCAAACGGTTGCATCTCCTGCTCCGCTCATGTTAGTCCAGCCTCCCATTTCCCAAAACCAAATATCCAATTCCCTACCCTGCCAAAACGCTTGCTCAAAAAACTAAGTGTCCTCCTTACAGATGATTTATCAACTGTAAGGGATGTCTCGAACAAAGAGTTGAAATTGGTTACCAATGTTAGTAAGGTGAATTTTGAAACAAAGGAAAGTGCTGATCACACTGCCCTATGTAAATTTCATCTTCCTTTTGCTATTAATGGCAAACATATACTTAGCCTAGTTGACCCAGGTTCGGAACAGACACTAATTGCTGAAGATGTTTTGAATAAAGTCAATTTTAAGGAACTGATAACTCCAACCGATGTAAGATTTCGTGGTGCGGACTCCAAGCTCTTAGACGTAATAGGTTTAACCAATGTGATTTTTTCCATTGATCATTGTGTTTATCCTCATCCCACTTACGTTGTCCAAAATCTGGTCAAACCAGTCATTTTAGGGTATGACTTCTTGTCAACCCATAAAGCAAAAATGGACTTCAATAAAAACAAATTCACATTATCGTGTGGTTTCGAAGAGCGAACATTTGACATGCCCGAATGTCACAATTATCCCCTTGAAAAAAAATACCCTCCCAATTATATTAAGCCATTTAAATTTTATTCTCCCCAAACTTATAAAATTAAGGAAAATTCAACGGTCATCTTAGCGACTCTTCCCCAACATTTGGAATTTCATAAAGAAATGTCCATGAAAAATAAAAATAAATTTTATTTAAATGTAAGTGATAACACTGTGATGGCTGTCAATAATAACGACAGACCATACGTAATTTACGAAGGTGAATACCTCGGTAAATTCGTGTTAAAAAATCCAATTGATTTTAATATTTGTAAAATTGAAATAATAAATGAAGATACGATATTAACGGACAGTCGTGGTAATACTATTCCACTAGGTCCAAAAGTAGACTTAGAAAAGAAAATTAAAACGTATCAAATAATTAATGAAAATAATCAAATATTCAGTGGAAAAACAGATGAAGTTTCTATCTGTAAAGTCCCTCCACAAAAAGTCAGTGTTGACGATGAAACATCATTAAGATGTAAAAACTTCAAGTTCTCTCACGCAGAACACGAAGCACTGCACAAACTGGTCGACGACCTAGTAAAAGCAGGTGTATTAAAAAAACAAAAATCAAGGTTTGAATCCCCAATATTTGTAAAAAAAAAAACCTGACGGTGTTTATAGAGTTCTTGTAGACTACCGCAGAATGAACCAAAGGATAATAATGGATAACAATCGTGTCCCTACGATTGATATCATATGGCCTTATTTAAGAAATAAAAAGTGGTTCACTACTATTGATTTAAACAGTGGATACTTACAGATTCCTCTGACCGAAGAATCTAAACAGTACACTGGTATCAATGTGGATGGAATCGGATATATATTCAATTCCACTCCAATTGGACTAAGTATCTCCCCGTCTATTTTCCAAACTATCATGGATGACATCTTCCATGATATGTTGTGGAAAAAAATGGTTTGTTACCTCTACGATATTTGTATTTTCGGCAAGACATTCGAGGAATGTTGGGAAAATACAAGGGAAGTACTTAGAAGACTAAGTAAAGTCAATCTAAAAATTAAAACAAAAAAATGTCAATTCTTTTTTAATGAAATTGAAATCTTAGAACATACTGTCCGATATAATGAAATTTCTCCATTAAATAAAAATATAGAAGCCATTAAAAATTTAAACCCACCTAATACTTTAAAACAATTACGATCGTTTCTTGGATCGATAAATTACCATAGGAAATTAATTCCTAATTTGGCTAAAATTACAGCTCTCCTTAGTGATCTTCTAAGAGGAACTGATAGCAAATCAAACGCTCGAATTAAATTGACCCCAGAGCATATAGAAATATTTGAAAAACTAAAAGAATTTATGATTTCAAAACCATTTTTAGCAATCTATGATCCTAAACTAGAAACTTGTGTGGAAGTTGATGCTTCAAAAATTGCATTAGGTGCAGTATTGCTGCAAACTAATCCAATTACAAAGCACAAACATCCAGTTGGATACTTCTCTCAAAGAGTCCAACCTGCACATACAAAATTATGTTCGTTTGACCTCGAAATGATGGCCATAACGAATGCCCTGGCTCACTTCCATGGATACCTACTTGCTCTACGCTTCGTAGTATACACTAATCATAAACCATTGATTTATCATCAAAGGTTTAATACCCCAAGCCCGAGATTAATTAGATTAATCTCAAAATTAAATGAATATAGTTTTCACATAAAACATATTGCCAGAAAAAATAATTGTATGGCTGATATGTTGTCCCGTCCCCATGACAAACCTGACGAAATTACTTTCAAATATGGTGAATTTTTGGTGAATAAAAAATATACACTCCCTGAAGGAGAAAAAAATGTGAATACTATTTGTAGAATTCACAATGAAAAAATGGTCCCACTAAATTCGGTTTTTTATCAAAACCAGAAGTTATGGTTTTACCCAAATAATTTCTTCAATACCCAAAAGTACCCTTACCCTCCTTCACCCTCATCAACATTCCCATACTACCCCGTGGTTCAACCCACAAGTCCCATTCAGAATTTACACTCTGAAAATCCCACAAATGTCCCCACTACATTAAATGTAGTTACTCGATCTGCATCAAATAGAGATTCTAATCAAACAAATCTCAATGAACAGATCCTCCTTTCCCCTACCAACCAAACTTCCCAACCCATGATTCCCGATCCCCAAAAGATCTCGAATCCAAATTCCTCATTACCTGATCGTAATGATCAAACAGAAGTTTCAATTCAAGACCCTGTCCCCAAAACAGAAATTGAACTGCCAAAAAATTTAAAAACAATGCAGGAAATTGATCCTCATTGGAAAAATTTTATATCATTATTAAATTATAATGAAGTCAAAAAAGATAAAAATAAATTTCGTAAATTAAATAGGTCTATTAAACTATATTTTCTTGACAAAAATAATGTATTACCCAACCTCATCCTACGATGAAGCGGTTACTGTAATCCCTGAAAAATTAATTCCAACAATTCTAAAAAAATTGCATGACGATCCTTTGCATGGAGGTCATTTTGGAATTAAAAAGACCAAAAATAAGGTGAAAAATTACTTTTTCTTTAAAAATTTGACACAAAAAGTAACGGAGTATGTTCTCTCCTGTCACGAATGTCAAATGATGCAAAACTCACCGCAAGAGATTGGTCATCTCAAGCATATTGCAATTGAAAATCCAAAACCTTTTTCTCATTTGGAAATAGACTTTATTGGAAACTTCAATACGCACTACGAACACTCGTACGTGCTCGTAGGTGTTGATAAAGTACCAACTTTTGTGCAATACATCTGACAAAAAATCCAAATGCTCCTTGTGTAATCGAGTATTTGAAGTTTATTTGTCATACGTATGGCCCTCCCACAAAAATCTCGTGTGATAACGGAGGTCATTTTGCAAATGAATCCGTTCGAAATTTTTGCAAAGAAAATAATATTATGTTGGTCTATTCATCTTTCTACTCCCCACAATTGCAGGGATTAGTAGAAAAAATTAATGGTGTGATTAAGAAATCACTTTTCAAATACAAACATTCAAATGAATCCGAGTGGATTGACACTATAAACAAAATTATTTTTGCTTATAATATAAGTCCAATCGATCATTTAAACAAAAAATCTCCATTTTATTTACTTCACGGATATAATCCAAAAATAAATTTATCCGAAATCCCTGAAGAATCAAACAATACAAAGACTCGTGAAGAAGAGATCGAAACACTTCTTCAAACGAGAGAAAAAACGCCGATCCTAGTGAAAAAAGCATCAGAAAAGAATGCAAAACATTACAACGCTCACCATAAGATCATTGACTTTAAGCCTAATGACCTAGTATTGTTACGATAATCAAAGAACGTTGCAAAAAATAAAATAAAATACTCCGGACCACATAAGATTATCAAGAAGGTCACAGACCTAAATTACGTTATTCGCATTAAAAATGATGACAAAACTGCTTACGAAGAAATAGTTCATGTACGACGATTAATCCCGTACAAGTCTCGCAAAAATATTCACGAAGACAAAAATAAAAATCAGAATGATAAAAACCCTGAAACCCCCATCTCGACCCAAATTGTGCCTAAACCGAGGGGTCGCCCTCGTAAAAAAAACGTAGAGGGTGTGTAGAGTCTACTACCCGTCCTTGCTTTAACCTTAAGTTTTTTTAGACTAAGTTCACTCCCCCTATAAGCCTTATTATTTTTGAAAATTAACTGTCCCTAGATAATTTTTGTAAAAAAATCATCAATAGGTTGGCAAAAATAAGAATAAAAATTATAATATTAAAAAATCTGTAAGAAGCTCCAAATAAAAAATTTTATTATTTCTTTGTAAAAACTGACTTCTTGCAAATTTTTATTGTAAATAAAAAACCTGCTCTTAAAGCTAAGCAAAATAATAAAATTTAAAAATTTTGAAACTATTAAACGATAAAATTATGCGACATAATTAAATAAAAAATCTTGTATAAAAACTCACCATTTATTCCCAAGTGTCAGCATATTCTGCAAGAAACTCTCCCAAATTGTCCCCGCTCATACTTGACTCCGAGTCCATCGACATTGGGGAATTTGCCACTGTGACTGCAGTTGGATCCACTGTTGATGTAGATTCTTCGGAACTCAGGGCACTAGCGATGGATGGCGTATCCCGTGTAAATGTATACACCGTTGGATCCGTCATCAGCCATCCACTTCGGATTGAATGGGCAAAACTCCGTTCCAAGGCATCGTAATGTCGAACAAATTGGAGGCCAGCTTCCGACGGTGTGATAACGAGTCGAGGATGATAATAGGCGTTTAGATATTGAACAAATTTTACCCCTGCCTCCCCCTGGATAAAATTGCTAATGTAATGTTTATCGGTGTGGACATATTCCAAGTTTATGGTTTCGTTGCTTTGCTGCGATATGCAAAGCAACCCAACCGTAATACCTGCAAGTATGCCAACATTATGGTGATTACGCAGGCAAAGTTCTCCATCAAAAACGAGCCCGCTACCCAAAATTCGATACGTAACCCTTGCGGGCAAAGGTCACGCAAGTTGAATAGGAACTTTTGAAAAAATTCCTCGGATTTGGGACAGCAAGCAAATCGAATGCTATGCTGCCATACCCAAAAATCCTCATGGATCTCTTCATCTGGAATCCGATGAGAGTGAAATTCCCGATTAAAAGATTCCTTATTCAAACTTCGCAACCCATGGGATAATAGTGAAAATAATCGATGTAAAGAAAAATAAAACCTTGCTTCACAAGGACAATGTTGAAAAGGTTTTACGCTGTTCAAAAGCACTTCACTTAGAAGCCAAGTTTTGTTAGCTTCTACGACCCCGGTCGACACAAAAACTCGCTCATCCATAAAACAAAAAGATGATGCCATTTTAAAAAAAAATTTTTTTTCTCCCGAACTTTCCGAATTTAATAAACGAATTACGATTTAAATAAAAATTAGAACGAACAAAACCTTTCGAAAGTATAATACGAACTAAATTATAAGTCCGAAATAAGAATAACCTAAATGTACTAATCCTATAATTATGCTTAATTTTGCTATAATTTTTTTTTCCCGAATAATCAAATTTTACTTGATACAGTGAGAAATAAGTGAGACATTGCTTCTTCTCTTTCTGTTTCAGTAAAAAAATGTTTGTTCAAATAATCGCTGTCATCTACGCATATCTAATTTCCAAAAATTTAGCACAACGAACGTCGTCCGACACATATCGGATTACCACAGCGTCCACAGGTGCTTACTTCCAGGAAATCAGCAATATTTACGTATATGCAAAATCAGCTCCAATTCTGTACTCGTTAGAATTAGACTTACACGAGGCAGCAGATGAAATCCTATCTACTAATTTCAAGCATGCACTATGTAATGCTACCGAATGGAAAAACTGCAAATACGCAGAAATGGCCTTACGATTAAAAAATTCCATAAAAAATTTAAAGAATCAAAACTTGGCACTCATCCAAGATTTTTATTCTACCCCATCAGCAATTTGAAACAAACGAAGTGTCTTTACTCCAATTAGATCTTTCTTTGGAAATGCGCTACAATTTTGTTGTCGAGTGCTTAATTTCCGCGATGGAAGAAATTTCCTAGCAAACGAAATTTCCCTAAAACATGAATATAATATAATAAAAAATCAACTACTCTCGGAACATGCATCTTTAGTAAATACCTGTACAAATTTACATAACTTTATTGATCATACAAATAGTTTTATGAAAAATTTTGTTGCTCATACAAACTCTTTCATAGAAAATAAATTGGAAGAGCATGAATTATTGATATCTTTAAATTATTTACAAGGTTTCTATGACAGTTACCTGGTGAATACCTTTAGGTTATCAAACATCCTAACATCTTGCAAGTCCCATATGATTCCGTCATCGATAATCCCTAAGGCTATCCTTGAACAGGACATTTCGCGACTACATACAAAATTAAAAGACCTAGACTTAGATCTAGCAATCCCCACTGCAGAAATTCAAAATTATTATCATGCAGAACTTGTAAACTGTAATTTTTATAAAAATACTCTCGAATTAGAAATTAAAGTACCATTAAAAAATTTTAATACGAAATATGAAATTTTTGATTTCATACCACTCACGTTCAAAAGTCATACTAATGAACTGTGTAGTTGGGATCAAGAATCCTCTCTAATCATACATGAAATCAGATCAAATACTGTCAGATACATTTCTGGAACTAATCTCCATTACTGTAACTCCGACAAACCTTTATGTTATCTCCCTTCAAATCGAGGAAGTGATAAACTATCGTCTTGTGCAAAAAATTTATTCTTTCAAGATTTAAACCAAAATTTACTGCAATCTTGTTCATTTAAGTGCACAGTTAACAATAACCGAACACTTGTACACCCTATTGGACATACTAAGTTTGCCGTAATAAATTTTAATACCCTAATTGCAACAAATTCAATAACAAAAAAATCCGAACAATTAAAAATAAATAATGACTCCCCTGGAACATTTATCCTAGATGTACCTTGTCATATTCAGATCGAAAATATTGATAAAAAATAATAAAAACAATATTATAATACCGACTGAAATACCTTGCTTCTCCGAATCCCTCGAAGAGACAATAAAAATTGAAAATCATCTCCCTCTCTTGTGGACTTACTTTTCAGAAGCCACAGAACCTTTTGATTTAGCATAGATCTCGCAACATCAAAGGTATATAACCCAAAATGGAAATCATTTGTTCCTCATTCTATCCCCACTAATAAACTTGCAAATAAAATTAAAAATATTGAATTAAAAATCCCTAATCTTGAAAATAATAATAACTTTAATATGGTTAATATAATCTGCCTATCCTGGTTACTTATCGTAACTATAAGTATAATCGGAATAAGTAAATATTTATACTCAAATCCCTATCGAAATAATACTAAAATGTATATTGCTAAAAGTACAACATTGTAAAAAAATAATGCAAAAAAATGCAAATATGTTAAATATAATATAAAAAAAAAACATTAGGAACCTAAGAATTTTATGTATTAGTATGTATATTAAATTTTAGATCCTAAGTTTTTAAATTGCATCTTATGCCGTATATTTTTATGTATTTATTTACTCGTATATATATAAAAGTAACTATTAATTATAAAATTTTTTTTCCTACCTTAAATTAGCTGTGAAAAAAAAAAATAATTTTTTTTTCTCCTTTTTTTTTCTTCCCCCTGGAGAATTGTGTAACGAATATGTTCGTCATATTTTAATATAGACGTACATATTTCATTCACAGAAAAATACGTTTTTCTTACTAAGCAAATTCTTTCCCTAACATGTATTGTCAACTGGCAAAAGTACCGTTACTTCCTGCCAACAACCACTACACGTTTTCTAACAGAATATTCGAGTACCTGAACATTCTGGTACCCGAATATTCTAGAAATAATTAAATACCTAAATCAGCAAATCCCTACTCTACTCACAACACCATAGAAAACCATATACCTTGACAGGTATATAAACTCTGGTTTTCATTAAAATAATTGTATTGTACTATATTGTATAGAAATGTAATTGTAATCTTGACACTGAGTAATAGTGTAATATATTTTATTGTAAATAAACTGGTCAGTCGTATACTGTACCTGCAATATTCTTCCAGTCTTAGACTGTGAATGAATACTTGTAAATTTAATATTGTGTTTTAAAAGTAAAGTGATAAAATTTATTGTGTTTCAATTTAATTAGTCTTTCATTTAGTTAAGGTCCACAATAGTTGTGGATAATAAAATTCAATTAGTTAAAATAATTCTCAAATACTATAATATTCCTGTGAATAATATCATATATCAAGGAAGTGTAATCGCCCCAAAAGAGGTTAGTTTCCAGTACTGAACAACCTCTTTTGGTTACAGCTTCAAACTTTCCTGTTACCATACTTCAAAAATTCATACGTATTAAATAAATAATATCTACCTGGTTCACGGAAAGAAACTCGGGTGAAGGGAAATGAATAACTTTTGGCAGCATTAAGCAGCATTAAAAAATAATAAAAATAATTAGAGTAGCCGATAACTAGGGTACACTAAAATATCTCTTCAGCGCAACTGTGGTGTGTGTTTTCCAAAAGTGTCAAATTTTTGTAATGGCTGCCATTCGAAAACCAGTCGACCGATTTTTCTTAAATTCAATACCAAATCAGTCCTTAATAGTTCCTAACTACGATGAAAGTTTCAGGAAAAAATCTTTTAATTTACGGGAGTTATCTGTATGACGTTTGCAAAACTTTGAGGTCACCTCCGTCCGGAACCATTGAATGAATTTCAAAAAGTTTAACACAAATGTGTAGCCTAAGAAAGCCTCTAATAACGTTTCTATTTTCATTATTATAGGTCGAAAATTGGAGGCTCCTCAGATTCCCAAAAATTGCCAAAATCGTAGAATATTGGAAATATATACATATATTATAGTATATCCATCTATACATATTGTGGTTAGTGGTGATTGAGACAAACGAGTGTCCTTGCACACTCGTCAATCACCTATACGGCCATTAGGCATAAAGTCCACGAACAACCTTTTTACACTCACGGCTTTACTTTGTCAGTACTGCCAATTTGAATACTCAGATCACGCACGTGTCATTATATACAGAACACCCAGCACCTTCTGACATTTGTGGCGATACGGTGTGCGCACACACCTATTAACAGAAGGGCCATATAAACAATAAGTATCTTCTTTACAATTTGTATAACGATTATTACAAAATACAGATTTACTTCTTATAGTATTGAATTAATTTATTGTTTCATTACGTGGGGATTTGACATATTTGTAATTTTTAATTAAGTCTATATTTTCATTTAATATACTTCTGTCATTTTTATTGAATACACGTTTGTGAAAGATGGAAGGCTTATCACATCTTTCAAATTTATTAAAAGTCACTCACACATATAATATATATAAACGAGCTCTGAGGCTTGTTCCAGTCCTAGATTTTTGCTGGCATATAGGTAACATTGGTAACACCGTAGAACTCTTTATTTCAGCGGAAGCAATAAACTTTTTTTTCATCTCTGTTTGTGGGTGTGTGGGAGTGTGGGTGTGTGGGTAGTGGCACATGTCGATGGAGTATAAGGGAAAATATTGGTGAAATGATTTAGGGGAATAATATTGTGAAATAATTTTGACGAACAAATTAATTTTGGCTGGCTTGTACATTTATTGTGATGTGAATGTTTGTCTGCCTGTATGCCCATCATTTTAGAACCACTCAATTGATTAAGCTGAAATTTTCAGGACCTATTTTTGTTGTCTCAAAGAAGGTTTTAAGTCAAGTTAGAGGTCCATATCTGCCTTAGGAGAAAAGTTGTGAATTTTGACCCCCTTTAACCCCAAAAAAAGTTTTTAGAAATTTTTTTTCCACAAAAACTATTATACTTAATAATAAAAGTATATCCATAAAATTTCATTGGTTCATATTGCCTTCTTCTTGAAATATGGGGCAGCAAAAAGTTACAAAGTTCAAAGTCAGTATCTACCTACCTATTGTACTAAGGTATTGTGAGAAAAATGAGATATATATTTTATGGATAGAAAAATAGTTATTTAACTTTTTAGAGGGACAAAGAAGAATATAAAGTGAGAGAGTGTAATGGGGTGGAGGGAGAGAGAGAGGGAGTAGGAGTGAGATCAGCCAAAATAATATATTATAAATAATTTATTATCCGCTGCTGCATGTAGTCTCAGTGTCTTCTTACCATGTGGGAGGTGTTGGATTTGATTTCCAAACAAGATATCATTTTTCTCACACTTTTTATATAATTTTTTTGTAAGTTGAGTAGTGTGAGAGAGTAAATTGATTTTATAATAATTTTTTTCATATAGTGGATGGTTATATGAGACAAATTTTTTTTGTATTGTGGGTGATCAGGTATGTGAGTTAAAAGAAAAAATATGGGTTTGGGAGGAAAACCTCCATTAAATAAAAATTTCAAAATTATGAAAACATTTGGTAAAAATATCTCCAGCATATGCAAGTGTATATTTATAGGCGAGAGAGAGAGAAATGTATTCTAATCAGGAGGTATTCTATACTTATAAAGAAGTTAAC